>CAHIKZ030001976.1:0-197500 GCA_903632075.3 Acanthosepion pharaonis
GGGAAAAGAGAGGAAAGACTGTAAAGAGCAAACAGAGAGAGAGACAAGACCTAAGAATGGCAAAATAGAGAGAAATAAAAAAAATCGTAGAAGAGTAATTTAGCGAGAGAGAGAAAGAAAGAACGAAAGAAAGAAAGAAAGAAAGAAAGAAAGAAAAATCCGAAGAAGATCAAGAGAGTGAAACAGAGCGAGAGAAAGAAAAGTCCAAAGAAAAGAGAGAGAGAGAGACAGAGAGAGAGAGAAAAGAAAAGAATAAAGAAGAGAGAGAAAGAGAAGAATAGCTGGAAGGAGAGAGAGAAAGAGAGAAAAAGAGAAAAGGAAAGAAAAAAGAGAAAAAGAGAGAAAAGAGACAGAGGAAACGGAAGAAAGACTGCAAAGAACAAACAGAGGGAGTGAGAGAGAGAGAGAAAATGCCTAAGAATAGCAAGAAAGAGAGAAATAAAAGAAAAGCCTGAAAAAGAGCAAGAGAGAAAAAGCGAGATAGGGAGGTAAAAAAGAAAAGACCAGAGAGAAGAAGAACGAGCGATCGTAAGAGCGAGAGAGAGAGAGAGGGAGAGAGAAATCTCCAAAAGAGAGAGAGAGAGAGAGAGAAAGAACAGTCTGAAGAAGAGAGAAAGTGGAAGAAGAGAGAGAGAAAAAAACAGGAAACGAGAGAAAAAGGAGAGAAAAAAGACAAAGAGAGAAAAAGAGAAAATCGAGAAAGAGAAAGTATGAGAGAGACAGAGAGAGATCCAAAAGAAGAGAAGAGAGACAGAAGAAAGAAGAGAGAGAGAGACAGAAGAAAGAAGAGACAGACAGACAGACAAAAGAAGTAGTCGAGAAAGAAATTAGGAAGAGAAACCAAAAAAAAAGTTTGACGGTAAACTGGTGTCATTGCAACTTCATCTTTTTTTTTTTTTTTTAAAGTGAAGACCATTTTTCTCAAGTAATTAATTTCTTTTTAATCCACAAGTTTCTTTCGCGTGCACTGAACCGCTAGCAGCAAATTCTTTTAGTTTTCACTTTCTATTTTATCTTTCTGTCTGTATGGTACCTGTGTGGGGTCAGTTATACCCATTTGATGCACAACTAAGAAGAAACCTCGGTGCTTCAATCAAGAATTGTTTTATTCACCTGGTCGAACGCAAAATAATAAATATTGTCTTATCTCTTTTGGGAGACGTGAGTGAGGAGTGTTAATCAGAATTTAATGGCCTCTACCAATGTGGAATCCGAATAGTATATGAATTATTATTTGTTTCAATTGTTTGGGGTAATCGCAGGATACGTGAAGACGGAAGAAAAGAAATGTCAAATAAAAAATATAGAAATTTATCGGAAGCAGAAAATGAAAACGGATCTGTGTGAAATAAGAAATGGGAGAATGAATTGCCTTTTACTTGGTTTGAAATCGAATAAAAGATGAAAAGGAGTGAACAAAAAGAGATAAGAAAATTAAAGGAGAAAAGAAAGAAAGACGAAAAGAAAAAGAAAGAAAGACGAAGAAAAAGAAAAAATATCAAATAAGCAAAGACAATAAATAACGACAGAAAGGACCAATAAAATTGAGAGGAGAAACGAAGAGGGGGAGGGAATAAAAATAAAAGTAAACTAAATTTAGAGGGTAGTTAGAAATAGAGAGAAAAGGAGGAGATAAAGACAAAGAGATAAAGACAAGTGAGGAGGGGGGATGGACATAAAGAAGACAGAAAAGAGGAAAAAGAGAAACTGAAAAGAAAGCAAAGGAAGAAAGCAGGGATAAAGAAAAGCAAAATGTAAAGAAAACTAGCGAAGAAGAAGAAGAAGAAGAAGAAGAAGAAGAAGAACAACAACAACAACAACAACAACCATGGAAAGAGAAAAGGAAGAAGAAGCAGCGAAAGAGAAAAGAAAAAAGAAGCAGAGAAAGAGAAAAGGAAGAAGAAGCAGAGAAGGAGAAAAGGAAGAAGAAAGGACCGATAAAATTGTGAGGATAAATGAAAGGGGAGGAATAATAAACTCTGAGCTTGACTCAAGAATTTTTATTCACTTAGCCGAAATAACAAAAAGACAAAATGTATTAAGTTCTACAAAGGACAGGAAGTTGTGGAGAGCTATCATCCTGATGGATCAACGCACATAAAAAAGAAGATGAATTATGCTTCTAGAAATATATGTATCGGTGGAATAAGAGAAAGAAAAACAACGGATAATTGCAATAGAGAGAGAGAAAGAGGGAGAAAAGAAAACATCGAATAAGGGAAAGAGAGAGAGGAAAAGAGCAAACAGAGAGAGAGGGGGGAGAAAAGACCTAAGAATGGCAAAATAGAGAGAAATAAAAAAAAACATAGAGGAGCAATTTAGAGAGAGAGAGAGAGAGAGAGAGAGAAAAGAAAAGAGTAAAGAAGAGAGAGAAAGAGAAAGAGAAGAAAAGCTGCAAACAACAATAAAAACAACAAAAAACAGGGAAAGAGAAAAGGAAGAAGAAGCAGAGAAAGAAAAAAGAAGAAGAAGCAGAGAAAGAAAAAAGAAGAAGAAGCAGAGAAAGAGAAAAGAAAAAAGAAGAAGAGAAAGAAAAAAGAAGAAGAAGAAGCAGAGAAAGAGAAACGAAAAAAGAAGCAGAGAAAGAAAAAAGAAGAAGAAGCAGAAAAAGAAAAAAGAAGCAGAGAAAGAAAAAAGAAGAAGAAGCAGAGAAAAGAAAAAAGAAGAAGAGAAAGAAAAAAGAAGAAGAAGCAGAGAAAAAAAAAAGAAGAAGAGAAAGAAAAAAAGAAGAAGAAGCAGAGAAAGAGAAACGAAAAAAGAAGCAGAGAAAGAAAAAAGAAGAAGAAGCAGAAAAAGAAAAAAGAAGCAGAGAAAGAAAAAAGAAGAAGAAGAAGCAGAGAAAGAAAAAAGAAGAAGAAGCAGAGAAAGAGAAAAGGAAGAAGAAGACGAGAAGGAGAAAAGGAAGAAGAAAGGGCCGATAAAATTGTGAGGATAAATGAAGGGGAGGAATAATAAACTCTGAGCTTGACTCAAGAATTTTTATTCACTTAGCCGAAGGCAAAGTTGTTGCGTGCCTGTGTGTACCTGTTGTAGAGGTAAACACATGTGTCCCCTGAAATTGCCCACAACAAACATGGCGGACTCGGAGAATGAGTCCACCATAAAGAAATTTAATGAAACAAGAACCGATATATAAGTATATACCGACAAATAATAATGTATTAAGCAACAAAGAGTTTACAAAAATGACATAGACACTAATGTGTGTATACAAATGAATGTGTAAAGTTTTTGGTCATGAAGTGAGTGAATGTGCGTACGTACGTGCGCGCGCGTGTGTGTGTGTGTGTGTGTGTGTGCATTATTCATGACAGCGAAAAACTCACATCTCCACGAGAGATTTACATTGTTGTAGTCTCAGCTGAAAAGTAAAGAGGAAAAGAGGGCGAGAAAAAGATATCGCGCATGCAAATCACCAACAGTTTTCCTTTTTTAAGTCTTTGTCTCGCACATGCGCCATGATGGAATTACAAATAGCGACCATTGGTCTAACTTCACTACAGAAAGAAACGAAGGCAAAGACAATAAATGACGACAGTAAGGGCCGATAAAATTGAGAGGAGAAACAAAATAGGAAAAAATAACCTTTGAGTTTGACTTGAGAAGTTTTATTCAGCTAGCCGAACGCAAAATAGTCAATATTGGCTTGATATATTTCGGAAGGCATGAGGTGGTTATAAGTTGATGTACGATATATTTGATTGTGTTTCTTATTTCTTATTTCTCCGCTGACATTGAAAGTGGTGTTGATTATGTTGACAAGTAGGGATGTGAACCTATGATGTATAGTTATATATTGATGTACTATATGTTTCATAGTTTTCCATATTTCTTCACTGCCAATGAAAGATGGGGTGAGCATGTTGACAAGTAGGGATGTGAACCTATGATGTATAGTTATATATTGATGTACTATATGTTTCATAGTTTTCCATATTTCTTCACTGCCAATGAAAGATGGGGTGAGCATGTTGACAAGTAGGGATGTGAACCTATGATGTATAGTTATATATTGATGTACTATATGTTTCATAGTTTTCCATATTTCTTCACTGCCAATGAAAGATGGGGTGAGCATGTTGACAAGTAGGGATGTGAACCTATGATGTATAGTTATATATTGATGTACTATATGTTTCATAGTTTTCCATATTTCTTCACTGCCAATGAAAATGGGGTGAGCATGTTGACAAGTAGGGATGTGAACCTATGATGTATAGTTATATATTGATGTACTATATTTTTCATAGTTTTCCATATTTCTTCACTGCCAATGAAAGATGGGGGTGAGCATGTTGACAAGTAGGATGTGAACCTATGATGTATAGTTATATATTGATGTACTATATGTTTCATAGTTTTCCATATTTCTTCACTGCCAATGAAAGATGGGGTGAGCATGTTGACAAGTAGGATGTGAACCTATGATGTATAGTTATATATTGATGTACTATATGTTTCATAGTTTTCCATATTTCTTCACTGCCAATGAAAGATGGGGTGAGCATGTTGACAAGTAGGATGTGAACCTATGATGTATAGTTATATATTGATGTACTATATGTTTCATAGTTTTCCATATTTCTTCACTGCCAATGAAAGATGTGGTGAGCATGTTGACAAGTAGGGATGTGAACCTATGATGTATAGTTATATATTGATGTACTATATGTTTCATAGTTTTCCATATTTCTTCACTGCCAATGAAAGATGGGGTGAGCATGTTGACAAGTAGGGATGTGAACCTATGATGTATAGTTATATATTGATGTACTATATGTTTCATAGTTTTCCATATTTCTTCACTGCCAATGAAAGATGTGGTGAGCATGTTGACAAGTAGGGATGTGAACCTATGATGTATAGTTATATATTGATGTACTATATGTTTTCATAGTTTTCCATATTTCTTCACTGCCAATGAAAGATGGGGTGAGCATGTTGACAAGTAGGGATGTGAACCTATGATGTATAGTTATATATTGATGTACTATATGTTTCATAGTTTTCCATATTTCTTCACTGCCAATGAAAGATGGGGTGAGCATGTTGACAAGTAGGGATGTGAACCTATAATGTATAGTTATATATTGATGTACTATATGTTTCATAGTTTTCCATATTTCTTCACTGCCAATGAAAGATGGGGTGAGCATGTTGACAAGTAGGGATGTGAACCTATGATGTATAGTTATATATTGATGTGCTATATGTTTCATAGTTTTCCATATTTCTTCACTGCCAATGAAAGATGGGGGTGTTATGTTGACAAGTAGGGATGTGAACCTATGATGTATAGTTATATATTGATGTACTATATGTTTCATAGTTTTCCATATTTCTTCACTGCCAATGAAAGATGGGGTGAGCATGTTGACAAGTAGGGATGTGAACCTATGATGTATAGTTATATATTGATGTACTATATGTTTCATAGTTTTCCATATTTCTTCACTGCCAATGAAAAGATGTGGTGAGCATGTTGACAAGTATGGGATGTGAACCTATGATGTATAGTTATATATTGATGTACTATATGTTTCATAGTTTTCCATATTTCTTCACTGCCAATGAAAGATGTGGTGAGCATGTTGACAAGTAGGGATGTGAACCTATGATGTATAGTTATATATTGATGTACTATATGTTTCATAGTTTTCCATATTTCTTCACTGCCAATGAAAGATGTGGTGAGCATGTTGACAAGTAGGGATGTGAACCTATGATGTATAGTTATATATTGATGTACTATATGTTTCATAGTTTTCCATATTTCTTCACTGCCAATGAAAGATGTGGTGAGCATGTTGACAAGTAGGGATGTGAACCTATGATGTATAGTTATATATTGATGTACTATATGTTTCTTATAGTTTTCCATATTTCTTCACTGCCAATGAAAGATGTGGTGAGCATGTTGACAAGTAGGGATGTGAACCTATGATGTATAGTTATATATTGATGTACTATATGTTTCATAGTTTTCCATATTTCTTAACTGCCAATGAAAGATGTGGTGAGCATGTTGACAAGTAGGGATGTGAACCTATGATGCATAGTTATATATTGATGTACTATATGTTTCATAGTTTTCCATATTTCTTCACTGCCAATGAAAGATGTATTGAGAATGTTGACAAGTAGGGATGTAAACCTATAATGTAAAGATATATCTGGATGTATTATATATTCCATTGTCTTGAGAAGTAGGGATGTGAACATATGCTGTATAGTTAATCTTGTTGTACTATAAATTTCATTGACTTCCTTATTTCCTCACTACCAATGAAAATATAGTGAGGAAGTTGACAAGTAGAGATGTAAAGCTTTCATGTATAGTTATATCTTGATGTACTATGTTCCATTGCATTCCTTATTTCTTCGCTGACATTGAAAGTGATGTTGACTATGTTTACAAGTAGGGATATGAATCTATGATGTATAATTATATATTGATGTACTATATGCTTCACTGACTCCTTAATAATTCGCTGAATTTGAAAATGCTGTTGACTGTTGAGAAGCAAGGATGTGAACCTATGATGTATAGTTATATATTGATGTACTATATATTTCATTGACTTCCTTATTAATTCACTGACATTGAAAATGGTGTTGACTGTTGAGAAGCAGGGATGTGAACCTATGATGTATAGTTATATATTGATGCACTATATGTTTCATTGTTTTCCATATTTCTTCACTGCCAACGAAAGATGTGTTGAGAATGTTGACAAGTAGGAATGTGAACATATAATGTATAGTTATATCTTGTTGTACTATATATTTTAATGTCTTCCTTATTTCTTTACTGATAATAAAAGATATAGTGAGCATGTTGACAAGTAGGGATGTGAAGCTATAATGTATAGGTTTATATCAATGTATGTACTATATGTTCCATTGTCTTCCTTATTTTTTCGCTGATATTCAAAGCGGTGTTGACTATGTTTTGAAGTAGGGATGTGAACCTAAGAATTATAGTTATATCTTGATGTATTATATGTTTCATTGTCTCCCTTATTCTTCGCTGTCATTGAAAGATCTGTTGAGAATGTTGAGTAGTAGGGATCTGAACCTATGATGTATAGTTATAACTTGATGTACTATACGTTTCTGTTATTTAGTTTTTCGCTACCATTGAAAGACGTTGTGACCATGTTGAGATGTAGGAATATGAGTCTATGATAAAGATATGTTTGATCGTGTTCCTTATTTCTTATATAATCAAACAAAATGCTTCTTTATTGTTAATTAGCCTGGCATTCTTTTGCGTCTTTACATTTCAATGCAACATTTAGTGGTCAACAACAATTTCTAAATTTGCATCGCAGAAATAAGACCCTTAACGCGAATATGGTTGTTTAAATTTCATTCCAACCCTAAATGGGAACAAAGATATAACCGTAAGTTCTATGCTAATAGTTTCTTCGATCGCTTGTGGAACTCTTCTGGTTTCTTGCTTTCCTTTCATCTATGATCGTCGCAAATTTAAATGCAGTATAAATTATCATTTTTGTCTACTTGAATGTTGTTGTTTTTTCATTCTCCTTTCTATTTCAAAATATGTTTTCTACATTCCACTCTCAGTAAGTCCCTTGCGTATTAGTGACTTCATCACCTTGCCTGATATAAAATGATAAAAAAAAATGTTCACGAATTTAATTTCTTGCTTATTCAGGATGAATACGCCTGCTCTGACTTTCAGCTGGTTAAGGTTTCCATTTGAATAAGACTGTAAGTAACAAGCAACAATTTCTGAGTCATACACAAAAATAACATCTTGAAACCGAATTCGATGTTTTTTATCTGATATATATATATATATATATATATATATATATATATATATATATATATACAAAACGCCTAGTTTAAAAGGCAACAGGTTTTGATACTTAATGTATTCAGTATCTTGGATTCTGCATTGGCGTTCATTGGAATCAGAATTTTAACTTCTACATATCACTGCTTCCTGCTTTCCTATCTGCCGGAAGTCATCGTCTGTTATTACAGGTTTGGTGACCCATCAGATCCATCCAACTATCGGCCTATTCATCTTCTGTCTCTTTTGGAAAACTCCTTGGGTCCCTAATCAATACTGAATTGGTTCATCATCTCCCACCACTATTTACATTGTTCGGACTATTATCCTCATCTTTATTGTCAGATTCACGACGTTTCGCCCGTTGTACGCTCTAGCCTTCTTCAGTTGATATACGAACTGAGCCCTTTATTTAGTTTACTGGGGTAGATTGTTCTAGTTCCACATGCCATGCCTTTTCTGGATAACTCACTTTAAGTTCTTTTCCGTTAGTAACTCAACTCTCCAAGTTTTTGTTCACCTCTGTTGTGGCCAGGGATTGAACTCACAACTCTAGAACTAGAACAATCTACCGCAGTGAACTAAAGTAAAAATATCGGTTCGAAATTCAAACATATATCACATGAAGAAGGCTGGAGTGTACAACGGCCGAAACGTCGTGAATATGACAAGAAAAAATGAAGGCAACAGTCCGAACAGTGCACATAGTGTATTAGTTACAATAACTCATCTCAGAAATATAGACGGATGTTAAAAGTTTGATTGTTTACAACAATGCGAAGTAAGATTCAACAAGTCAGTTAATTCAGAAATTATATCTTGAAGACTAATTATATCGATTCTGTGGAAGGATATTTACGTTTAAAGTAGGTATCGTCACTAATTTTCGATATCTTGGTTTAAAAATATTTTTTTATAAATTAAAAAAAGCTTTCTTGAAGTTTTTATTTTAGCTTTGATTGAAAGCTAAAGGATTAAATTTACTGTTTCTAGTAAGCAAAATACTCTGGTGTATTTCAAACAGAAATTATATTGATTCGAATCGGTTTTTTCTCATTTTTTCTAAAGTAACTGATTAGTGCCTTTTTTTTTTACTCGTCTTTCGGGGCAATGTAATTGTCTGTATTAAAAAGTTCTCCAAAAGTGAAATATACTTTTTTGAAACTGTATTTCACGGATATTAGTTAATTTAAGGTATAATTGATCTGAGTTGAAAAAATATTATTTAATTTAAGTTTAAAATAACAAAGAATTTTTTAGCTGTAGCGATGATTTTTAATTGAGAGCATCCATTCTTACATAATTAACGAGGGCTGAAGCGTGCTGATAAGGTGTTGACAGTTGTTGTTCTACCGAGACTTTATCTGTTAAAATATAATTTAAGAAAATGAAGGGTGGGATTATGTTTATATAATGTTTAAGTACTCACTAATCTTATAAATGTTGGAAAATATTTTCTGTAATCTAATTTTAGGAATGTTGAATTTAAATTTAATATATCCATCGCTCTTATTTTCTGATAATGTCGTGTGTTCGACCAACTTTCAGAAATGGACACGTTACATAATATTTTATATACATAAAAAATTTTAAAAATATTTTAAATATCTTGGTGTAAAATGGTTTGTATTAAGCTTTTCAATTTTTGATTAGTAAATATAATTTTCACTTAATAACAATATCATCTAACTGGATGAAAGTAATGCAGAAATTTAAAAATTATTATCATCAAAATTTTGAAAGATGAAAGCAATTCTTGTAAAAATTCATTTTTTTTTTTTTTCTTACAACAATAGTGTCCTTAATAAATCTTATTTATAAGAACAATTAAAAGCTTTGCTAATTAAATAATGTCATAGTTTTATTTCATTTTTTATTTTACGATTCGAAGCAGAATTTTCGAGAAATGTGTAGTAGTTTGAAAAAAAAATGTGATTTACATTCTCCAAGGACTCCTGCTTTTAACTAATAAAAAAATTTTTCGGTTGAAAATTTAATTTCTTAAAATTTCATGAAATTAAGTGTGAGGGTAATATATGTAAAAAATATATCTTTGCCAAGATTTTCTAAAATAATCAAATAATAGTTTAATACATTTGCGAATAAGTCCTGAAGGTTTCATTATGATCCAACAATTATTTAATTTTTGCAAGAATTTCCAGATCAGTGTGTTTTTCACCGGGAAAAGACCATATAAACTGATTGTAAATATTACGTCGACCGCTAACGCAAAAAAAACAAGATTTTTAACCAAAATTTCAAACGTGTTAGAAAGGATTAAAAAGTTTGAAATAATAATAAAAAAAATACTATTGTCTTTTCTCTTAATAATAACATAAATATTTTGATGATAAAACTTTATTTTTATTAAGTTTGGGGCCTTTATTCATTAGACTACTCTGGTTTTTTTTTTTTTGTTTGTTTTTTGGGGTTTTTTTTTCATCGAAAGATTGGAGCTACCTAGTTTAAACAAAAGAAAAAGAAACAGAAATACATGTTAATTCCTGATTTGTTAATCCGTGAAAACACCTACAAGCAAACTTGGATCGATTCTATCATGTGCATGGAAAAATCTAATAGTTACTGCATTCATTTTATAGCTCTCCAATGTTAGCCATAGGCGACATAATATTTCCAATTAAAGTAAACATTAGGAGACGAGAAAGAAAACGAATTTTCGTCTCCTGAAGTCAAACTTTAAACATTAATCTGATCGTTTCTGTATTCAGCCTGTAAACCACTGATGGATCTTTGATTGAAATAATGTTTCTATTTAAAAACAGAACGGAGACACAACAACCAGGCAAATTTCGAATCATCGAGGATTATAATTGAATTATTTCTGTATTCATCCTTAAAACCTCAACTGTAAGTTTGGTAGGAATAATTATTCTATTAAGAGCAGCACGGAGATCCAACAAATCAACCAATTGCGAATTTATTTCACTAGGGTAACAAAGAGAATCTTAATTGAATTATTTCTGTATTCAGCCTGCAAGTCTGAACAGGAGATTTTCTTGGAATAATGTTTCTATTAAAAAAAAATTTAAAAAAAGCACGGAGACGCAACAAACACACTCATTCTGAATTTAATTCCCTAGCGTAACCTGTGAAATAATTCACGTAATTCATTGCCTAGAATCAACCTTTAAAAAAAGAGACGACATATTCCACATCTAGTTTCCAGAAATATCACATTGAAGACTAATTCGAGCGTGTTATTTTACAGCATATAAAATTATAATTTAGCTGTAATTGGTGTCATTTTTTTTCTCATTTAAAGGCAAGTGAAAGCACGCCCGTTCAACATGATCGGTGAAAATTCAAGGTTACGCTCGCTGATGATGGATAGTGGGGAAAAATAAAAGTAGACGTTTTGATAAAATCTAGCGTTTTCTACACTGAATGTTCGGATTCATTCGCGTCGGGAGCAGCCATTACTGGCGATGTTTGTATACATTCGCTGCAGAATAGCTATCAGTGTAGATATCATTGAGCAAACTGAGCGTGTCTACGTAAATAGTTCTCGTGCGCAGTAATTGAGGCAAATTTAGACAAGAAAGATCAGTTCCGAGCTTAGGTTTCCGTATTCTTCCGCATTTAGCTTTCTGCAGCGAATGTACACAAACAAGGCGAATAATGGCTGCCGCCAAAGACGCTAATGAATCTGAACTTTCACTATCAAGCCAGATTCGAATGGAACATGTACAATTAGACATAAATGTAAGTTTTCTGGAAAGTTCTACGTTCTGTGGGTGTTACACTGCAAATTAACCATTATTATTTTTTTTTTTTTGATAATTTGAATTTTTAACGTATGCAATGTAGCTTAGTCACTGTTTCATTTATTACTCAAGAGTGATCAAGAATTGCAAAAGCTTTCCGAAATATATCTGTGTTACCAATATCCGTTAGAATTACAAGCTTTTATTCTTTTTAAGTTACAAATTAAGTTTAATTTTTTTTAATTTTTCCTTAAAGCGTAAAATAGTAGCAAATGTCCTATTCTTATTACAAGAGTGAAAAAGCCGTTTAAGAATGTTTATACGTAAATTTAATGTCACAAAATAGAATTTAATCTATTTAATTCGATATTCTAAAAATGCGGTGAACGAAATCATGCCGCTGCTTTGTGATCAGACATTTTTTATGTTCTAAAAATTATTTATTTTCTCAATTGAGCACGAAAGTAATTTTTGACACAAGATGGCCGAGATTAATGTGCACTGCGGTGGATTGTCCCACTAGAAGCCACTGTCTTAAATATAGCCAAAGCTGTCTTCTCTCAGGCACGGAACAAAAAACACAGTCTTTAGAT
The DNA here is from genome assembly GCA_903632075.3 of Acanthosepion pharaonis. NCBI lineage: Eukaryota > Metazoa > Mollusca > Cephalopoda > Sepiida > Sepiidae > Acanthosepion > Acanthosepion pharaonis. The sequence goes on from CAHIKZ030001976.1 coordinate 12,144, forward strand.
CGAGGTGGGGAAGCAACACTCTGGGAGAGAGCCAGTCAATAGCTGATCTTATGTTGACAAGTGCCAGAAAGTTTGATAATTAATTAATTCGATAATTAATTTATAAATTAAGTAATATTTAGCAAACCCTTGTTAGTAATATAACCCAAAACCAATATACAAAAAAAATCAATTTAAAAAGTGGATTTTCAGGTTTAAGGTAACCGTCTAAAATTCCTGCTTTTAAGTTATTTGTATGTGGGGGAGGTAAAAGTTGATATTAAGAATATAGTTAATTTGGCTTGAAAAGCTACCCCCTAAATTGTAACAGAAAAAGAAATCATCGTGCTTACGAAGCTTAATTATTAACTAGTTTTCAGCAATGCCACAGAAGTGTTTTGTTGCTTGCAAAAGAAATTACACAAGCCAGCAATACAAAATGGTGTGTGATTAATAAAATATCAGTTCATCATTTTCCAAAAGACAAATAAGCGCGAGAGTTATGGAGCAAAACAGTTCTGAATGTTACAGACAATACAGTTATTTGTCAACTACATTGGCCTTCAGATTTGGATACCATAGAAGTTCACGGAAACATGCCACCCCAAAATCCATCATCTGTATAGCCAGGTGTGCCAATGAATCAAACACACTCAGCTCTTGAAAGGGATATAAAAAAAAATTCAGTACTACTCGAAATCAAACTGATGAAGTGAATGTTTTTTTTTTGGGGGGGGGGAATTAGATAAGATTAATTATACAAATTTGAAAGAAGGTCTAATCAACAACAAAAAAATATGTGTCCAGTTGTAGCATTTTTGGCTGAAAATATTTTAACTGTTCAGCCGGTAAAAATTATCAATCTCTTTATGCTAATAATTTATTTTAAAAACATGCGGTTTCATTATGGATTTAAGTGTTATATTATTCGTTTGTCCAAATACAGTTGATAATTGGTCAATATTGGAATAAATTATCCGATATTTAAATTTTATGGCTTTTGATTACAAGAAGGATATCTTGAGTCGGCACTTTTAAGAAATGATTCCCAAAATGTTTGGAATGAAATACAGCTCGTATCTAGTTATACGTGCTTTTGAGTACTATGCTACATCACGGTCATTGTATAACAGGATTTTTAATTGCCGTCATTAGCAAAATTAAGAAGGATGACATCAAATGTTTCAAAACTCAATGAAAAATCTTTTTTTTTTCTATCTGTATTTAATACTCTTAATGCCAGTCAAAAACTGTGCATATTTCTCCATGATGAAGTATATATCAAAAAAATGTTACTATATCATGGCAAACAACTATTTGGTAATTCAGTTGACAATCCATCTCTACTTGATCAAACAGTACTTTGATATGTCTTAGTGGGGGTCCAGTATTTCTTCCAAGATTAATTCCAATATCAAAATTAGCATAACCCCTTTTTATTTGAACAAATTGACTTCACACTTCAGGCCATTGTAACAAGGTAACTTGTTTGTTAGGGAAGTGCATTTTATATTTATGGTTTCTGGTGGTAGCGAGTGAAACAGAAAAATTTATAAGTTTGAATCTTTTGGTGTAAAAATCCCAGGAAATTTGATTGTGAAAACATTTGTTGTTCAAAATCATTCAGATTTTGACAGGTGGCAACGTTTGTTTTGTCTATGTTCGCCTAAAGGCTTTTCAGACGAATATAAAATGTTGTTATTTTGAATCTAAATGGCCTTGAAGTTTGGCGATATTTAAAGTTTGGATAAGTTAAAAAGAATCCAGAGGAAATTACCCTTTTTGAGCCCTTTCTGATCAAAAAAGGGCGATAAAACCCGTGGGTAGATGGGTCTTTATATACTTTGCATTTTGGCGAACACAGACAGAAGCAGACGAGAGGCATCCGGGAGATCAGTAGAGAAAAGACAACTCGAAAATTGGCTGATCAACAGACAATTCACACCCGCCTGAAATTAACTCGATGTTCAATTCTCTGATAAAAGTTTGAGAATATACATTTTGGTTCCAAGTCGCTACCTCCTTTACAGCTAAGCTACATCAAACTTTTGTAAATATTCTTGCCTCAGAGTTTTTTCAGAAAAAAAAAACATAATACACTTCTCACTCAGTCTAAAATAAGCGCGTAAATGAATGATACTGTCATCTCCATAAACAAAGATTTGACATGGTGGAAAATTTTAAATGTTAAGACTCTTCAAATTGATAAACTACGCTATGAGCCTCTAGAAGCTGAAATCAGATATTCGAATGACAGCCGACTTGATTTTATCATTGAGTTTGGTCAAATGGCTCTTAATATGGCTGACAGTCAATGTAATCGTATAAAAGAATTATCCAAACACACTGCTACTACCATACACCATACTTTCAATTGAATTGTTAATCTCTGTCAACACCTTTTAGATGCAAGCCATAAATATGTGCTACTTGGGTAGTTTACAACTGATCCATCAGAAAAAGAATTTAGTAAACTTTGTCAAGGATCAGGTGGCACCTATTTTATAAATATCTAACAGTGTATTGAAAAACTGCATAAAAAAGCAGACATATTTACTTTTAAATTAAAATGTAAATATTGATGTTTTCGATGTTAAGCCAGGTTACCAATGTACATCTTGTGATTATAAACTTTTTAGGGAAGATTCAGAAATATTTGACAATCTGGAAATTTTAGTGCCATCTCTTTCTGATGAAATAAAAATGGTTCTTGTATACATAGCTGGATATATTACAAGAAATAAAAATCAAACCACTGAATATGAAACCTATTTTCATAATTAAAAGTATGGAAAATATAGCAATTCAATTGACTGTGGAAAACCTAGAGTTCCTCTGATCACACTTGCTAATGGTTATTTTTTGTTTCATCTCTTTCTATAAAATAATGGAAAAGGTGTGTCAAGTAACTTTCTTATACATATTTTTGAGCTTAATTTTGTAGAGAAAGTATAATCATACTTTTGCAAATATAGTTTTGAAAAACATTTGCAAATATTACACACCCAGATTAGACAAAGAACCAATTTTAAAGATTTTAAATGATTTAGAATGATTTTGTTTTATATCTGTCTATATTTCTGAGATGAGGTATTATGTACATTATTTACATTATTCGGACTATTTTTCTCATCTTTTTAACTAAATACTTTTTTTACTATGGATTAACTGAAGATTATTATTTAAGATTCTGAAGTAAGTATAATGTTTATATTTATTTGAACATGTATATTGAATCTTTAAACAAACGTTTTCGGTATAAAATTCACAGGTGTCATTAAGAATTTTCTGACATAAAGCTAACTTAAATTTAATATTTTCTCTAAACTATTGTTCTTCAACAATTATCATATTAAGTATAAAATTATTTTTTATGAATAATGTTTGGTCTGTTTGTGGTCTCTTCACATTCTATATTTATTGTGGATTTTAATTTTTTACATTATTTTTAAAGGTAAAAAGAACATTATCTGTCTATATTTCTGAGATGAGGTATTATCTACATTATTTACATTATTCAGAGTATTGTCCTCATCTTTGTCGCCATATTTATTACAATGTTCTGGCCCTACAGTATCTGTCTATATTTCTGAGATGAGGTATTATATACACTATTTACATTATTCAGAGTATTGTCCTCATATTTGTCGCCATATTTATTACAACGTTTCGACCGTTGTACGTCCTGGCCTTCTTCAGGTGGTTGGAATGTCGAACTGAACCGTTTATTTCACTCACTGAGGTAGACTGTTCTAGTTCCACGTCCCATGTTTATTGGATGTCAGTTATCAGTTATCCCCTCCTAATTTCCCTCTGAAATTTCTCCACAGCCTTAACCGGGTATTGAACTCAAACTCTTTGGGTCCTGTCACTGGATCTAACTGACGCCTTTATCCTCTGTGCCACGTGTCCTCAAGGACAGTTAAGGCAGTGGAGAACTTGGAGAGGGGAATTAAGAGGAGATAACTGATAGCTGACATTCATTAAACATGGCACGTAGAACTAGAACAGTCTACCCCAGTGAGTGAAATAAAGGGTTCAGTTTGACATTCCAACTACCTGAAGAAGGCCGGAGCGTTCAACGGCCGAAACGTTGTAATAAATATGGCGACAAAGATAAGGACAATAGTCCAAATAATGTAAATAATGATTTTATCTGTCTATATTTCTGAGATGGTTGATTGTAAGGTACACATTTGGGCTGATGCCCTACAGCCTTCTTCAGGTACTGCGTGTTGAACCCAGTAACTTTAATGGAAATTTGAACTGGACTCTTTATTCAATCCCTGGGGTGGGGGTGATTGAATAAAGTGTTAGGTGAGACCTGTAAATAATGTGAATGTTTCTGTTTCAATACTATGTGGATAATATCTTTTATCAGAAATCTTAACTATTTTTTTTGTTGTTTAATACTTATCAATGTCCACAACAAAAATACATATTTTCATTTATTTAACTTTCAACACATCCTTTTATTCTCAGGTATGGTTCAAAATGTTATCCTAAGTATTTAGAAAAAATAGTTAACAATATTCTTCCAAAATTTCTGAAAATGAAACATTTTCCAATCGTCCTCCAGTTTTGGCCCACAGTTGCACTATGAGCAGACCTGGTGTATAGTACGCTATATACCTTACCCATGATATTAGCGCGCAATCGAATATAACAAATTCAACAGGAATGCAAAATTTACATGCACATGCTCCAAGTTAGCGGGAAGGCCAACACCGACTTTGCATTTCCTAACTCCCATCGATAGTGGAAATAATCGATTTTTTTCATGCTTCTACAGCAGTTTTCATGTAGTTTGCGATCATTTTCTACTAGCCAGAGTGAGAGCCTATAGCTGGATGCCACGAATAGGCAGGAATATTCTATTGGCCAGCGTGAGAGCCAACAGCTGACTGACACAAATGTTAACTAGCATGCTAAAAAATCGATAGCTGCACTCGTCACGAGTAGGAAAAATTTAAATCTGCATGGCACTTTACTCCAATTGGGTCATTCGCTCGCTTAAACTGATTCCGCAGAACTGGGTTGGATGTGAAAAAGTATTGTTGATAACATTCTGTTTTCATTCGCTTTTTCCAGTTACGAGTCCTTTTTTAAAGCTGATCGTTTTGTCTTCATTTTGTTTAGTTCTTTTTTCGTAACAGATTTAATGTTTAGTATAGAGCTTCGAAAAAATTCGCAGTGTGAGTTAGGCAAGATGTGAGGGATATAGCAACATCAGCACGGCAAAGGACACTCCTTTAAAGGCAAGGAAGGGCAAAAATATTTTAAGTCAAGTGATAGCGATTGCTGTATGAGTCGTACGATTTTTGAATCAAGCACGGGCAACGCCGGGCCATGCCTGCTGGTGTAAAATTAAAACCTTAAATTAAAAATATTGTATTTAAAAAAAAAAAAAACTTAGTAAAGCTATTTAATCTTAGAAAGTAATTCTTCATTTCGTAAGTATGATCAACATCGTTCAGGAACTCAAAATTATCTAATGATTTAACTTCTATTATGACTTTTTTGATTCGTTCGTCAGCGTCTCTATATTTTTTTAGCATTTTTGGGCGGTTGGGAGGATTATTCAGAGATTAACTTTTTGAGAAACGCATCACATCCTTTCTAAACGTTCCGTAAGTCATCAATAAATTTCCAGATTGAAGGATGATGCATTTCTAGCTCATATTGCAAATGTCGTTTTGTCTATGACGACGTAGTAGTAATCTGACGCCTAATCGTTCCTCTACCGAAAAATTCCGATATCGAGACCGCTACGCCGAATCGGCCACGCTGAATCAGCGATGATACATGGGTTACGCCGTAACATTCCATTCCTAAAGGGTAGAACTACTCGAACTAAGGAAAGTATTTCGTCTAGAAACTTTCAGTGGAAATAACGATAGCGCAGTGAGAGACTTGCCATGTTTCGTCTATGAAAAAGGTCTGGCGGTAATTTAAAACCCACAAGGACGCGTAGACGCTTATTGTGGCATTAAAAGTAAAAATAATCTGAAGAAATATAATAAAAAAAATTAATATAATCTTACTTATTATAAAACGCAGAGTGTGTGTGTGTGTGTGTGTGTGTGTGTGTGTGTGTGTGGGATCGGATTTTGTACATTTTTCAACCAATTTCAACAAAACTTCACAGGACTGCGTAAAATTACCATGTGGCGGTTCTGAAAGTGCCAAAAATTGGAAAAACACAATTGTTTTTACACGAAATCAATTTAAAAACACGATAAAACACGATTCTGTCACCAGAATGAAAGGGGACAACTCATATCGAGTTATACTTATAAGGTTGTTTGTGTGTGTGTGTGTTTGTTTATATATATATATATATATATATATATATATATATATATATATATATATATATATATATATATATATATATATATATATATATATATATATATATATATATATATATATATATATATATATATAATGGAAAGAAAGAAAAAAAGGCAAAAACGCACGGTGGAGTAATGGATAGCGGCTTAGATTGAGGGATCGGAGAGCCGAGTTCGAATTCTAGTCAAATCCATAACATTCACTTACGTGATAATACTCTTGGGAAAGGTGTGAATCCTCTTCTTCTCCTTCTATAGCCTTGGATGGCAACTGGTCTAGGAGAAGGACAACTCTGAATTCAAAACGTGCGGAGTGTCGTTTGGAGACCTTGTGGCATTCGGCCCTTCAAAAAGTGTGGATGGTCCTGCACGAAACCTTCACCACTATAATCAAATCCCATGTGCTTTGTCGGGTTGTCGGTTTACTGGGAACCGATCTACTTGATCCTCATACGTCGCATTCGACAGGAGAGTCGAGTATATATATATATATATATATATATACAACTGCGTTCAAAATATATTTAGTTGAAACCATAAAATTGTTTACATTTTGACATTAAATATCCCAATTTGCGAATTACACTTTAAGCTGAAGTATTTTTTCTAATATCAAAAATTGTTTCATTGTCGATAAAGGTACTTTCTCCATTGTGTTTAAAATGCCAACAAAATTGGCTCCCTGCGTTCTTAATCGGATCTCATTATTTCAATATTTATAAAACCAAACAAGTGGCGTTTCATCACCACCAAGCAAACACCGAATTTCCTCCTGTACATTTGTACACTTAATTAGGCTCTTTGCTTTAAGCGTTTACTTGTAATCGTCATCGTAATGTCAACCGTTTCCTTTTAAGGAAACATTAGGTATTCATTGTTACTTTCTGTGAAATTTATAAAAACTTTCTATAAAAACAAATTTTCGCGAAAATAAGTTTCTCAAGTCCACTAACAGTTTTTGGCCATTTCCGTTATTAATGAAGATTTCCTTCCTAACCTTTTGTTTGAAGTAGTGTCAAATGTCAACATCTTGATTATGTCATTATTTTCTCTTCTCAAATCCAGTAGCAGTTATCGCTCTTTCCAGTATTGATGGGAGTTTCCTTCCTATCCTTTTGTTTGAAGTAGTGTGGAACGTCAACATCTTGATTATGTCATTATTTTCTCTTTTCAAGTCCAGTAGCAGTTATCGCTCTTTCCAGTATTGATGGGGAGTTTCCTTCCTAACCTTTTGTTTGAAGTAGTGTGGAACGTCAACATCTTGATTATGTCATTATTTTCTCTTCTCAAGTCCAGTAGCAGTTATCGCTCTTTCCAGTATTTATGGGGAGTTTCCTTCCTAACCTTTTGTTTGAAGTAGTGTGGAACGTCAACATCTTGATTATGTCATTATTTTCTCTACTCAAGCCCAGTAGCTGTTATCGCTCTTTCCAGTATTGATGGGAGTTTCCTTCCTAACCTTTTCTTTGAAGTAATGTGGAACGTCAACTTCTTGATTATGTCATTATTTTTCATTAGAGTTACACGTGATACCTACTATAGTTTTTGCTGTCGTTGAAAGACCTGAAGTCATATGGTTTCTCTTATTTGGTACAAATTATTGTTTGTGATTCTGTAGTATGAGATCACGATCTTCGAAGAAGTATGATCTTCGCTAACGGTTTTAAACAGCTGCCAGTTATCAAGGTTTTGGTTGCTGAAGGGTGCAAACCAGTTGAAATTCATAGGAGAATGTCAACTGTGTATGGTGCCACATGTTTCAGCCAAAAAATGTCTACAAGTGGGCTAAATTGCTTAAAGAAGGACGGAGCAGTGTTGAGGATGAAGACAGGCCTGGGATGCCTACAAAAGTGAGGTCTCCTGAGGTGATCGAATCAGTCAATGACCTAATTCAGTCTGACAGAAGAACTACTGTGAACTGCTAAGGCAGGTCAAGAAAATCATAAAGAACAAACGCAGGGGTCATCAGTCATCTTGCATCATGAAAACGGAAGTCCTCACACAGCAGCCCAAACGGTGTAGACCATCAACGAGCTGGGCTGGGAACTGCTCCCTCATCCCCCTTACAGCCTAGACCTTGCCCCTTGAGACTTTCACCTGTTTGGTCCCTTGAAAGCGTTCACGAGAGGCACGAAGTTTAAAAGTGACGATGAAGTCAAAAGTGTTGTGAGCGACTGGCTGAGACATCAGTCCAAAGATTTTTACGCTGAGGGAATATGGAAGCTTGTGCACAGATGGGAAAAGTGTGTGACAGTGCTGGGAGATTACGTTGAAAAATAAAAAAAGTAAGCTTCTATCTGTATTAGAAGTCCTTATACCGAAAAATTCACCTTATTTATTGAATGACCCTCGTATATACAGATGGATCTAAAGATGTAAACACAGTGGGAAGTGCTGCCATCTATAGCAGCAAAGAATCCAAAAAGAAACTAGAAAGGATTGCATCAATTTACACCGCCGAGTTAACAGGCATTTATCTGGCATTGAAGATAATAAAAAAAACAGCAGATCAAACAAGTTCATATGTACAGATTCAAAATCTTCACTTGAGGCGCTAGAAAATAAAAAAAAATATGAAAAATCCACTAATTATTCAACTTAGTAACATAATAAACAACGTCTGTAATTCATCTTCTCTATACACTGATTTGAAACCAATAATAGGTTTATAACAAACAAATGGCAAACTCTCTGGGAAAATTGCAGCAAACAATAAACTAAAAATGATTCGACCAACGGCCATGACCGATCAGAGTTAAAGAAAAGAGGGAAAGGAAGAAGCAACCCTTGCTCGACTTCATATAGGCCACACATAACACACTCCTTAAAGAGGATCATCTATTTTTTCGCCATTTACAGTGGAACATGTATTGATGGAATGCATTAATTTCAATGAGATCCGTTCCAAACATTGCCAGGTCGACAACCTGAAGGACCTTTTTGAATAGTTGTATCCAAATAACATTTTCAGAAATAGGGTTCTACGAAAAACATAAAACACCAAATACTTGAAATAACTTTAACCGTGGGTAAACAAATGAGCTTTATTCGTTAAAAAACAATGCTATTCGTTTCAAATATATATATATATATATATATATATATATATATATTAGTATCCAAAATTAAGAAACAAAAAAAACTAAATCAATTTTTTTTTAAATTCCCACTAAATGTAGATAAACGGTAGTTCAATTAAGCTTTAAGTTTGTGAGTTATTTGGTATGATACAAATAGAGCAATAATTCATTTAATTTTTTGTTCAAATATCAAGGACCCAAAATTAAGGAACAAATCAGGAAATATGTGAGAATAACACACATAATCCGAATTTCTGATCAGCAAGGTTAAGATAAATATGTGAGAATAACACACATAATCCGAATTTTTGATAAGCAAAGTTAACAAAAAGGATTATTTATCATTTTTACGCCATTTTTCTAACATGGCGCACGGACGAGAATTTTGACAAATCTCTAAGAGCTGACGTTGTCACACTACGAAAGGAAAACCACACAATTGACTAGACTGCTGAACAGGTGAAACGTTCCAAAAGCGTTGTGAGCCGAATTCTGAAACTAAACGAAAAAACTGGTCACTTAACCAGTCCAAACAATGTGGTTCGACCAAGAAAAATAACGACTCAAGAAGGCAGGGTTGTTTAACGCCTAGCACTGTCGGACTATTTTCGAACTGTGGCAGGCATTTCACGAGAAATTTCAAATGGCGTTAATGTGTCTCGACAAACTGCATCTAGACGCTTGCAAGAAATAAGCCTTTATGCTAGGTGTCAACAGAAGAAGCCGCTTATAAGCAACAAAAAAAAGGGTAGCAAAACTGGAATTTGCAAAGAAGCAGGTGTTGTGGTAGAAAAAAAAAACAATGGACCAACGTATTTTTCAGTGATGAAAGCAAATTTAATTTATTTGATTCTGATGGAAAACAGTATATAAAAAGACGAATTTGCAAAAGGTTAAGTTCAAAGTACACCAAAACGACAGGCAAATTTGGCAGAGGCAGCGTGATGGTTCTTGACAAGTTTTCAAGTTTGCGAACATCACTTCTTATACGCTAACACAGTAAGAGTTAATGTCGGTATGTACAAGAACGTGTTAGAAGAACATGTACCGATATTACAAAGTTCTTGTTTTGAAAATTATGTGTTCATGCAGGATATTGTTTCCTGCCATAATGTTATTGTTTATTTGAACGACCAAGGAATAAACGTTATGGATTGATCAGCTCAAAGTCCTGACATGACTACCATAGAAAACTCATGGAAGACTTTAGGATAAAATGCCATGGCTAGGAGTGCATCAAATGTCGAAGATCTATGGGAAAAATTATAGGAGGAATGAGTTAAATTACAGTTGACTAATGTTAAAATCTAGTGGAATCCTGTGAACGCCGATGTACAGCAGTGATGCAAAACAAGGATTTTAACAGTAAATATTGATAAGACTTTTTGCATTTTGCTGTCCACTTATTTTCTATTAAAAACATTGTTTTGTTTCTTAATTTTGGACACTTGACATGTGAGTAAAAAATTAAATGAATCATAGGGTTATTTCTGTATCAAATAATTTACTGATTTAAAGCACAACTGAACCGCCATTTGTTTGCTTCTAGTGAAAATTTAAGACAAAAATGGATTTATATTTTTTTTGAGATATCGAAGTCTTAATATTTCTTCCTTTATTTTGGACGCTACTGTATAATATGTGCGTATAAACAGGATTTGGCATTAAATAACCCACAGGGTTGATATGGCAGAAAACCCAACTAACTAACTAAAGATACTGGAAAAAAGGTTTGTTTCTGGTACCAATTCCTGAAAGTAGCTGACCACTTCTGTCACGGTTTAACAATAGTAGAGTCGCAAAAGACTCCAAAAACATTGCGTATTACTGCCAGATATGGGGTAGGTATATCTGTTTCTAACATTCAAATCTTGGCAGAGTTCAAAAGCATTTACACGGCCTTGTGGGTGATTATTTATTTTGCACAATTCAACCCCTCTACCATAGATGTATTGCCGGAAGTCTGTCGCTACTCTATCAATACTTCTATGGAAATTGTTCAAAAGAGCCACCAGTTCGGACTTTACCAGCCTTGTGCCGCCTTGGTACATCCATAGGGGTTGAATCACACTCATTCCCTGCATATCTCACTCAGAGAGCCTCTGCCCAAGAATTACTACATTGAGGAACAGGCACCCCCTCAGTTGGTTTCCCGAACACTACAATCATAAACTCTTCAAATGTATAATAAAACGTTATCTGTCCTTTATATTCTCATGGTATCCACTTCCTCCAACGATCATATTACACTCTTCATTTTACCTTTATACGATCATCGAAGTTAAGCAACGTCGAGACAGGTCAATACCAGATGGGTGACTGCTTGGGAATGTCAGATGCTGTCAGTTTGGATGTGCAGGTGATGTAAGAGAGAATGGCTCGGAATTGTTAATCAGAGAACCGTGTTCCAATTCCAGTTGGGTTCGTTATATTAAAGTGAACAAATACCATTGGAAATGTATGAATCAAGCACCGATCCCCAGATATGGTTTAGTTAGTAAGACGTGTATCATTAAAAATTTATTTCCCAAAAAAATAAAATAAATTTGCGGTACAAAATATTTAGATTTCGGCGTTAAATAGCCCATGGTTGTAGATATGCTGTTAAACAAACACCCAACAAATCTCTAAGATTAGTGACTCTTTGACCTTTAATCGGGTTATGGTTTACTACGAGTTTTCTATGTTGTATCGTCTATATTTTTATGTAGTACCTCTTTTTCTGTTATCTGTGTATTGCTATGAATTCTTGAGTAGTAGCGAGCGTAACATCAAAATTGTCCAAATCCTGTAACAGTAAAATTATCCAATTTTTACATTCATCTTTTAACCGTTGTATCTTAGAAATGATTAATGATATCTTGCTGGAATTCTCAAAGGTTTTTATGACTCTATTAAAGTCTATTTTGAGCAATAACAACGTACAATTACTCTCTAAGCTTAACAGAAGAATCGTGATGAAATCGGTCATAAACGAAAATGACATGTTCATCATTAATTAAAAATAACCAAAGAATGGAAACTCATGAAGTATTGAAATAAAGTTAAAATATATTATTTCAGGATCATTTTTCAACTTATTCAAGATGATCTTCGCCCTCTCTAACCTTCTATCCTGGAGTAACTCACAGATTTTACGTACGATTTCATTTTTAAGTCTTTTTTTCAATATTCTTTTAACTGTGATAGCTGAAACTACTCTCTCACGTGCCAAACATTAATTGAGTTGGATCTTTTCTAATTGATCTCTTTAGCTCTAAGTTGAAATGATGATCCCTCTTGCTGTTGTGATCTCCTGATCAAGTTTTTCACTTTACTGTTCCCTCTTTTGAAAACTTATTCACCGTTCTCTTGATGCTTCCTGAATGGACTTTGAAGATGGAAGTCAGAGTAGGAATGTTGGTACCATTACTGAAGGCTTGAATTATCTTTTCCCTCTCACCATTGCTCAGTTAGGAAGACAGTAGGTTAGACACAAAACAGTTTTAACCTGCTCTATTTTCAGCTGAATAGCTCAAAGGGTTTTTCAGTGATTCTTTCAAAAAATGGAGTCAAGATGACTAAATGCATTACCTAAAAACCTGTAAAAAACTAAACTCAATTAGTTTAGTGGTTTTTTTTGTTTGTTTGTTTGTGTTTTAGGTATTAAACATTTTGTGGGATGGAAAATTATGCTGTAACAGGATTTGGACAATTTTGCTGTGATTTTTCGTTGTCACCTTCAAGTTATTAACATCAGTGGTTAATTTTTCTATCATTTAATAATAGTAGTAATGGTGTTATTATTTTAATACAGTATCTTTGACAATATACGTGATCATCGCAACAGTTTCTATTTATTTATTTGTGAATTTCTTTGCATTTATTTAAATCATTTCTCCCAAACAAGGCAACAAAGTCACTAAGACGCAAATTGGGGTGGGTATTAAATGTGAGAAAATATGAGAAAAAGAAAACAACTATTATGGAGAGAGAGCAATAAAAAAACTGCAGTTATAATGACCGAAGATAAAAATTGACATTGCATTTACATATTTCAAATTTTAAAGATCAAAATTAACCGGAAAACAAGAAGCTAGAAGAGAATTACATAAGTGAGACGTGCGAGGGAAGAAACTATTAGCATATAACTTGCGGTCATATCTAGTCATTTCAGTTGTAAAATGTTCAGACTTTCTAATCTAATAGTACGCCTAAATGCATAAAAATCTAAGTACCAAAAGAGGAAAGCTCGTTAGAAAAATTAACCTGAAAATATCTAGAGAAAAGGCAAAGAGAAGCTGCGTTACCCCGGTTAGGGAAGTGACAATAGCCGAGATGCCGTGGAAAGATCTATAATATTGCAGATTCTTTTTATTTCATCAGGAATCTCTAATTACATAGTAGAAACACCAAGCAAATTGTGATGGCAATATTTAATGAACAGACAAATGGCGAATCTATTCATGTGCAAGATAGATTACGACGAGAAACATTGTCAGAAAAATTCAACACAATGAACCAACATTCCTAGCGGCATAACTAACAATTGATTCAATATATTCTTTCCACTTCATACCATCATAAAAAGCTATCTCGAAAAAGCGTAATTAGTCACTCTCTTGGAGGTTAGCATCAGCCATACTGAAGAAATCCAAGAAAAGTTTTTTTTTTTTTTCAAACGATTAAGCAGAGTGGTTTTGATTAAAGAATTTATTCTTGTGTCGTATACACTTAATTGGAGGAGGGGTCCTGGTCACTGTACCAAATTGAGCATAATGTTGGATACTCCTCTTCTTCTGGGGTGACGGTTTTAATTACTGCACTGTTGTATATCTTCTCTCTATCCCTCGTCTTCTCTCGGCCGGGTAGCGAAATGTTTTTTTGAATTCCGGAGATAAAAGAGCATCAACAACAAAAAAATTGGCTTATTTATATTATTAGTGTCGCCGATGTAGATTCTATCAAGTGGAGATTACTACAGCCACTATTAGGAAGCCGCTTTCCAACACGAAATCTCACACGTCCATTTCCTTTGGTGCGTAACAACCAACTCTCGAAAGACCCATCCCCAGCGAGGGGGATGTGTGCACAAATGCAATCTAACACGTCTAGCTTGTTTGATGTCAAACAGCAATTCCCCTAAAACCTTAATCTATAACTCCTTCCCTTGTTCGGCTCAGCCAATCAAAATCGACTTCCCTATTTTGTCTACCATCTCACTTCTAAGGTCAGCCTCAGAAGGTCTGAGCCTAAATACACTGCCGCTAAAAATTAATAGTCTGAAACTATTAGTTAAAACTTGGGAAATTATTTCCCGTTGTTTTTTTGTTTTTTTTTTGTTTTTTTTCAAAATTTGAATTCAGATTTGTTCTCCTTTTAGACATGTTGCCTTCCATTGCTAGAGAGCTCAGTTTGCTCTGCTATGTAAGTGGATAGTTGGAAGCAGGTGCATTCATGCCTTTGTTTCAAACAGAAAACAGTAGAACCGTTGATGCGGTTTCAGATCTCCACCACAGCTAATTTCCGTGCCTGTAATCGTTACACTACAATCGAATCCCCACTGTGAAGCGAAAAATTTTTAGTTCGTTGTATCCATTTTTATCCGTTATTATTAATGTAAAAGTTTATATTTCCTCAATCATTAATAAAGAATATGTTATAAAATAATTTGCTGTGTTGTATTTAATTATAAAACATATTTCAGTGCGTGAAATTAATCCGTTTTTAATTATAATTAATAAAAAAAAAACATTCCCAAACCATTTAAATATGCATTGGTGTGAGATAACGAAGTGTTTTCTGTCAGTGCTTATTCAACCTCTACAATGAGACGATTCTAAAAGAATTAAAAAGATCCATTATTGACAGCCACAATTTTAACAACATAAGACAGCTTAGCATATAAAGAAAGGAAACAACAAAAATTCCTGCAACGAAGAAAAGAGAAAACAATAAGCAAACAACAATTGTAAGAAAACTGACTGCATAGTTGTTAGCAAAAAGAATAGCTCAGAAGGTAAATTATAAAATGGAAATACAAAAATCTAACAATTTAAATACCTGCGAAGTCTTTTAACAGAAGGCGAAAAAGGAGACCCCGAAACTCGAAGGTACGTTAGGATAGCGAAATATTCTTTCCAAAAGCTAAGCAAAGTATCATGAAACAGAAAAAATTCATTAGAGACAAAGAAAAACGTAGTATCAGTTCTCCTATATGGAAGTGAATTCTGGACAATCTCACAGATGAAGAAGAAACTTAAAGCAATAGAAACAAAGAAAAGAGAACTGAAATATTATGTAATATCATTCCTCCTCCTATATGGCAATGAATGCTGGACAGTCTGTTCACAGATTGAGAAGAAACTTGAAACAAAAAAAATATAGTTCTGCAGAAGGATGCTGAGAATACTATGGACCGAACATGTGAGCAACGACGAAGCTTTAGCGAAAATGGAAACGAAAAGAAAACTTATACTTAATATCAAGAAGAGAAAGCTGAAATTTCTAGGTTAGATAATGAGGAAAGACGGCTTAGGAAATCTGATACTCACAGGACAGATTGAATTGAAGAGGGATATTATTACTTCCTTTTTTAATAGCTCTCTTAAAAGTACCCACAAACAGTTCACCTTTTTCGTTTGACCTTGAGTGATACAGCGTTCGTAATATGTTCAATCAAGAACATTTTACAAAATTATTTAAGTTCATAAGCAGTGAATTGTGTACAGTTATTCAAGAGAATGGCGTCTGGTTTGCTATATCTTGTAAAAGAAAATCCACTGTAGCCGTGGAAGTTGGTTTGTTGCATTTACAAATTTTTGGCTACTTAGAAAAGCTATCGGCTGCTACAAGATTATGTGATCAGTTTATTGGATCTGCGAAATCAATGTGCAGTGGCCAAGATTATACTTTCGTTGTAGATGATTTTGTTGGCAGAGCACAACCTCTGCAGACTTTGATTAATTTTTTAATGTCTTGATCCATTTTGGTCCACTATAAATAGCTTCTCATAAAGGATTTCATCCTTGAAATTCCCGGTGGGCCAGTATGATATTCATTTAATATCCGGTTTTGTAATATGCTAGGTATTACTACTCTTTGCGCTAACATCAGTACACCGTCACATAACGAATAGGCCTTCAAGTCTGGACTACTTTCAAAAAGTCCTCCATTATTCTTTCTATATTTTAGTGCTTTTTTTTTTTCTTATTTTCGAAATAAAAATGTCGTGTTATGTTTTTAGTTTTATTTCTTCCAAGGTAACTGTTAGTTCGCGTTATACATTGCATAATATATTTTTAATTTCTATTTCATTTTAAATTCTGAAATAAGAGTGGCCTCAAACAGTTCAGTATTTTTTGCTATCAATTTTGTTTAACCATCAACATCTTATTTTTTGAACGGTTGTAATTCCATCTTGAAATCGTAATTTAATAAGATGGTACCCAGCGTTGTTATCTATAAGTTGTATGCGTAGGAATTCCTTTCTTCGAGCAATAAATTGATAATAGACGACGGTGGTCCGTATGTAAACGATAACCCCTTCTGTGTATAAATTAGTGAAAATTTTTCACTGCAGATATTATTGCTAACAATTCTTATTCGATCTGATCTGACTATTATTTTTTTTTTGCCAGTAGTAGCGAACTAGAAGTATGTGTAACGATTTTCCTATTATCGTTATCATATGTGTGTAGAATTTTTCCGCTCCTGGGCATTTGAAGCCAATAAAATTTCTGCTATTGAATCGTAGTGCGCTAATAAGAATTATGACATTAGTATTTTCTTGATTTCTTCAAACGTATTCTGACAGTCCAGTTCCACGTTACACTTATTTTAAGCAAATTCTTCAGTGGAGCTCTCAAAGTCTATATATTAGGTGCATAGATTTGATAATAGTTTGCTATTCCTAGAAATGCCTGTAATCTAGGAACGTTTGTTAGAGAAGACATATTTTTAATTGCACTTGTTCTCGAGGAATCTGTTTAACGGCCATTTTGTTCAATGATTTGACCTCGGTACTTGATTTTCGAAAAAAACAATTTGCTCTTTTCGTCAACGAGTTTGAACCCGTGTTATTCATATTCCTGATATGTTGTCCCTTAGACACACTTTTAATTAATCTATATTAATCTATAATATAAGCAACTGAGAAATCAAAATCTGATCAATTATATAACAAACCAAAACGAAGAAATACAAAAATATATTCCTCTACTTTTCGTCTTCTTCTATCTATTGTAATTAGGAGAGTCCAAACAAGTGGCTCAAGAAAAATTAATGAGAAATCACAATCTGCAAGCATAATATCCATAGCTTGTTGAAATAGAGCTGAAGCTTCCAAAAAGAAGTCAATTGAACTTATATAATCCATTTTGCGTATTTATATTAAACCTGAACATTCTTCTTCAATCTGTATTTACAAATACGCTTCAGAAAGATCCAGCTCCAAATTTTCTTTTTCCATCGTTTAAATTTTAAATATTTCCTCTTGACTTGGTAAGAGGTGGTTATGGGTTTCTAAACTTTTTTTTTTACCCTAGCGAAAAATCAGCACAAACACTGATTTTTTAATTTTTTTTTCTTTACATACACTGTTGATGCTATGCATTTTGTATAGTCACTTTTTTCAGTTACACCTATTTTTCAAGTTTGTTTAATTCGTTGTTGCCTTGATCCAATCGCTGCTAACGATACACTACATTTCAGTTTAAACACCGGCGTCGCTTGAAATGTCGCTTTGACTTTGGAACACCGATCCAACTCATCTGTGAGAACATCCGGAAAAAAAACATCTTTTCATTTCTTCCTTTAACTTTTTACACTTTTTTAAACTGGTATCTTGTCAACATATAGTTTTGAAATAACTCATTTATAAGAAAATCCCACAACTAAAATAATTCCATCCAGTCAGTACCGAATAATATTCTAATATTTTTAACACATTAGCCTGTTTTTATACATTTGTTACAAAATAAATCGTTACAAATCATTTCACGAATAAAAAAAATAATTTCTTACCCGACACTTCACATATGATTTCGAAGATTTTTTTAATAATGTCTAGTTGAATTTTTACATCCGCATCATTAATTTTCATATACTCAGATTTTCTTTGGTTTTTCCCTAATTATTTCTTCCGTCGCAATGCTGTGAACGAAATGTTTTTTTTTCTGTAAGAACTTTTCCTTGATCTAATTTTACAGTGTGACTTTTATGTCCCCTTTTTCCACACTTGTAGTACTTTGAATTTGATGTAACCTTCAACATCTGAAACATAGATTCATTTTTTACACATTTTTATTTAGTTTGTACGCATGCGCATACTTTTTATCAATGTCTTCCTTATCTCAGATTTAGGATTCTCTGACATTGGTCTGATATTTTTTGTAGTGCTAGGTTTTTGATACTGTCCAAGTTTTATTAGAATTCTGGCACTTCTTTCCGTGTCTTTTTAGCCGTTAACACTTGAACGAAAATTAACCCTGTAAACATATTCAGAGTCAGTTCCTATATTTCTAATCATTTACACTCCTTGTTAACGATTCCATTATGAATGACAATCTTCGTCTTTCGTCAGATTCATACACTTCCAACGTGTATTGAATAATGAGCTTTTCTCGTTAAAAATTTTAGTCAGAATATTTACTGTTTATTCAAAGCAAATTTCTCTGGTTTTTGTCGGTCGTGCAAAATTATAGTACTTTTCATATTCTACCGGTGTTACCTTTCTCAACAGAAATATTAATTTTTCTCGTCCTTCCAGTCAATGCAATCTTCTCTGAAAATTTGCTGATATATTCTAAAATAAGCAGACAACGTAATTCCATCGTCTAAATTGTATGTGAATTTATATATGGTATTTACAATCGCGTCAGGAGTGAAAGAACCTGGAGAGTTTTCCGTTTTCTCCCCTATTATTTTTATTAAATTTTGTTGTTTCTGGAGTTCCAACAATTACTGTTGCTATTCTTATTACGACTTGACCTAATAATATTTCCATATTTAAAGAATATCTGTTTTTTCTTCTTTCTCTTTTCAAACACATCAAAGAAGAAAGAATTAAATCAACGTGGTTCCAAATATCTCGTCGTCAGAGATATCGCGTGCACCGAAGCAAAGAGTACTTTATCGTACTCCGTATGAGTTTCGATACTTTGCGGCACTGTTATAACACGCCCCTGGCGATTATAATATGTTTCGCTTAGGCTACTCGCCGAGACGTCACTATAAATACTTCTCGACTGACACCAAAGGACAGGTCTTTACCAACCTCCCAAACAGGTAAGTGGCAGATGGCTGATTTTTATGTGGGGCGATTCTGAGTCTGTAGACTCGGGCAAAACCTCTCCGCATACACTGGACCGGATTTTCCTACCTCCCCAGACGAGACTCTGCCCTTCGGCATAGCCTCACCTGGGTTCTCTTCCCGTAGGTTCGAACCAGACAGCGAACTGCTTGACTCCAACAAACAGGTATTTACCAACCTCTCGACAAGGCAGGACGTGGCACAAGGCCGATTTTTATGTGTGGCGTAGTTCTGAGTCCGTACACGGGGTCGGGTTTGTCTACCTCCACAAACGAGACCCTGACCGTAGGCATATCCTCGTCTGGTTTCATCCCCGCAGACAGAGAGTTCGACATGTCAATCGCGAGCTTGGTAGCCAACTGACTGACTGCGACGGACTGGTATTTGCCGGTTGCCCCACTGCGGACTAGATGCGACACAAGGTCAAGTTTACCGTGGGGAACCCGAGTGTTTCCACCCGGGTCACTGGTCAAAATTAACCAGCCCCTGCCAAAGCGGGCTCGGGTATAGAACTGGTCTGTTTTTCTCAGCCAAGTGTCTATCCGAAGACAAATCCCGACTGAGTCATCCTCCACTCGAAAACGGAGGACTTATCTTGTTGCGAACTTGGGACAGTTTTCGACGTACTTCTCACTTGGATTTCTTTATTTGAGGCGTTTTGCCTAGTTCATTTTGTGCTACGGGATGTGTTTTATTTAGCACACAACATTTTTGTAACTCCTAATAATTTTTTAATCTCTCCCAAACCCTGATCTGCCATCCATTTATTCTCTAAGTAGATCATACGTTGTTATCCTCTGTCCCTCTTGATTTCAAACTATCCTGTGAGTTTCACATTTTCCAAGCCGGTTTATCTCATTATATATATTTTTGTTTCCAGTTTCTCTAATTTTTCGTCGTTGCTCATATATTCAGTTCATGTTATTCTCAGCATCCTTCTGTAGAACCTCATTTCTGTGGCCTCAAGTCTCTTCTTCATCTGTGAGGAGATTATCCAGCATTCGCTGCCATATAAAAGGCTCGATTACTCATAGAGCAATAAAAAAGGAGGTTGCAGAGAGCTATGAACGATTTGGTTATGAAATGGCATGCGACGAAAAATAAGAACAATAAATTAATCATAGGCAATGAGAAAAAAGCGGTATTGTACTACATACGACTCATTCATAGATCTGTGGGTAGTAAGTTATGTTTAGATAAAATCTGCGATACTTTGACACAACGTAGACACTTTTAGTCAGATATGAAAATTATCGTTAAATTAAAAAGTGCGTATCATCGTGAATTAGTGATTCCAATTTAAGTTCTGATCTAGGCACGGTTGAATAATAAATAGCGGCTCGGATGGAGGAATCAGAGTATAGAGTTCGAATACCAGTCGAGTCCATTACATTCACTTACGTCCTATAACCCTTGAGAAAGGTATGAATCCTCTTCTTCTCCTCCCCAGCTATGAGTAAATCGCAGGACAGATCGGGTTCTGTAGCCTTGGATGTCAACTGGTTTACCGCGGAAAGAAATGGCAACCTACTGCGAGAAAAAAAAAATCTGCCTCGTCAGACATGTACCAAAATATACATGATCGCCTAAGCATGTATCACGCATGGCACATAACTGAACTGACTGATGCTGTATTCTCACCAGGGGCTTTATACAAGGCATTATCCATATCTTATTTTATCTTCAGCTGTGTGTTAAATGTCATAGAAGAGTGGGCTCTCCATATTCAGGCGGCAACCTATATATGAAAAGGAAAATTTTGAATTCAAAACATGGAGTAGGCTATGAGAAATCATTCCACTATCTTTCCTAAGAATCATGACGTGTCACAGATAATAAAGAAAATGAACCTTTGGAGTGTAATGGTTGACATCATGAACAGATATGATATTTAAAAAAAATACTAACACTACTACGATAAGGTAGTAAAGATTAACAACTGCCATTATTAACACACCCTAACATAGGGTAAATGCGGATGAATAGCAGCCAATCTACGATAAAGTGAACTCTGAAATCAAACTGGTGTAATAGGAAATCTCTACGGTATTTTCCCAAGAAGTCCTCCAAATTTAAGGTGATTTTCTAAGCGCAGATTAGATTGGGCACAAAGCATATAATATAGCGCACCCAGTAAGGATCGAACTCACTACTCATTAGTAATTGTTCTAGCGAGACAAGCTTGCTTAACATTAAACCGCGTCAAGGTGCCCAGGTCACATAAATTTAAGAATGACGAAGAAAAGGTATGTGTTGAGAGACATGATTGTCTATATCCTGATATTTAAAAAAAATGGAAAGAAATTATTATATATATATATATATATATATATATATATATATATATATATATCTTTAAGGTGTGCCATATCTATGGGATAAAATGCTCAATATCAGAGATAGAGCATATGTAAATATAAAAGTGAACATTGAAGTTATCACTCGGAGACTGTAGGTTGTTTTATGCTAGACGCAATCGTCAGACGACCTAGCATTAAACAACATGTCGCCTTTGAGTGTTGTTCAATGTTCACTTTATATATATATATTACAGTAATGTTCACCCTTTACAAGGCCTGGGGGGTCACTCGATATAGAGGGTTACATTAGGAGGTAATTTGTATGGGAAGGAATGGAAGGTAGCGGTTAACCCTAGCTTCGAACAGGTTAAGACTGTAGTGATCGGGGAAACATCTTCTTGGGAGTATAGGATTTATCTCTGGGTCTTATAGTTACCTGATAGTAGACATTTTTAAGATCCAGAGTACTAAATAGACCGTTTTTGGCTATGTTTTTCTCTCATACTCTCTATTCTCGGCAGAGAGTAGACATCCAACAAAGTAAACATGTTTATCGTTTGTGAATAGTCGATTACCATTCGTTTTGTTTTCTTGTTCTCAGAGGATACAACGAAGGTCTGGGCTCCCCACGGTGAGCGACTGGGTTACATTATACATTTCTTCAACATACAAATAAGTTCGGTTTGGATAAACAATTTATTCTTCTCCGTGTGTCGCCTAGATTTCATAGCAACAGGTTTACAATCCGTCCGGTGTTAAAATGTTGAAGAGAGCTGGGTACGCCATTCTCATAGCTTTTAAGCCGCAGAGATGGCTAAGAGTCTCTGAAGGTTATTTCTACTAATGAATATTGGCATAAGAAGCGGTGACCTTATATTAGATCGCAGCAGAGATCTTTCATTAGTAGACCTCTTACTGCTTGGTAAAAACTACCCTTTACTCGTAGATCAACTAAACAATATTCAAGTATGGAAGAGATGAGATAGCCATCCCCATTTTGTTTAGGCACAGTTAATTTTTCCACGAATCTTCTTTCGCAATGCTTGCTTTAAGATGTTTTCTGTGTTCACCGTGTCAATCAGTGATTTTAGTGGCTGTTCGTTAACACTTAGTTGATAAGTAGCCAAGTGGATGCAATGATGCGAAACAAAATACCATTTCGTTCCCCTTTTTTGTCTGGGACAATACTAATTTTCTTAAAAGCAAGATTTAATGAACTTAGTATTTACCCAGTCCCCACACTGAGATGAGATGTGAAACAAAGTCAGGATTACTGTGGGAAGCAGAGCGTGTCCATTCGGGTCAATAGTCAAAATTTACCCAGCCCCCGCAACCGCGTGATCGGATACATTTATTGTAGTAGGTTAAATATTAACATTTTAAGAATATTTCAATCTAGGTGTCTAAACAACGGATATTTTGCCAGTGACAAATTCAGGATTATATATGCAGGCGAAGAGAAAAATGAAAAAGGAGTTGGATTGATACAAGATCAAGATATGAAGAAATGCGTTCTGGAATACTGGCAGTTATCTAAAAGAATTCTTGTAGTTAAACTAAAATTGTGACGCACTAAGAGAATTTTTAGTGACATCATCAAATGAGATCATACCAAAGGAAAATGTGTGAAGAAGAAAAAAACGAATGAATAACAAATGAAATCCTCGACATGATGCAAAGGAGACAGAAAACAATGCCAAGACATGGAACAGAATACAAAAAACTACACGAAGAGATAAGGAACAAATGCAAGAAGGATAAAGAAGAATGACTCAACGAAAAATGTGCAGAAATAGAAAGAATGAATATTACAGATATAGGAGATATACATAAAAGAAATAAGAGAACTAACAGGACAAAAGATATGTCCCTCAACAGGCTGCATAAAATCCAAGGACGAAACGCCCATATTAGAGAAACAGCAAATAATTCGGAGATGGAAAGAATATATAGAAGATATATATATATATATTAAAAACCGAAGTGGAAGCTGCAGTGACCAAGTTGCACAGAAATAAGGCGGCAGGGCCAGATGGAATTGTAATAGAGATACTGGCAGCCTTAGATGACTTCGACATAGACATGATCACAGAAATAATAAACGAAATGTAAGAAAGTGGGGATATACCGGAAGAACTAAGTAGACCTATTTTCATAGCACTGCCCAAGAAACCACGCGCAAACGAATGTGAAGTCCACCGGATAATCATTAAATTCATTTAATATCCACTTTTGTGATATTACTACTCTTTGTGCAAATATCAGTTCTCTGTCACATAGTGAGTAAACGACTAAGTCTGGACTGCGTTCTAAAAACCGTCTTTCTTTTTTTTTTTTTTTTTTTTGTATTTTTGAAATACAAATGTTTTTTTCTTCTTTTAATTTTATTTCTTCCAGGGTAACTGGTAGTTCGCGTGCTACATTGCATAATATATTTTTAGTTTCTATTTCACTTTTTAATGATGCAATAACTCAGACTTTTCAGTAATTTGTGGTATCAATCTTGATAAACCATCAGTATACCCTAATATAGACGGCTGTTATTCCATTTTGAAATCGTAATTTAATAAGATGGCACCCCAGTGTTGTAATCTATTGACTGTATGCGTAGGAATTCCTTTTTTTCGGACCATAAATTAATAACAGATGACGGTGGTTCGCGTGTAAACGAAAACTCCTTCCGTGTATAAATCTGTGAATTTTTTTCACTGCAAATATTGCTAACGCCTCTTTTTCGATCTGGCTATATATCTTCTGTCGATAAGAGAGAACGGGAAGCAAGAGAGAAGGCTTTCATGATGTTACCGTCTTCATATTTATGTAGAATTACCGCTTCTATACCATAGTCCTTAGCATCTGACGCCAATACAATTTCTGCTTTTGGATCGTAGTGTGTTAATAAGAATTCTGACGTTAGTATTTTCTTGATTTCTACAAACGCATTCTGACACCTATCTATCCAGTTCCACATTACACCTTTCTTAAGCAAATTGTTCAATGGAGCTCTCAAATTCTCTATATTAGATATATAGATTTGATATAGTTTGCTAGCGTTAGAAATGCTTGTAACCTAGTTAACTTTGTTGGAGAAGGCATATTCTTAATCGCGCTTGTGTCTGACAGATCTGCTCGACGACCATTTTTGTCAATGATTTATCCCAGTTACTTGATTTTGGGCAAAAATATTTTACACTTTTCCACACTGAGTTTGAACCCGTATTCTCGTATTTTTTCAAAAATTCTTTTCACATGCCTGATATGTTGTTGCTTACATACACGTTTATTTAATCTATCATCAAGAATAAGTAACTGCGAAATCACAATCTGCAAGTATAATATCCATAGCTTGTTGGAATATAGCTGGAGCTTCCAAAAAGAAGTCAATTGAACTTATATAATCCATTCTGTGTATTTATATTAAACCTGAACATTCTAACAATTGCTAACAATTCTTTTTCGATTGGATCTGACTGTATAATTTTTTTTTTTTTTTTTGCCTGTAGTAGCGAAGGAGAAGTATGTGCAACGATTTCCCTGATATCGTTATCATATTTGTATAGAATTTTTCCGATCCTATACCACAGTTCCTCGCATTTGAAGCTAATATAATTTCTGCTTTTGGATCGTAGTGCGCTAATAAGAATTCTGACATTAGTATTTTCTTGATTTCTTCAAACGTATTCTGACAGTCCAGTTCCACGTTACACTTATTTTAAGCAAATTTTTCAGTGGAGCTCTCAAATTCTATATATTAGGTGTATAGATTTGATAATAGTTTGCTATTCCTAGAAATGCCTGTAATCTAGGAACGTTTGTTAGAGAAGACATATTTTTAATTACACTTCTTCTCGAGGAATCTGTTTGACGGCCATTTTGTTCAATGATTTGACCTCGGTACTTGATTTTCGGCACTTTTAATTAATCTATCATCAATATAAGCAACTGCGAAATCAAAATCTGATCAATTATAAAACAAACCAAAACGAAGAAATACAAAAATATATTTTTCCACTTTTCGTCGTCTTCTCTCTAGTGTAATTAGGGAATCTAAACAAGTGGCACATAGGAGTCTCACTGTTACATAGCGTAAGAAATAAAGTTGCACGGGGGTGGAGCTGTTAGGGGAGATGCTGGGGATTTACGTTTCTCAGAAAAAAATAGCGGGATATCAGGGAGTTTAAAAAATGTAAGGGGGAGAAAAGGTTAATTATAAATTTGAAATTTAAAATTGAAGAGTTTGGATTTTAACTTTTTTTTAACGTTGGGTTCGAAAAACAGACAAGGAAGATGAAAGAAAAGAAGAAAAACTCGGGAAACAGTTTTTTGCCCCCTGTTCTTTCTTCCTTTCTTTCATCACCTTGTCTTTTTTTTTTTATTATTTCAAAAATTTATCATCCATTGACTGTTTGAATATCCTGTAAATTTAATTTTACAAGGTGAAAATGATCCTTTACATTATGGTATCTTAATTTCGATTATATGAAATATATTGCTGAGTTTATTATAAAAAAATTAAGCTGTATGTGTGAATCAGTTTTAATATTTCATATTTTGTTAATAGGATTCACTTGGATTATATACCAACGGATTACTATCTATATACAGTGGCTTACAAAAGTCTACACCCTCTTTGAAAATTTATATATTTTGTATAATTTAACAACACTTTTTTTCAATTCCAATGATTGTTAAATAATAATCAGATCCATCCCACTTTCCTTTGATATAAAAATTACATTTTTAAAATTTCACACTGATTCTTAAAATCATATAACTTTGAAAAATATCTTTGCAAAAATTCTACACCGCCCAGATATTATATTGTGTTATCACGTAGTTTATCATTGATGTATACCATCCAGAACAATCAAAAGTGACATGTGTGTTCTACCATAACAAACTGTTGAAACTTAAATAAGCATGGAATAATACAACACAAAATGTACGTTAACAAAATGTATTGAAACAAAGAATAGGTACACAATATTTACAGTTAGTTTGGTATATTCTTGGGAAGACTGTTCCTGCATAATGGGTTGACTAAATCGCAGTCGGGCAGAGTCTCTGGATTCGATTTCTTCTTCTCTCCTATTTTCCCCGTCTTCCGGTACCAACCCATATTTATATGGTCGGTAGTCCACTTATGTAAATTAGGTGTATCATACACAACACAAAACAAAATTGAAGTCTATTATTTTGCTAAATCAAGTGGATTTAAGAATTACAAAATCATCCATCACATTTAATTGGTATTTGGTCTTTAACTCTGATTGTAAACACAATTATTGCCCAACTTGGGAAAGAAAAATGACCAAGCCTCTATCTCAGGAACTTAAAAACCTTATTATTCAAAAAGTACAATGAAAATGGCTATAAAAAAGATTAAAAAAAACGTTTTATTTTTTTTCCTAAGCACTGTTAAAACTGTATTTAAAGAAATTGTTAAGTGCACAAAACTGAAAAATTACCCTACCAAGATCTGGGAGACTGAGCAAATATACCAGAAGAGCAAAATCAGAATTGGTCCACGGGGGCAACATCCAACTAATGCAACACTGGAAGACTTGAAAGCTAATAGTTTCCAGTACTGGGACAGATGTCCATGCATCATCAATTTCAGAGAAAACCACCGGTCTGGTCTACACACAGGAAGGTAGCAAGAAAAAAGACCCTTCTGAAGCCTATGAACAATCAAACTAGAATAAACTTTGATCAAAAGTTACAGAAATGATTCCATGACCATGTTCGAAAGATTTCATTGGTCAGATGAGACCAAAGTCAGAGTTATTTTAAAAAACACGAAACGCTACGTTTGGCAGCAAAAAAAGGCACTGTTCACATGAAGACAACGACATTGCACCGTCCCTACTGTAAAAAATGGCGGTGGCTCGATCATAATTTTGGGGCTGTTTTTTCAGCTGCAGGTTCTGGAGAGTCTGGTAACCATCTAAGGATGTAATGGACAGTGACAAGAAATATTAAAATATTTTCTCAAAACCTGATGAAGTCTGCTAAATTAATTTATTGGGTTCAAATTTCATGTTTCAGGTGGTTTAACGACCCCAAGCATGTGTCACAAAGCACTTAGGCTTGGTTTACTAGAAAGAAAATCACAGTTTTGGAGTAGCCCAGACAGTCTCCAGAACTCAATCTTATAAAAAAATCTATGGTGAGATCTAAAGCAGGCTGTGCACCAACGTTCCACATGCAATCTGACACAGCTCCAGAAGTTCTGCCATGAAGAATGGCAAAACTATCAGCAGACAACTGAAGCAAACTCGTGGAAGGCGACCCGAGGCGTCTGCAGGCTGTAATTGACGCAGAACGATCATCCACAAAGTATTAGCTGAAGACATTCCAAAGAGAGTGTACATTTTTGCAATTATATTTCTCAAAATTATCTTTGTTTAAGAATCAGTTTTAAATTTTTCAAATTTATTTTGTCTATTAAATAAAAGTGTGATAGATCTGCTTATTGAAACAAATTATTCGAGTTTAAAATATTAATTGTTTCTATCTAAATAAACAAAATACATCCAGTTTTCAATGGGGTGTAGACTTTTGCAATGCACTGTATATATATATATATATATATATATATATATATATATATATATATACAAATGAATGAAATAACAGATGAAGTAAAATTCCGCTGTTCATAACATTTACTTTTTAAAAAAGAGCTCAATAGAAAGTAGAACAATATATTATTATTATTATTTTATTTTAAATATTAGAAAGAAACATGTTGAAATCGCTACACAATAGCTTTCATGTTTCCATGCTACGCTGTACCTGATGAGGTGAATGGTAAATGAATGTTGATGAAATATTTTTTCTTACATTTCAAAAGAAAAATGTTACATCTTTTCCGAAACATAAAGGTGCTGGGTATATAAAAAAAAAAGACATGGTCAATATTAAAAATAGACTTGTGAGTCTGTCTAGATCAACCAATTAAATATCAGATCTACGCTAAATAGAAAATGAAGCTCAGAGGGTAGAGGTGGAGAAGTTATTTTTTTCATGGCATGATAAACCGGAACTTAGACAGGCTAGCACTGACAATTACGGAAACATGTAAGCAAAAAAGGTAATGTGATTGTAGACAAATATGACATGTTCATTTTTTCAAAGACGCTGAGGAGTGGGGAAGGAGGATAATCAGACGTAAAGTTAATTTGAACAGAATTTTTTTTAAATTTTCTGATTCAGGAAACTTAAAGGAACCCGTAGAAAAATAAAAAAAATATTGAACATCTATATAAGATAGAAATAATACTAACTCGTCGGCAATAAATAACAATACTAAATCTGAATAAACAAAATATGATAATTACTTGTAGAGAGTGGACCATTATTTACTCATAAATTATGGCCATAAGAATTCTTTTTTTTAAAAGTTAACTATATTGTAAGATAAAAGATAAACTGTACCGGCAATTTACAGTTAATTCACTTCTTTGGTTTAGCAGAGATTTCTTGTCGGCAAATCGGATAATTTCTCATTTTTCATGTAACCATCAGAAACAAGATTCATTTAAAGATTTACAGGTTCTAGTTTGTTTGAGTTTATTTTACCATAGGGGTTTTGTTACCTTCTTTTAATTTCAAAAAATATATAGAAAGGGACATCATATTTCTGTAATCATTATTGGTGAAAGATAATACATGTTGATACCCCCCTTGTTTTAAAAGAATTTTTGATATTACCAATATAATTTTTTTAAACTCTTAGATTTTCAATTGTAGAAATACTGCTTAGGTAAACAAGAGAGTCAGTTTGACATCGATTTTGCAATGGGCATTCGTTAGAATTTCTACAATTACATTGTTGGTATTATCAGTATTTATTGCTTTGGAGTGTCTTATTACTAGATTTTTGTATTGGTTTAAGATTTTATTATTATGTTTTTTTAATATTTTTTTCAAGTTTATCTGTACAAATATAACTTAGTTTTAGTGTATTTCTGTTAAAAATTTTACTGACTGGATTATTTCTGGGAAAGTGTTTATCAATTAAATGGAGGAACTGCTGTCCTACCATAGTACTAACCATTTGGTTAAATAGCGGTGTGTACTAAATGCTTTTCCCTTTTCTATTCTTATTCCTACGATCGCTGTTGTTATGTTTTATACATTTGTTGTAACCTAGAAAGGGTTACTGAATAAGAAATAACCAAAACCGAGTTTGCAAATTAAATGGTAATCTTTATAGCATCAACAAAATACAATACTCGCCAGCGGTGTGAAGTAGTTAAACCACTGCTAGTAGAGGAATACTTAGACAATATATTAACCCCACTTGCATTAGTGTCCAACGTATTTATGAGAATTGCAACATCCCCATTAGTGTTCATAGCTGCGGTATATAACAGTATTTGATGTCAGTGTGCTTATAGCCACTATTTTTTAAGGCAATATTATAAACTTTGATATGCTACTAAAAGTCATCTTCACTAGAAGTATTATTGCTAATCCTACATTCTATAGAAGAGGGTATGTGTTTGATTACGGATGGGGGATGGTTAGAATTCAGGTGGATGTATATTGGATGGCAAATGTTTTCATGTAGGGTTGGAATGCATTCTTAACTAGGTTTAATGCAACTATAAAGAAATCCGCTTTTTTAATTAGTGTTTATCTTATTTTTAAGGTTAAGACTTAAATTCTCTATGTATTAATTTTCTGATTTTATCAGCTTTAATTTTTGTGGAATTTTTCATAAGGCCATCATCTCTATATAATTCTATATTATCAATGTTAATATCATCCTAGGCAGTAAGATTTTATATGATAAATAAAGCAACAAGGTCGGAAGACCAGCAGAATCTAATGATCCCATGGAAATATCAAATTGATCAACAGAATTGTTCTTAATCTACTGTTTTTTTTTTTGTTTTTTTTTTGTTATGGATGAGAACAGATCTTCTGCAGTTCATAATAATCTCAAGCTCCTTGTTGGAAAGATCTGATTACTCCCTGGTAAATTCCAAAGCCAAAGTAAAAAAAATCCTTGAAAACAGATGGGTAAATATCCATGATATCAAATTGGATAAATAAACAATACTGCTTATACTATTAAAGAAAATTTGTGACATCCAGGGTATTAATCCAAGGTTTTTCTAATCAGCATTGATTTTGCTTTATCAAGGATAAAGAATAATTAATCCTTCTAATTTCAGGCTTATAGGGTTGATAATTCAAAATTAACATGGGAAGATTATTCAAAATCAGGTTTTAAATCATGACATGGATTGAAAATAATGTGCAGAGCTGAATATAACTCTGTTGCTAAATAATTTTGAGCATGTCAAATTGCATTAATTTTGTTTCAACTAATTTAACTATATTATTATCTACTTTTCTATAATTTTTATTTAAGTTTTTTTTTCTTTAATTAAAATATTATAGTCTTTAGGAATAACATTCTAGAAGTTGACTGTTTTGTCGTATGTGATAAAAAAAAATTTGCTGGACGAATGAATGTCTTTTAAAACACAGAATACCTCTAAAAAGGATTTTTATATTTATGCAAAGAGATACAATTAATGATTTCTAATAAATCATTTTAAAACAATATAATTTTAAATTTAACTGTTAACTTAAATTTAATTGTTATATTGATTTCTAATTTAATCTAATCATAAATTTACTGCGAATTAATATTTTGTACTTTTATACCAGATTATGTTGTGTTATCTTAACACAAAACGATATCACTTGTTCTTTTCTGATTGGAATAAGTTATTTAACAAAGATTCTGTATACTGAGGGATGGTGGTTCATTTTTGAACTAAAATAAAAAAATATTTTTTTCCATTCAATATCATCACTTGATAATTTACAAAATCAGTGCCGAAATAAAATTATACAAATTTTTCAGTTATATATATAGCATATATATGTTATATATTATATATATATATATATATATATATATATATATATATATATATTGATGCATGTTTCATTAAATAATATAGACAAGTTTTGTTTATTTATTTTAAGTAAATTCCTTTCATATTGTCTGATAAGCTTAATAACGTTATTATTGAAAGATGAAAGAAAAACAACATATTGATACATGTTCTTTAATCCAATCTAAGCTTTCGGCTTACATAAGCCATTATTAAAGATGACAATTACATTTCAATATATTAGACAATACACGGACAAAACAATAATGATAGGTTGTTTTTGTTTACATGGAAGATTTCCAAGCAGCGACAAACTTGTGTATACGAGACCCGGAAGCGAAAATCATACCGCTGCTCGTGACGTCACACATGAACACACGAGAGTGAAAACGAAAAGTGTTAAGTATGGAAAGCCGTTGGTATAAACCAATGGCTTCTGTTATCAATTTAAGTTATTTAAGAAAATTTCTGGAGTTTTCATAGTTTATTTTGTTCAGGTTAGGTTTCAACAGTTGCATGTATATAGCTTCAAGAATTTTTTGTTTTTTTATTGTTTTCATGTTTAAGTATAGTTGTGTTTTCAACGAGGATTTTCCGGAATTGTGTATGCGGCCAGGCATGTTGTATTAAATGGCTAAATATTAGAGCCAACCGTCGTGAAAGCGAGTTTGTGCTGTGAACATAATTATTATTTATTTATTTCGCAATTGGTTTATACTGCATCTCCAGGCTGGTTTAAATGCACCAAACACAGGAAATAAATTGATCTAAAAAAAATTAAAGACAGACAAAAAGAAAAGAAAAGAGAATGCTGTGGTAGCGTGAGGCAATAAATGACAAGAACAAGTAAAAATGAAGAGAGAAGTGAGAGAAAGATATGTTGTCGGATAAAGGGGCGTGGGGTGAGTTTTTAACGAAACGGTTCCAAACATCTCTTCTCTTATATTCCATTGGAATAGGTGATCTTTATAAAAGAAATATATATTAAGTGTGGCACAAGGTCGAAAGTATGTTACTTGAAAAGACAAACATCTGAATACTGAAATAATTTTGACAGTATTATACAAACATACAAGTGTATATTGCATTAATATATTAATAATATATAAAACGTAATACATATTATTATCAGGCCATCAAACAAATCATAACAAGCCAAAAACGGGAAAATATTCTCTGGAATATTCTCATTTTAGAAAAACCATTTATCTTCAGCAGATTTCACCAACTATGGATAAATTTACTCAAAAGGCACCGTGGAGTAATGAGAAATTGGAGAGCCGAGTTCGAATTCCAGTCGAATCCATTACATTCACTTACGTGCTAATACCTTTAAGAAAATGTATGAATCTTCTTCTTCCGACAGCTATAAGTAAATAGCAGACAGGATTCTATAGCCTTGGATAGCAACTGGTCTACCGCAGAAAGAAATGGCAACCTACTAAGGGAAAAATCTGCCTCGTCAGTCTTGCATCGAAAGATACCTGATCGTCTAAGCGTATATCACGCATGGCACATAACTGACTCCCTAAAAAATATCCGTATCCTTCTTTACATTCATTCACTTTATTACACACAGACAAAAATAATAGATTTCATAAAAAGATTAAGATGGAAACCCTTTTTTTATCATAACGCCTCTGAAACACTAAAATGTAATAAAGAATATTTTTATTTTAAAACTCAAAAAACTCCGCCTAGTAACAAACTCCTGGACTCTTTTGAGGCGGACCTCCTAAACTTAATCAAAAAAAAAAAAATTAGGAAATAATCGAACGAGTTTCAAGACAATTTGAATAAAGCCATTAAAATTAAGAACTCAATATGTATTTGGGTGAGGGCTGACAAATCTAAAAATCTCTATAAGATCAACACCTCCAAATCTTATTTCTAACAAAATTAAAAAATATATAAACTTGACAACAATGATACAATGTCCCAAATCAATAACCCAACTGCCATTTTTGCAAAGAAACTCGACATTTTGAACAGAATGGGGATATGTGGCTTTTATTGAAAAGCCACATGTCTACTTTTTAAGACCAAGAAAAAAAAACTTCGATAACAACCAACAGTCGAGGTTAATTAACCCCTCAATAAATAGGTAAGTCTAGTTTCTAAAAATATAATTTAAAAAAATAATTGTTTTAGTTAAAGAGGTATCATTTTATAACCTTTGGATTGATTCGTTCGATGCTATAAAATGATTATCTCAGCATCAAGAAAGATAGTATTGCTTAACAATAAATCCACCTGGATTAAATGTTCCAATAGTGAATTTGATGTCCCAATGGGGGCATACGACTTCGCTCAAATAGCCGATCTAGTGGGAATTTACATCCGATACATTCTAAGTAGAATAATAGACCCTAAACAGATGTATCTATTTTGAGATGATGGTATTATTTTTTATACCAAACTGCAATGGCCTACTATCATCATACAGAAAAAAATTATAAAAGCTTTCAAATTTCTTGGATTTAAAATAGAGATTGCATCTAACCTCAAAATCGTTAATTTTCTAGACTTAACTTTTAATCTCTCTAATAACACCATTTCATACAGAGTCATACTCCATTATATATCACTGTTAACTCCAACCACCCTAATTCAATAATTAAACAAATCTCCTAAACTGTTAACACTAGAATAAATAGATTGACATCAAATCGAGAAATTGTCAATGAAAATAAGAAAACTTACAATTAAGCCCGAGATAGAAGTGGCTTCAAATAAAAATTAACCAAAGATCTTACTTATTATAAAACCCAGGTTGTGTGTGTGTGTATGTGTGTGTGTGTGTGTGTGTACGTTTATATATTGGATCGGATTTCTTACATTTTTCAACTGATTTCAACAAAACTTCACAGGACTACGTAAAATTACCTTGCAGTGCCCAAAATTGGAAAAACACAATTGTTTTTGCACAAAATCAATTTGAAAACACGATAAAACACGATTCTGTCGCCAGAATGAAAGAAGGACACCTCATATCGAGTTATACTTATTATAAAACCCAAGTTATTTGTGTGAGTGTATGTTCGTTTATATATGGGATCGGATTTCCTACATTTTTCAACCGATTTCAACAATTTTTTTTTTTGGCAGGTAGTGTTTTTTGTTGTCTTGCACACCTTTTCTTTATTTTTACATTCAGAATGCTTTAAAAATTTCATTTACAAGACAATTGTTTATAATAAAATTCTATTCAATCGATAGACTCATAACGATTGAAAACAATGTTTTTGCTTGAGTTTGGGTTTGACCAATTCGTAAAAAAAAGCAGAAAAACAAAAAAAAACTAATTAAGACATGCGTGTCCGTCAACCTAAAATAATAATCTTTGTCAATTTGATCTTTCAGTCTTTATGATGGTCGATACTTGATCTATCTCTTACTGTTACATCCCCGGGCAACGCCGGGCTCTACTGCTAGTTCTTGATAAGTGGTAAACTCAAATACAGGAAAAGAAATGTTATATAGTTTAATCCTCCTTCCTTTAAACTATCCAACATTAATATAAGCAAATACGTCCTTTGACTAATAGAAAAATTTTGATAAAATGTTTTGTTGTGAACAAAATCTTCAATATTTTTTCTAAAAATTAGTTATTCCTGCATTTAGTAACATGCACAGTATTACAAATTCTCATAATAGAAATACATTAAATAAATTCTTTAACAAGGACAATTCGAATAATGTGCCCCTTTGCAATTGTAGGACCAAAGGTAAATGACCAGTTGGAGGTAAATATCGATATGAAAACGTCATTTACCAAGTAACCATATTCCAAAATGAAAATAAGTATTTAAAAAAAAAACATACAGGAATTTCAGCTGGAAAATGGAAGCAGGCATTCATTTTCAGATGAATCTCTAAGATATCAAACAGCCTTATCAAAACATTTTTTGCAATTTAAAAACAGAGGCTTTACACCCCAAATAGAATGGAAAATCGTCAATAAGTCTCAAACGACCTACAACTTTAGCAATAGATGTAACGATTACCTCGAAGTAAAAATTAAAATAATTAAATACGAAAACATAGATCAATTACTAAATCAAAGAAATGAAATTATATTTAAATGTCGTCATAAAAGTGGGTTTAAGCTTTTCTTAAAAATAGGCTTTTATTCTTTATAATTATATATATCTTATAATTTGTTTTTTCCGTTTTTACTTATGATTTATTTGGTGATCTGGTAATAATATGGATTGTGTGTTATATATTATCCATATAGTAATGCAATATACATGTGTATGTTTATATACAAGGTAACCTAAAAAGTTCTGTCCGTTTTTAAATGAAAAAAAATGTTTCACAGTATATGTAACTTATATTTAGTCTTCGAAGTAATCACCATCGGCATCCAGCACTTTCTGCCAACGTGTCTCCAGCTGTTTAATGCCCTTGCGGTAGAACTCGGGGGTAAGGGGGGGTTGACGCAAAGAAGTCCGTGAGGGCTTTGCGCAAGTCTGCTTCATTGGTGAAGGATTTCCCATGAAGATGATTATCCAGGGAGTGGATGAGGTGGTGATCGGATGGCGCAAGGTCAGGTGAATAAGGTAGATGGCACAAAGTCTCCCACCCAAGTTACTGTATGGTATCCCTGACCACTCGCGCGACATGTGGCCTGGCGTTGTCATGGAGGAAAAGCACATCTTTGCGATTCACCAGTGCTGGTTCCTTCTGGCGCAATTCACACGTTTCAATTGCTGCGAGTATAGGTCTCCAGTGACCGTTTGGCCCATTGGTAGCAGTTCATAATGAACCACTTAACGACCTGACCACCAGAAACAAATCTTGCGTGGGTGCATAGGCGGTCTTGCGGTGTGAGGGACAGCATCCTGAGGAGACAACCAATGTCTGGAACACTTGGGAGTTTTGTACAGAACCTACTTTTCATCACTGGTAAGCACTCGATTGAATAAGGATGCGGTACGGTGGCGAGAAAGCAGCGATACGCAGGCTGCCACTCGTTGTCCCTTGTGGACCTCCAACAGCGTTTGCGGAACCCACTTGCTCAGTTTGTACGTCTTACCTAGGCGGTGCAGGTGAAGTCTAACTGTTTCATCGGAAACGTTGAACTGTCTTGCAAGTTCACCACATGTTAGACTACTGTCCTCTTCAATGGCCGCCTTCAGGACTCCGTCATTCAAGACCTGTGGTCGTCCACTGAGAGGCTCATCATGGAGAGACAAATCTCCCGACTTGAATTTTCGAAACCAACACCTTTCAGTACGTTCATCCACAGCACTATCCCTAAACGTTTGACATATGCTGCAACTTGATGCAGTTGCTGATAAGCCCACTTTGAAGTCGTAAAACAAACAGCCTCGAACGAGATCTCTAGACACTTCCATCCTTCTAACAGCTGTCCGGCTTATAACTGATGGCCAGGCACGGTGCGCGTGTTTTTTATAACGTCTGATGTTCCTACTTCCGGCTGTCCGAATTTGAAAACAATTGCTACACGCATTTCATATATATTTCAACTTCATTCAATGACTAAACAAAAACGGACAGAACTTTTTTGGTTATCTTGTAATACTAATACAATTAAATTTTGTTATTCAGAATAAAATGACAAAATAATACCTTTTCAAATAAAATACTCAACAAATCTTGTTACAAACAACAATAAATATAACATTTTTTTTTAAAGTTCATTAATGTTTAAAA
This sequence comes from Acanthosepion pharaonis, assembly GCA_903632075.3. Taxonomy (NCBI): domain Eukaryota; kingdom Metazoa; phylum Mollusca; class Cephalopoda; order Sepiida; family Sepiidae; genus Acanthosepion; species Acanthosepion pharaonis. The sequence continues at coordinate 49,755 of CAHIKZ030001976.1, forward strand.
GAAATTTGAGAGAAACAATAAAAATTTGTAAACAATAATTTCGTTAAAACGAGAAAACCCCATAGGGTTCATCAAAACAAAATATCTTCCTTTCCTTCTAATTGCATTTTGTTTTCGAAGAACATTTATTTCCTCCTGCAACCATAAAATTTTCATTCCTTTCAGCCTTGTCTGTCTTTTATTTATTTAAATCAATTTATTTCCTGTGTTTGGTGCCTTTACACAACAGTGAAGATACATAGTAAACCAGCTGCTGAAATAAATTTATGTTTATAACGGAAAAATAAAAATGTAAGGTTTTTGAAATAATTTTTCTTAAATACATATAAATAAATTTATTTTTTATGCTTAAAAAACGCCCAAAATCAAATATAATACAAACTTTAAATAAATAAATAAATAAAAGAAACAAATTAAAATATAACGTTTAATAAACAAATAACACACATATAAATATATATATATATATATATATATATATATATATATATATATATATATATACAAAAAATAAAAAATATATATATATATATATATATATATATATATATATATAAAAACAAAAAAAAAAAAAAAAAAAAATTTTACTAAGCATCAAATATAAAAAAAAAAAAATGAAACATTAAATAAACGAAAAGCGGGTGGGGATATAAACATACACTTATTTAAATTTAAACTATTTAAACATAATGCCTATTTTTGGAGATTGAAAATTAAAACAGATATATATATACAGATATATATATATATATATATATATATATATATATATATATATATAATTTTTTTTTTTATTCATTTTTAATTCTGTTTCAATTTTCAATCTCCCTTGTTTTTGAGGTTTTTTTTTTTAAATTATTATTTAATACTGTTTTAATATGTCTGGTAATATTAAATTTTATATTTTTTAAATCGATCATTAAATTTTGTTTTTGAAAAATATCATTTAAATATATATATATATATATATATATATATATATATATATATATATATATATATATATATAATGTAAAAAAATAACAATATATATTTTTTCATATCAAAGAATAGACATTTTAGAGGAAATATGGATGACAATACGCTTTTTCATAGTGTGATATTAACGTTCATGTTTATGCGACTACGCATGCGCACGACCGACAGACGCTGGAAGTGTTAAATTAAATTTTTTGTGTTATTGGTATATAATCTAGACAATTTCATTTTGATTTTTCAAAATTTTTCCTTTCGTTTCTTCCGTCTTTGTTATTAAATATCTCACATTGTGATAACAGATCTGCCAAGAATATTGCAATGTTTTTAAACATTTTTGTCTTTGTGGATTAATAATGTTTGAATTAGTGTAGCATTTTATATATAAAAATATGATGTCTAAAAATTTTGGCGGGCTACTAAAGCGCTTAATTCTTTTTTTTAATGTCTCTTTTGTGTTATATGATCTTTTATTTAAACTTCTTGAGGTTTCTCCAATATATTTTTTCTGGCAATCCTTGCAGTTAATAAAGGAAATTCCTCCTTCAAGTTTTGGTCCGTTGTTATCTTTTGTGACGATTAAGTCTCTTATTTTTTGATGTAGTTCTGATAAATTTTATGCTAAGTTTAGATAAAAAAAAATTCGATTGTAGTTGTGAGATTGTGCGGATCTATTACGCATGAACATACATACATACATACATACATACATACATACATACAAAAATACAAATCACATACAACGCCAAGTATTCATTGGTTAATAAATCACTACTACATCACTACAAGCAATTTACAAATCGCAGTAATGCGACAGTTTTGTAATCGCTCTAATTTTATGTAGTCAATTTTGTGCACTTTTGGGAGAAACGGATCACAATCTATTTTTTTTTTTAAGTCTGAATAATGTTTCGCTGATTGGTCGATGCCAACCAATCAGATCGTCTGTACGTGAAGAATAATGCTTCCCACGCAACGATTTGGAGCCTATAGTCGCTTATTTAAGCCAAGATTTTTCTAATCCCAAATAGTGAGATTTCAGCTGCCAAACGAATCCACGGCAGTTGGAACCATGCACTAAACCTGGTTCACTATACACACACCATTCACATGCAGAACATAGCTTGTCTCAGAGGAATCATATAAACTCTTCTTACACAGCAATATTTCAAAATGAACAATCATTACAAAAGAGACTCTCATGAACATTCTTCCAGTGAATTTTGAACCAAATGACTATTTCTCATTGAACACTAAAATAAGAGTTAAAGAGAGATCAACTCTTGTTTAATTGAATATTTTTGGTTTTTAAATGCATGCTTTCCTTCACATCGTTGTTTGATATTGTACATCTTGTTAAATACATATTTTATATGTAACAATGTCTTGATTATCCTATTCTACGTCAGCCCTGTTTCCTAATCTAAAGTTAAATTAATGGTATGTATTTTATTAGAATTTCTCGAATCTGGTCCTAAAAATGTTTTACCAAGGAAAATTTAACATATACTATAAGCAAAATGTTCAATGTTAGTTATATAATATATACACAAAGACAGATGAATATATAAGGGAAAATATTACTTGTATTTTTCTGTTAACTGCAACTAGAAGTTTCATATTGACTATAAGTTGGTCGGTATTACAGCCACACAATCATTAAGCGGTGAAAGAAGCAATATAATACTCATTCAAAAAGGGGTCAAACCCATTCAGCTTCTTCTTCAGTATATAAGCGATCATGGCCATCCACGTCTTCCTGTCTCTAGTAGTCCGTAATATGTTATTTCTCCTAAACCCTGTTCTATCATCCATTTATAACAAGCTCATCAAGTATGGTACGAGCTGTTTTCCTCTGTCCCTTTTTTTCCTCTTCTTCTTGTGAGTATGATTTTGTTCTTTCAAAACATTGCGCCAGAAATTTCAACTGCATCTTCTGATGTTAATTATTGTTCGTTTGTGTTTCCATTTTCTCCAACACCTAGTCGTTGTTCACCTGTTCGGTCTATGTCATCCTCAGCATCTTTCAGTAGAGCCACATTTATGTTGCTTCAAGTCTCTTCTTCAAAACAAAGGAGAAAACCCAATGAATTTGTTGATAAGAAAGGAGGAAAGATATCATATTTAAGAGTTTAGTAGACTTTTCTTTGATTCTTAAGAATTTTTTTCTGTTTCTTAATACTCTGCTTAACTTTTGGAATGCATGTACACACATATGCTAGTTACCATATAAAATAAAATCAACACTTCAATTTTAGGGAATTTTAAATTTGCTCTTATGCCTACATTTGAGAATAAGTTTTCTTGATTTATTAAATTATATTGCTCTCTAAGGTAGTTTTTTATCATTCCTAAAATTTGAGATTAATGTAATCCTGAATTATCAGATAACTTCAATTACAAATTGGTATTATATATATATATATATATATATATATATATATATATATATATATTTTGTATTATTTAATTTTATATATATATATATATATATATATATATATATATATAATTAAAACTTTAATAAAATATAAGGAAATACAAATATTTTTTCTTATTAATGAAGAAAAACACGTGAATTTGAAATTGAGATAGGACGAATATAATCGATAAAAATGAAAGGGGTGGGAAAATTTGCAGAACATAAAAGAATAAAAAAAAAAAAAAAAAAATCCCCTGAAGATTGTCTCAGATGAATTTAAAAAACAAAAAATATTTGAAAGAAAAAAAACAATTTTTCGTAATTATATCTTTCAAAGGCTACCAAGAAACTGATTAAGACGTACTTAAAATGATTAAAACTAAAATAAGCAGACATAGTATGTCTAAATTATTTAACCAAATCAGTTTGATTATATATATATATATATATATATATATATATATATATATATATATATATATATAAAGAGAGAGAGAGACGCACATAAATATATATATATATATATATATTACGATAAAATATGCAATCAATTTACAAATTCATGAATTATTCACACAAAAACAAATGCAAAGGTTAATGATTTAATTGGCGAGAAATCCATCGTCGCAAACAATTCAAATAATATACAAAAACCTCCGAATCCGTTATGAATGAAAAGATCCTTGTTTCTATAAATTTCTGTCGTATTAGTTTTTATTTTTACTACAAGTTTTCGTCTGTTCCTACAGACATCTTCAGGTATAGAGTAGATGTTGTTCTTGTCTTTTCTCTTAGTAAAAAGAGGACAACGAAAATATATGTATTGTTGTATCCGAAAATGCTATTGGAAATGAGTTATTGTTTTTGGAGTGCGCAGTAGCAACGCTGAGTCTGATTTTAAATTTTTAAAAGTTGTGCGTTCATATACAAATATGGTGATGAACGAATTTTTTACTGGTAAATTTTCTGTCAAAGTGGCATGAACTATATTGTTCAATAATTACAGTAATGTCGCACTTATTATCCAAAAAGTCGCACTTTATATATATATATATATATATATATATATATATATATATATATTTGGTTCGGATTCCAGTCGAATCCATTACATTCACTTATGTGCAAACACTGGGAAACGTATGAATCCTCTTCTTCTTCCTCCAGCTATGGGTAAATAGCAGGGTGGCAACTGGTCTAGGTGTAGGACAACTCTGAATTCAAAACCTGTGGAGGGTCGTTTAGGGACCTTGTAGCACATAATGCACCAGGTCTCTGTATTCGGCCCTTCAAACTGTGTAGTTGTTTCTGCACAAAGCCTTCACCACAATAATCAGATCACGTGTGCTGGTGTCTGGCTGTCGGTTCCTAGAAACTGAGTTGCTGACCTTCATACGTCGAATACCATGAGAGAATCAACCATATATATATATATATATATATATATATATATATATATATATTTGAATTTGTAGGTCTGATGAATTGGATCGTATTTACGATTCCAATGGAATAAATTATGACCATGGAATATTAGTGTTTAAGCCTTTTTATTATATCCTTACTCTGTCCTGGACATTGGGTTCTATCTGGATTCTATCATCTTGGAATTATTTTTTATACATATATATATATGTATGTGTATGTATGTATGTATGTATTTATATATTTTAGATATATGATTGCATATGTCTGTGTATATTTACCACTAATATTATCTATCTATCTATCTCTCTCTATCTCTCTCTCTATATATATATATATATATATATATATATATATATATATATATATATCTTACCTAACTTCATCGTGTAGTTGGCTACATTTGGAAAATCTGGGTTATTAATTGTTTATTTGCATGCTCTTTAGATGTTAAGATTTCCATATGTTCCTTCACTTTTCGCCTCAGACGTTTTTTTTTCAAGCATTATATATATATATATATATATATATATATATATATATATATATATATATATATATATGCCAAAAAGAACTCATTATATTTTCCCTTGCGGGAGTCACCTTTGTGAAATACATGTAGCACAATTCGCAATGGCATTTTGGCAAAATGAACTATTATTTTTTAAATTATTTCTATAATGTAAATTTGTATCTAATGAACGAGAAAGTTCAGAATAATGCGCACATGATTCATTTTGGTATTTTTGTATATATTACCTCATGGATTTTTTTAGTTATTTCTGTATATACTTCATTTCTTCGAGCAAATTCACCGGAAAAGAAAGCGGATTCATGAAAGAAACATGGATGCTATTTCTATGAAGCTTTTGGCAGTTGGATAAAGAGAAATTATATTTCTCCATTATTGCGAGAAGATAGAAACAGAGGGAATGTCTGTTAGGGCTTGATATTATTTCCATTTGATTGTTCTGTCTTTATTTCATTACATGTTTCTTATATTTTATATTTTACATTGTAATATTTAGTCTTTCCTCGATTTCAGTCCTATTGAGTAAGGGCGAATCCGGTCGGCTAGTTATTTTTTCTTTAATGATGAATGGTAAAGCTCGGCTTGCCGATTTTATTTCCATAATAAAATTCTGTACTCCTAAGAAAATAATGATATATATATATATATATATATATATATATATATATATATATATATATAAGTGTATATTTAGGCAGCAAGTATTCACCCAAACATGTTTGATAAAAAAAGAACAATGTCTGTCTGTAATTTTCGGATAAGGTATTGAGTATTGTGGTCGAAGTTGGTGTTAAACTGTCCGGAGTTCATATTTTGTTATTTTTGTTCAAGTACTTTCGACTTTCGCAGCCATTATCAAGAACCGATATGTTGTCTGTGTGGTAGTTACGCTGGTAATCTTTATAATATCAACAAAATACAATACTCGCCAGCAGCGTGAAGTAGGTAAACCACTGCTAGTGGTGGACTACATAGACAGCATATTTCCCAGACTTAAAATAATGTCCATTAATGTCTACTAATGTCCACTGTATTTATGAGGATTGGGACATACCCATTAGTGTTCATAGGTACGGTATATAACACTGTGATAGATAGATAGATAGATAGATAGATAGATAGATAGATAGATAGATAGATTGTTTTGTTTTACGGCATATCAACTTCAATGAGTTATCTAATGCCGATATTTTTTATTGCTGGTAATATTTTATTTTTTAATCTATTACTGATAATACTTTTTTTAAAAAGATGTATTGCTGATAATGTTTTTGTTTTTTGTTTGTTTTTGTTTTTTGTATTTTTAATGTATTACTGGTAATAATTTTTTACACGGTATTTCTAGTATTAAAACCGATTTTTACAACTTCATAGTTTTTTGACTCCAGTTTGGAGGTTAACTATTTACCCATAGCTGGGATCCTAACATGTTGTACCACCTCGGGTTAGGGTGGACCTAGGAACTTCAGCAATTAAGAGGTGGTTCCACGCTCCTCAAAACCTCCTGATCAGAGGCCTTGCTGTTGGACGTAGTTTATCGTCTTATCCAGGACGTGGATGTAGTTTATCGTCATACCAACGACAGGATAGATAGATAGATAGATAGATAGATAGATAGATAGATGAAGTGACTGTGTGTTGTGACCTAGGAAAGGTTACTGAATAAGGAATAACTAAAACGAAGGTTGAAAATGAAATGGCAATCCGTATAACATGATTAGGTCGATGATAATGATGTATAAATACACGACATTGGCAGCAGTACAGGGAAGAAATACTGTTTCTATGGATATGTAAAATCTAGAACTAATTTGAATCTAAGCAGAACTAAATTCTTGTCGTAATTAAAATTTGATGTTTATTTTTATGTCGTGTCTCCGCCACGTGAGACTGGCCAGGGAAATGTCTCTCGTACATTTTTAATTTAATTGAATGGCCTTAATTAGAACGTATGTATAAATCCAAAACTAGTCTTGCAGCTATGCTCGAGAAACATAGTCCTGGGTATGATGATAAACTACATCCGGCAACAAGGTCTCTCATCGAGAGATTGGAGGTTCTGAGGAGAGTGGAACCACCTCTTAATTGCAGTTATTCCCAAGTCCACCCTGACACGCAGCGGGGGATAACACTTGTCAGGGTCCCAGTTGAGGGCAAATAGTGAAAATCCAATCAAAAACAAAACACTATGAAAGTATAAAATATACATTTTTATAGTAAAAATACTAGCAATACATCTGGTATAAAAAATTACCAACAGTACATATTTATAGTAAAATGACCACCAATAAATATTTATAGTAATCATGTCCAACTATTTCTATTTATATTGAAATTATGAAATTACTTCAAAAAACTCAAGAAAATTGAAAATCGGTATTAAATGACCCATAGAGGTGTTGATGTGCCATTAAACAAACAAATAAATCAGTCAACCACGAGAAACGTACGAAAGAAATTGTTTGAAACATTTAAATTAAATCACAAATTGAATCAGATAATTCTATCTGATTTATTTCAACGAAATAATGAAATCATATTAATACCGAGACTCAATGAATTTAACTGCAATAATAGAATCCCGACAAAGTCTTGTCGATTTCCAGTTGAAACGGTTCATTGTAACCGTTAGATCTATGTTAACATTTTTTTCCCGCACTTCTCGTTTTTGGATATCTTTTTCGGCTTCTTGCCTTCGGGAGGGCACAACTAAACACAGCCAACTCAACACCGCCGACTCAACACCGCCGGCTCAACACCGCCGAAAAACATCACATTTTTATAACCGAATAAAAGTAATTTATTAAGGATTATTTTTATAAAGTAAATAATTTCAATAATTCTACTGGTAAATTATTATTAGGAACTCATTTACGTACGCAAATATTATTTACAAGTCTTGCTATCATTCCGAAGCTATGCCAGAACGTTAGTAGTGAGATCGTTTTCGGCTGGGATCATGGGAGAGAGTCTTTTATGGAGGCCGGAAACTTTCTATGACCCCGGAATAGACATCACTGAAGAAGCATTCTGGTGGGGTGCAGGACAACTCCATTTGGCCAACTCAACACCGCCGACTCAAAACCGCCACCTCAACACCGCAAACTAAGCGCCGGGACCACTCAGGACCGAGACGACTCAGCAGCAGAAAAACGTAATTTTTTTATAACCGAATAAAAATAATTTATTAAGGATTAAAACCTGAAATAGTGAATATTCTTTAATTGTTTGTAATCAAATAAATCGTAAAGAAGTTTGAAGAAAAATATTCACTAATTAAGATCTTAAACCTTAATAAATTACTTTTATCCGGTTCTAAAAAAACGTTATGCTTGTCCTCGTTGGGTATCCCAGGGATTTCAATTCTTCCCTTCTGATTTTAAGTATGCCATTTTTATTTTCAATTTCATTAAAACTTCCTCATTACTCACATGTCCCGTCCATGGTATTCTCAATATCCTCCAGTAGAACTGCATCTCTGTTGCCTTCTTCATCTGCAAGAGAATTGCCCAGCATTTACTGCCACATAGAATAGATAATACATAGCACCCCAGCACTTTATCCTTATTTCTAAAGAAATTTTCCTGTTTCTTAATGCCTTGCTTAGCTTATAGAAGTCATATTTTTATATTCCTATGTGCACTCGGATTTCGGTGTTGTTTTTCCTGTCATCCGTTAAAGCATTTTTCAGGTAGCTACATTTATGAATATTCATGATTTTGACGTCACCAATTCTTGGAACGCATATTGAGGCGTCCATTGGGTTAATGGTCTTCTTACAGTCGACGGTTAGTCATTTCTTCCTTTATTATGTTATCTACAAATGTCTGACCACTTTCTGCCTTTCATCAGCCTGAATGAAGCTAAATTCCTCCTAGGGATAAAATTCTTTGCTGACATCAAGTATAAAGATTATACTGTATCAATTACTAGATCTGCTGACAAGAAAGTTGGTTCAGAGTGTTGTTTAGGCAATTTTCTCTCCAGAATATATCTTACATATGTATAAGTTTACAATTTGTCTATGTTTTGTTTTCGTTTTTTCATGGCGTCTCGACTTCTATCGTTCGTGGCAGAAACCTAACGCCAGGTCATATTGCTGATTGCTCTTTGGATTTTATCAGGAATTTAGCAAGAGAATTGTTTTTGAGTTTAGTTGATTGTTTTTGACAAAGTAACATTAACAGGTCTCATTTAAGATATGCAAGATGTTTATTTTTTTTTTTTAGAAAAAATATCCGACCAAAAAGAAGTCTAATGTTCAATCAAGATTTTAAACAAATTAGATTCTTGGAAATTGGCTTAAATGTTTTTGTGAAATCATAACTTAAATGTGTCTCTGATTTATTTCAGTGAAAAAGAAACAACGTAAACAAGCTTTGGAATAGATGAAGATCAATAAAAATTGAAATGAATTCGATTTCATTCAATTAGATCTTGAAATGGAAAAATTTCCAAATTATTTTTGCTTTTTTCTTTCATGTAAAAATATCAGTCATTCAGTTATGTGCCATGCGTGATACACGCTTAGACGATCATGTATCTTTCGATATATGACTGACGAGGCAAATTTTTCCCGCAGTAGGTTGCCATTTCTTTCTGTGGTAGGCCAGTTGCTATCCAAGGCTATAGAAACCGGTCTGTCTTGCTAGTTACCCATAGTTGGGGGAAGAAGAAGAGGATTCATACCTTTCCCAAGTGTCAGTCAGTTATGTGCCATGCGTGATACACGATTAGGCGATCATATATCTTTCGATACATGACTTACGAGGCAGATTTTTCCTGCAGTAGGTTGCCATTTCTTTCTGCGGTACACCAGTTGTTACGATCCAATGCTATAGAACCGGGTCTGGCTTGCTATTTACCCATTTAAATTTTTCCCCCATAGCTGGGGGGGGGAGAAAACTAGGTTCCATAACTTTCCCAAGGGTATTAGCACTTAAGTGAATGTAATGGATTCGTCCGAAATTTGAACTCGGCTTTCCGATTCCTCAATCCGAGCCGCTATCCATTACTCCACCGTGCCTCCTATTCTAGCTTCACTTTAGTCAGTTATGTGCCATGCGTGATACATGCGAGGCAGATTTTTCCCGCAGTAGGTTGCCATTTCTTTCTGCGGTAGACCAGTTGCCATCCAAGACTATAGAACTCAGTCTGTCCTGCTATTTACTCATAGATCGGAAGAGAAGAGGATTCATACCATTTTCAAGGGTATTAGGACGTAAGTGAATGTAGTGGATTCGACTGGAATTCGAACTCGGCTCTCCGAGTCTTCAACCCGAGCTGCTATCCAATACGTACTTTATTTTAATTAAAATGGGTAACGCTAAAAGGCGACGGATTAGATGAATATTAATAGAAATTGCAAAACAGTCGAGATCTCAAATTATGATGACAATAAAATGAATATATTGGGAATCGTCTTAAAAATAAAATAATTCACAGGCCGAATCTGAATGCTAATATTTACGATTTAATTAAAGAAAGAAAAAAATCCGCATAATATTTTTTTATGTAATGTTATTTGATAAAAAGTCAAAGAAAGAAGATGATCGTGTTTTCCCGCTTAAATTTTAAAACACGACGTTTAATACATACAAAATAAATATATCCGTCAATGAAGAAAAAATATCTTGATTTGAACGGAGCGGAATTTTCTACTACGAATAAAATAAATGATTCCTAAGCCATGTACGCCATTGGATAAAAAGCGTCCATACATAGCAAACGAAAGTATCCATATCAGTAAGCTTTCTGCCATTAGAAAATCATCCATACCCCATATGCACCACTAAATTAAACGTCTTCATGAACAGAATCTTTTGGGTTACCACAGACCCATATGGACAATGTTCCGTATATCTCATCTTGTCTATGATTAATGTCGTACAGTATAAAATTAAAAATTGTTGGCTTAAGTGTTAAGTGTATACGGAAAATTGTATTTAAAGATTCGTTCGTATTGAGCGATGGAAAATCGAATAAAACATGTTTCTGATCTTTGGATTATAATTAAAAACCGGAAACTTATACAAAACAAATGTAAATGAAGAAAAAGATGTTACGTATTTTGGCGGGTGAGAACCATTTAATCGAAATACAAATATTATTTATTGATCATGTGGCGTTTTAAGTCCAATGTCTCCATGAGTGGAAAACAGAGATCAATTAATAAAGAACTATGAAATAGGTTAAGATCATTTATCAGCTAGCCTGTGATAACCAAACCTAAGGCGTAGCACCACAACCAGGATGATCCCAATGTAGACAAACATTTTGAGCAGGATAGTTATTCATCCGCTTCGATTTGAAGTCCTACGGTCAGATCTGAAACATCGCAAAATGGAGGCAAGCCACAAAAAACAAAATTTGAAGAATGAATAAAGAAGAGTGTTTAAATCATAGGAACCTCTTATAATTAACAAAAACGTAGTTTATTTTAGCTGTTGTCTTTCTTTCCCAATTATGTGCCATAACAGGCGATCATATATCTTTCGATACATGACTTACGAGGCAGATTTTTTCCTGCAGAAATTTCTTTCTGCGGTAGACCAGTTATTACGATCCAATGCTATAGAACCGGGTCTGGCTTGCTATTTACCCAAAATTTTTCCCCATAGCTGATGGGGGGAGAAAACTAGGTTCCATAACTTTTCCCAAGGGTATTAGCACTTAAGTGAATGTAATGGATTCGTCCAGAATTTGAAATCGGCTTTAGACTATCCATTACTCCACTGTGCCTCCTATTCTAGCTTTTTTTAGAGCATGGATAGTGATATTCGATCAGATTTTTTGCAGTAGGTTGCCATTTTTTCTGCGGTAGACCAGTTTCAGATCCAATGCTATAGAAACGGTCTCGCTATTTAATTTAAATTTTTCCCCATAGCTGATGGGGAAAAAACAAGGTTCCATAAGAATGAATAATTAGCATTCTTGAATGTAATGGATTAAGAATTTTCGGCTTTCCGATTCCTCAAAGTTGAGCCGCTATCCATTAACTGTGCCTCCTATTCTTTACTTTAGTCATTTATTAAATGCGACAATAAACGAGGCAAATTTTTTTTTGCCATTTTTCTGCGGTAGACCAGTTGTTTTCTTTCCCCATTTAAATTTTTCCCCAAGAAATAAGAAAACTAGGTTCCATAACTTTCCCAAGGGTATTAGCACTTAATGAATTAATATCTCTTTCCGATTCCTCAATGCTATCCATTACTCCACTGTGCCTCCTATTCTATTTTCACTCTAGTCATTTATGTGCCATGCGTGGTTGCCATTTTTTTAGGTTGCCATTTCTTTCTGCGGTAGACCAGTTGTTACGATCCAATGCTATAGAACCGGGTCTGGCTTGCTATTTACCCATTTAAATTTTTCCCCCATAGCTGATGGGGGGAGAAAACTAGGTTCCATAACTTTCCCAAGGGTATTAGCACTTAAGTGAATGTAATGGATTCGTCCAGAATTTGAACTCGGCTTTCCGATTCCTCAATCCGAGCCGCTATCCATTACTCCACTGTGCCTCCTATTCTAGCTTCACTTTAGTCATTTATGTGCCATGCGTGATACATGCGAGGCAGATTTTTCCCGCAGTAGGTTGCCATTTCTTTCTGCGGTAGACCAGTTGCCATCCAAGGCCATAGAACCCAGTCTGCCCTGCTATATACCAATAGCTGGGGAGAGAAGAAGAGGATGCATACCTTTCCCGAGGGTTTTCGTACGTAAGTGAGTATAATGGATTCGACTGGAATTCGACTTTCCAATTCCTCATTCTGAGCCGCCATCCACTACTCCACCATCCTTCCATGTAGCTTTGATGTGGCACAAAGCCGAAAGAAAACAAGAATGGAGAATTACTATTAACTGTCAGCATATATAATGCATGATTGTCAACAAAAGAGCCCACTCAATGTGTAAACAACGAATTGGAGCATGTCAAAATCTAGGAGGGATAGAAATTTAATTCTCTGAGTACTAGAGACAGAAAATTAGAAAGAGAACTATGTATAGGAAAAAAGTCTTCCAGAAACTAAAATGTATTAAAAATATATGAAAATGTTGTTGGAAATGAAAAAATGAGTGTTAAACTGCTACGTAATATCAGTTCTCCTACATAGCAACGAATGATAGAGAAATTTCTCACAGATGGAGAGATTTGAAATGAGAGTGATGTTGCTCTTCTGACGAGTGCTAAGAATAATATGAACAGAACATGTGAGCAACAAGAAAAAGCTGAGGGAAATTCAAACAACAAAATCATATGTGAGTGAATAATAGTAATAGTAATATTAGCTCTTTTTCTTATGAGTAAATATTTGACATATATTGACTGTAGAAAAATTGCCTAAGCCAATTCGGCAATTCCCCTTTTGGAGACGCCTCTGGATGGCAACTGGTCTTCCGCAGAAAGAAATGGCAACCTACTGCGGGAAAAATCTGCCTCGCGTGTATCACGCATGACACATAACTGACAGAAGTGAAGCTAGAATAGGAGGCCTGCTAACTCTTAAACTTAAAATTAAAATTATTTGAACAACAACTATTTGTCTGTCTATATTTTTGAGATGAGGTATTATGTACACTATTTCCATTATTCGGATCATTGTTCGCCTTATCACTGTGCCATGTGTCCTTAAGGATGGCGCAGTGGATAAAGGCGTCAGTTAGATCCAGTGACAGGACCCAAAGAGTGTGAGTTCAATACCTGGTTAAATCGGTGGAGAACTCGGAGGGGAATTAACAGGAGATAACTGATAACGGACATCCATTAAACATGGCACGTGGAACTAGAACAGTGAGCGAAATAAAGGATTCAGTTCGACATTCCAACCACCTGAAGAAGGCAGGAGCGTACAACGGCCGAAACGTTGTGATAAATAAATATGGCGACAAAGATGAGGACAATAGTCCGAATAATGTAAATAGTGAACAATTATTTGATACAACTGGAATTGTTAATGTTCTCATCTGCCACATTTTTGACATTTCGATTTCAAGATCATTGTATTTTGATTGTTTTTCTTCAAAGACACATTGCAGTCTGCAGGGACTGCCATATCAATAAGAAAGGACTTTTTTTTTTGCATGTGGTCTTTTATAAAATATGTCTGGGCGATTAGATTTGTATGTTCTGTCTGTATGTATTGCGAAGTCCCATAAATTTGTTACAGGTCCTATCTCCCTAACCGGGTCTAGGTGGTTTCCATAGCAATTTCTTGCATTTTCCCTTCCGTTGCATATTTTCCAGTGCAGATATTGGCCAACTCTGTCATGCCGAGGTTTATATTCAGTGGGTGCCAACACCGCGCAACCTGATAAAAAATTGTTAATTGTTTTTGGATATTTTTCACAGAATCTGCATTTGGGGCTAATTTTTCAGTATTTTTTATGTGCTTAATAATTTCTAGTTATCAAGCATTAGTCTTGTGCAGCAAGAACAAAACCTTCGGTTTCAGCTTTTAACCCTGCACTACATAGCCACTGATGTGTGCGGGGTTTGTCGGCAACACCTTCTTTGGCATGGGCAGAGTATTGACCGCGAACCGGTTTATCTTGCCATCGTTTCTGTATCTGGTCGTTTGAATTTGCTTTTGCTATCTTCTTTTTAAGTATTTTGCAGCTTCAGTCGGTGTATTGTGCTTTACTTGTATTTCTGCACCAATTTGAAACTCCATTTTGAACTTATTGGCTTCCTTTATTATTGAATGAAATCGCTGACTACTTTCATCTTCTTTGACACATATCATGCAGTCCTCTGTAGTTCTAGTTATCATTGAAGGCCAATTGTTGTTGGTTTGTAAGACAGTTCTAGTTGAACTAATCCTCTGCCTGCTACAGATCTGGACACACGGAGACGATCAACATCAACTTTGGGATCTTGCATGCGGTGGTAGTTGAGAAGCTTTCTCGTTTTGGCGCCCATTCGCTTAATGTCAACTATGGTCCAGTTAAGGAAGTTAAAGCTGTATTGCATCGCAGGGACAGCCAAGGTGTTTATGGCTGATATTCTGTTTTATTTTTTTATTTTTTTTGTTATTTTCATCAGCTCGTTATTCAGTACAAGACTCACACTCCTGTAATGTTCATTTCTTGCCTCCTCTTTCATTTGCGTATGCTGTATTCTCATTTTCTTCACTAATTCCTAGGTACTTATAGGCTTCTACTTTTTCCATTTCCCTAATGTTGGTGACAAAATCTAAATCTATTGAGTGTGTTTCTGAATTTCTCCCTTTCTTAAATGTTACTTCTGCACATTTATCTAATCCGAAACCTATACCTATGCCGTCACTGAAACATTTTACAGTATTGAGAAGAAACTTCAACACATTGTCATCTTTAGTAAAGAGTTTAAGACCATCTATGTAGAGTAGGTGATTGATTTTTTAGTTTGTAACCATAGCTATTGTTGTTTAGTTCATGCTTAAGGGGGCTTTAGAACAGATAAAACAGAAAGGCTGACATGGAGTCTACTTGAAAGATTCCTCGTCGCATATTCAGGTGGTTGGAGATGGCAGTACCTCTGATATGATTTAGGTTTAATGTGCTGTTCTACATTCCCATACTGTGTTTAAGGAAATTTACTATCACGAATGAGAATTTGTATATTTCAAATGTCTTAAGGTTCCAAGAATGTAACATGCTATCAAAGGCATTACGGTAATCTATCCACGCTGCGCTAAGATTTCTACAACTTTTGCTGCAATTTTCCAGAATCATTTTGTTTATCAGTAGTCGATCTTTGTAACTATATGAACCTCTCCTGCATCCCTTTTGTTCCAGTGGAAGAATGTTGTTCGCTTCGAGAAAAGTACGTTTCGTCAGGACAGAGGTGATCAATTTATACGTGGTGGACAGACATGTTTTCGAATCATCTGTTTCACTCATTTTTTCATGATATATTTAATACCTTCAGTGATCCATTTGGGTATTTCACTGGGATTTTTAATAAGCATTGATAGAGTTTGTGCAAGGGTTTTATGGATTGATGTCAGATGATAGAGTCAGAAATTGGGCACCTTGTCATTTCCTGCTGATGTCCATTTTTGAGATTTTGTTAGAGCTTAACTGACATTATCCGTGGTTATATTTTCCAACCCTTGCAGAGGTTTATCCAAAATTTGTTCTTCTTTACGTTGGATCCATTCTGCATTGGCGTCCTATTTTTTAGCGCTGCTCCAAATATTCTCCCAAAATGTCTGCACCTTGTCAATAGATGGTGGCTTTTTGACATGTATAGCTGCTTTTCCACTTTCCCTGTAAAATTTCTTACGGTCCGTTTGGAATAGTTTATTTTGGCGATAGAACCTATAGTGTTTATCGTGCCTTTAACACTGCGGTTTCTGTTTCAGTGTTTCCTTGATTGATAGAATTTAAATGATTGATTTAATTTTATATTTCCGCTTGATCAACTTGAACTTGCTTGTTGAGACATTTGCGTTTCTCGTGATCTCGCCTAATATCGAAATTTCACATCTGATTTCCTTTATTTGTCGCATCGGTTTTGCCTGCGAAATTGGCTCTCTTTCTTATTAACATTTTTCAATGTCTTGACTCCAAGCTTCCCAGTAGCTGCTAAAGTAGTCGCGTATATGACACTGTTAACTTCTGTAATGTTTTCCAGTGGTTTTTTCCGTTAACAGTGCTTCCAGTGCGGCGTTGTATATTTGCACAATGTGTTTATTGGACTTTGGCATATGATTTTTTAGAGCTGGTCTCTGTCTGACATTTACGTGAGAGTTACTCTGTTGAGTCCTTGGATGACGTGATTTTTAGCTTCGGTGATTTCAGCTCTGTGACTTTCAAGAATTTCTATCCTAATGTAGTTAAACTCATCTTCAATGACATCGTCTGGATAACTGTAGATTATGTCACAGGTAGATTCTTCAGTTTTACTTCCCGGGAAATTTTATTTCGTATCTCATTTATTTTTAGTTTTTACCTCATTCTCTGTTATATTATTTATTTCTACTCTCATCCACATGACAATGGAGGATGTTATGTATCAAAGAACATGAAAGAAATAAGGGTCTTTATTCAGTAATAAAGGAAGCAACAAATTTAAAAGGTAATTTCAAGTAGGTAAAGAAATGTAAATAAATCATAAAATACATAAAAGGCAACGAAAAAAAAAACAACTAAAGAAAGCAACTGCAATGTATCAAATGCAAAAGAAATGTTGGCAAGCTAAGCATCTTCACGGTCAATAATATACTCGTACCAAACAATCACATCTTATTTTCTTTATTTCTGGCATCCGTTTTGCCTTCCAAGCTGACTCACTTTGTTTGTTATTAACTTTTTTCAATGTATTGACTCCAAGCTTCCATGTCGTTGCTAAAGCTGACATTTTTAACTTCTGTGATGTTTCCTAGTCGTTT
This sequence comes from Acanthosepion pharaonis, assembly GCA_903632075.3. Classification (NCBI taxonomy): domain Eukaryota; kingdom Metazoa; phylum Mollusca; class Cephalopoda; order Sepiida; family Sepiidae; genus Acanthosepion; species Acanthosepion pharaonis. Next base: position 67,480 of record CAHIKZ030001976.1, read on the forward strand.
GTCGATTCACAGTTTTTCCAATGCAGCATTGTATATTTGCACAATATGTTTATTAGACTTTAACATTTGAATTTATGGGAGCTGGTCTCTGTCTGACATTTACGTGAGAGTTACTCTGTTGAGTCCTTGGATGACGTGGTTTTTAGCTTCGGTGATTTCAGCTCTGTGGCTTTCAAGAATTTCTATCCTAATGTAGTTAAACTCATCTTCAATGACATCGTCTGGATAACTGTAGATTATGTCACAGGGAGATTCTTCAGTTTTACTTCCTAGGAGATTATTTCGTATTACATTTATTTTATTTTTTTTTATTTTTTAACTCATTCTCTGTCATATTATTTATTTCTACTTTCCCCTTATTGTTTAAGAGATGGATTATTGTATTTCGTCATATATCTAATTTTATTTTATCTATTTCTGCAATTTACTGACCTTTGTAAGACATTTGTAAGCATGTTTGGGTTGAGATGAGGTGTTATTTCATTATCTTCCATAATTCTCCATATTGGATATATCTGATGCGTGGCATTTTTTCTGGATTTTCGAATGCAGTGAAGAATGATGTCATGACTTGTTGATACTCTACGCGGGACTATTTTGTTCGCTTTCTTTTTATTAGTTCATTTGGCATTGAGCCACTTGGTCCAAAGTTGGAAATGGTCCGGATTTGGTGAGCAAATGTCTCTTCGTTGTTAGAAGAGTTTCTCTCAGTGATAGATTTTTCAGCCTCAGATTGGTTCATCTCTAATGTACGCGACCCTTGTTCACCCGGGTGACGGACGATCCGGTAGGAAACTTTGTTTGTAATCACTAAGATTCGTAAGTTTTGGGGGTCTTATCCTTGACCGCTAAGGGGTAATTTTTTTCAAGTTACCAGTTCTAGGACGACTGTTGACCAAGACCAGAGAGCTCGCCCTGCCCATAAGATGGTGAGGGGGATTATATTCATATGTCCATGTTTAAAGATTTCATTGTTGACTACCGTATTCAGGGTTATAGTATAGGCTTATAGTGATGTCATTAACTAGACTAAGATTTAACTTAGTATAAGTCACAGTGTCCATTACGAGTTGAAATATAAGCATTGAACTTACTTTAATATTATGGGTTATTACAAAACAAATTTAAATGAAGGAATCAAAGTTAAATAAAGCCAAAGGGACTTAAAATGAAATTAAAGAAAAGAAAAATGTAATTTAAAATGGTGTAAAATTTACGATTACATGTTGAGAGGTAGGCACTGAATGTCATCCTACTTTCCGACGTCAATAAGAATGATAGTTATCAAGTTTTATAGAGTAGATCATTACCCCTACAGTTTTAGGCCATCAAGAAATTCATTAAACAAAGGGATAGAAACAAGAGAAATAAGATATTACGCCGAGAAGAAAAAAAAGAACGGAAGATACCGCTGGAGGTGTGGGAAAAAAAGTTAAGAAAATAGATAATAAAGAAAACATGAAGAATAGAAAACAATTAAAATTAAAAAAATAACATTAAGTAAAGTCAAAGAGACTTAAAATGAAATTAAAGAAAAGAAAAATGTAATTTAAAATGGTATGAAACTTTTATTATTATTACCATCATTATTACTATCACACAATTTAAGTTTTTGAATATACCAGATACATTAAGTTATCTGTCAACACTTTCCTCAAAATATGCGCAGTGTCCTAAAATTTTAATGAGATTGATCCCAATGCATTATACAACGCTGGAAACAGCTTGACATTTCCTTTCCCGCATTCCAAACAGTCTTGCCCATTCAAATCTGAATAAACTGGACTTTGCTCAGTCATCTTTGTTTACTATATTTGTGTAATTTGGTATGGCACAATAAATAATATCACAATTCTTGGAGATTTTATCTATCACAATAATATCCGGAAGGCGATGGTGTATCAGTTAATCTGTTTGAAAATCATAGTTCCAGAATATTTCCAACTTGTTCAATTGTTCTACAACGCAAATGTTCGTATCAGTTTCCTGAAACTTGGTATCCATACTTTCGACAGAATAACTAATTTGCATAAATGCATACCTTATCATGGCATCTCTTATATTCTTTTTCAGCTCGCATTTTGCAACCAATGATCAGGTGAGTTATATTACCTGTGTTCAACACCAAGACTACATTTTAGAGAGATTTTAGTTTTGTGAATATGGTATTATTATTATTATTATTATTATTATTATTATTCTTTTCCATGCATTTGTTAGTTAACACGGTCATTACGTCTCGTCAGTACTTCATAAGACACGAGAAGTGTTTATTTTTCACGTTGCTACCGAATGATACGCAAGGTGGACCTATAAAGTGCCCAAGACCCCCCCCACCTCGGTAATTCTCCTTTTGGGGAAGTTTCAGGCGCCGGGCAATAAAAAGGTACTGCCTGGGCGGAAGACTCTCTGAGGCTTGGGCGTAAAATTATTTGAACCTCCCGAGCAAAAAGACTCGATAAAAGTGATATTTGGAAGAAAGAAAAAAAGAAAGAAAGAAAGAAAAAAGAAAGAAAGAAAGAAAGAAGATAAACGTGTTTAACGTCTGCTACCAATACCTCATAAATAATGGATTATTCGGTTTTGACCCTGTAGAAAGTGAGGTAAACATAATACTTGATTTCAGTGAGAAAATAAAAGAAAGAAAGAAAGAAAGAAGAAAGAAAGGAAGAAGATAAACGCGTTTAACGTCTCCTGCCATTCGGTTTTGATAGCGTAGAAATTGAAGTAAACGCACTACTTGATTTGAGTGATAATAGATAGATAGATAGATAGATAGATAGATAGATAGATAGATAGAAAGAAGTGTTTAAATCTTTTCATCTTCTTAAAATAATTTTCATATTTATGATTGCTATAGCAACTATTTAAAGTTATTAAGTTCAAATATTTAACGATGCGATAGGGGAATTTCTACGGATATTTTATTGTCGTAGAACTCGACATGACTTTACTCAATCATTAACTTAAGAGTTAAGAATTAAGATTTATCAGACAATTCAAATAAGAAAACCGTGAAATTTTCACAGGTCTCTAGTTATTATCTTTATTCGTTTCCACCTAAGCAAGACAATAAAAGCCACTAGGATGCAAGAGGTTATTGAGAAGGAAAGAAACAAAGCGAACAATAAAAGATCATAGGATTTAAGGAGATAAATGATAACGATTGATATTGCTTTGAAATAGTTACTTCAAATAATTCACTAAAAGAACAGTAGCAGATGATAAAAGACTCCAATTGAAATTAGATATTTATTAAATAATCTCACTCTAAGTTATTAAATTAAAAATTAAATTGAGATAATAAAAATTATATCATTTATCAATTTAAACAATTAATGACTGAGATAATTTAATTATTAATATGCTAATAATTTTTCTTAATCATTATCTCAGTTATTGAATTAAAATGTAATAACTTAATCTAATAATAATTAATAAAATTATTTATCATTATTTTAGCTATTAAATAATGAAATGCCATTATAGAGGTAACTCAATAATTAAGAAATTTTTATAGTATTTTAAATTATTATAAGAAACAAAAAAAACGTTCTTCCTTAGAATTTATAAAATTATTTCAAATCTGGTGCACCATACTAAACCTGTCAACACATTCAGCCATCAAATTATCAATGGTGACGTGAAAATAACAAGACCGCGAGGTCAAGAAATGTTTGTCTAGAAAATTTTATGCTATAAGTCAGTGATATTTGTTTCAGAACATATTAATTTAACTTTAACTTTGCTAATTTTATGAAAGTATTGTTTCGGAAATGTATATTTTATTTTAGCAGGATTTTCAAAACCGAAAAAAATAAGTTTTGTTTACATTTCTCTAAAAAAGTTAAAAATGGCTGTTTTTCGGAAGAAGCGACTAAAAATCTTTCAAATTTCTATTTGAAATACTCCATGATATTTTTTTCAGGAATTAGGAAATTTAATCCTTTAGCTATCAACTGAAGCTAGAGGAAAGCTTCAAAAAGGATTTTCCCTTTATGAAGAACACATTTAAACCTTAGGTATAGTTTTTGGAGGGACCTATTTTTAAATAGTTGAGGATTGTAGTTGACAGGAAAGCGGGACGCCCGAAGAGAATCCCATACGTGAGAACTTCGGGAGAAGAAATGGTTAGCAAAGAACTTACGTTTATACAATTTCAAAAGTAAAATAAAGTGACCTAAGTGCCAATTTAGTATTGCGTTTAAATTCGTGAAGTCGAAGTATCAACGTGAAATTATGCGTAGAAAAACAAAAAACAAAGGGAAGCTACGTCACGGCGGCGGGACAGTAACTGAAGCCGAGATGCCGGGTTAGTACTGATAAGATTGCAGGTTCATCTTTGGATTTTGTCACGAGTCTTTAGACACGTGTAAATAATGAAAATTCAGAGATATTGATTTTGTTAGTTTTATCATTGTATATTGACAGGTAAACTTTGCAGTGTTTATCAGGTTTTGCACACATTTTCCTTTTCTTTGTATTATCTCCCCCACTTCTAGAAAGTCAATAAAGCACCTAGAATGCAAGGGGTTGCTGAGAGGGAAAAAACAACGCTGAGAGGGAAAGAAACAACGCTGAGAGTGAAAGAAACAACGCTGAGAGGGAAAGAAACAACGCTGAGAGGGAAAGAAACAATGCACAGAGAAAGAAACAATGAGCAAAAGAACAAGATTTAAATGTTCGTAGTTAACAGAAAAGTAGGAAGTCGGTAGAGATTTCCACAAATGTGCTGTTCAAAGAAGAAACTATTAACAGAGAACTTGCGAATACGCTAACAGTTTTTTTTTTCTCTTGGTGCGTTTTTCTTTCGTTGGCTGGAAGGTCTCATAATTTTAGAGATGAAACGTCGATAGCCAAAAAGTTCAAAATAGAGCTTCAAACCAGTGAAGAAACGCAAGTAAAGTATAATACACCGACTAAAGCTGCAAAATACTTAAAAAAAGGAAAAACAAATGCAACCAACCAGATACAGAAACGATGGCCAAATAAACCGCATCACGGTTAATACTCTGCCTATACCAAACAAGCTAATGTCGACAAACCCCCTCCCCATCAGTGGCTACGTAGTGAAGGGTTAAAAGCTAAAACTGAAGGTTTTATCCTTGCCGCAGAGGACCAATGATTGTTAACTAGATATTCCAAGAACACATACTGAAAAATCGTGCTAACCAGAAATGCCGATTCTTTGATAAATATCCAAAAACAATTCTATCATTGCGTGGTATTGGTACTCACTGAATATAAAACTCGGCATGACAGAGTGGGCCAATATCTGCAATGGAAAATATGCAACGGAAAGGAAACTGCAAGAACAATCAAATCTAATCACCCAGACATAGTTATAAAAAACCGCATACACAAAAAGTTAATCGCCCAGACATCTTGATTAGAGACCGCAAAGACAAAATGTACCTTCTTATTGAGATAGCATACCCTTCGGACTGCAATGTATATTTGAAGATCTTCAAAAAATGATCCAAATGCAAGGACCTTGAAATCGAAATCTCAAAAATGTGGCACCTGAGAACAACAACAATCCCTGTTGTAGTTTGAGCCCTCGTATTGATTAGGAAAGATTCTATTAGACTCGTTGAAGGGATTCCTTGTAATCCATGCCTTAAAGAAATACAAGAAATTCTTCTCACAAGTATAACCCACACTTTACAAAGGGCTTTACCGATGTAAAATATGTGTAATTTTAAGTGTTTCTTCCTCAAAAAATGTTCATTGGAAAAAGTCATGCTGACATTTCTGACCTTAGGTCTCTGGTTCGGACCCGGAAAGAAATGAGTATACACCAGAAATCTAAGGAAATAATAATAATAATAATAATAATAATAATAATAATAATAATAATAATAATACAAGACACGTGAACAGTTAAGAGAAAGGAAAGATCAAACAAGAGCAAAAATGCCCGCCTGGAAGGTAAAATTAAAGCGACAAATTTAGAATATCAAATGTGAATTATTAGGAATTAGGAATGAAAATGAAGACCCTTCAGCTAAAGTAAAAATAAGGCCAACAATACAAATGAAGTCTCAAAGAATCAGACGTTATGAAACAAGTTCAAGATTCTACAAACAGAACAAGATCTTTAAAACCGATGCAAAGAAAATTTACAGAGAAAGAGGCAAACAAAAATTTAAAGTGACAAATGTCCCGCCACTCCACAAACAAAAGGTTATACAGTTCTTGGACAAATATGGGCCTGCTCTAATGAAAATAATAAAGAAGCAGATGAGGACTGAACAAGAGTTAAGACGGATGAAAAATAAACCAGACCAAGAAATGGGCGGGAATCACAGAAGAGAATGTGCATTTAAATAACATACAACTGTAAATCTCCAAGAATAGATAAAATTCCTTAATTTTGGCTCTGTTATATAAATACAGCACAAAAAAGGGCCTAAGAACTTCAAGAAATGGTCAATAATCCTACTAAAATTCCTGTATGGGTAACCAAAAGAATTACCTTCCTTCTACCAAAGAATGGTGACACAAATATCTCCAAAACTACAAACAAATTAAATGTCTTCTCATTACTTACAAACTGTTGATATCCATTCTGTCAAAACAGATATATTTCTTTTTAGTAAAAAAAAAAAAAGACATCCTACCTCTTAAGCAAAAAGGTGCAAACGTGACTCTTATGGATGTAAAGACCACTTACTACTTAATAGGATGATTTTGGAAAACTGCTTTCAAATAAAAAAAAACTGCCTGGATAGATTACCGTAAGGTATTCGATGGTGTACCGCATTCATGGATCTTAAAGTCTTTAAATATATACAAAGTATCTCCCGTTGTCATCAGTTTCATCGAAAGTACTATGTCGATATTGGAAACAACACTTCACTGCAATCATATAATTTGAATCGATTAGTTTGGTGAAATAAACATCAACACAGAAATATTTCAAGGTCACTCTTTGTCTCCCTTATTATTTTGTATATCCCTAATAGCATTAACCAGTGAACTTAACAAGAAGGAATATGGCTATAAGACATCTCAATAGAAAATAAGCCATCTATTTTACATGGATGACTTAAAGTTTTATGTTAGGAAAGACATTGAACTGGAAGGTCTCCTGAAAACAGTAAAATGAAAACAGTGATGACATCAGAATAGAATTCGGTTTGGATAACTATGCCAAAGCCACAATTTTACGGAGATCACTACAACAAACCTCCCCTATTAGCTTAGACCCTGTGTTAACAATCAAAGATCTCGAGTAAGAAGTATTTTATAAATACATCGGTGTAAATAAGAGTGAGTGAATTCATCATAACAAAATGAAAGAAATAATGCGAAAAGATTGCTATAGAAGAACGCGACTCATAAAGAACTGAATTGAATTCTCAAAACAGAATTATGGCCATAAATAGCTGTGCCATCCCAATGGTTCAATATAGTTGAACTGGACACTAAATGATATCAGGCGAATGGATTCTAAGACAAAAAACTTCTTTCTAAGAATATCATGCATCATCCAAAGGCAGATGTAGACTCTCTATACATAACCCCCCGTAAAGAAGGTCAGAAATATCAGGAAACCATAGACGATCTAATCTCAAGATGTTCTTTACCTGCGCCAAATGAATATAAAAATCGTCATGATAGAGTGGGACAATATTTACACTGAACAATGTGAAAACACTATGGAAAAGATGTTAATAAACACTGGTATGAACATCATTTAGAACCGGTTACAGAAATATAAGATATCACACTTCTATGGAGTTACACCATCTTTACAGACAGGAAGATTAAAGCAAATAGGCTGGACATTATTGTCTTTTTAAAAAAAAGGAAAAAAATGCCTACTAATTGATATGGCTGGCCGAGAGAACTGTTACATAGCAAAAAAAAAAAAAAAACTGAAAATCTATCGAAGTATAAAGACATGGAAATCGAAATAGAAAAATATGGAAATTGAAAACAAGAATATTACCAATCATATTAGATGCACTTGGGAGGATAAAAAGGTACAAGACACATTGAAAAAATACCTGAGAATCCCAGTTTAAAAGAAATACAAAAAATTGTCTTGATAAGTACAGCTTACACACTAAGAAGAACTTTGTCTACGTAACTCTAGTGATGTTATGGAAGTTAGAAAGACAAATCCTGAAATGTAGTCATAAGAACAAACAAAGAGGGCCCGCTTGGAAGGCAAAATTTAAGCAAGAAATTAAGGAAATCAGATTTGAATTATCGATACGAGATGAGATTTCAAGAAATTCAAATATCTCAGCATGGAAAAGCAGGAAGATCAAGCGGAAATATAAAATTAAGTTACGAAATGAAATTCCAACAATCAGGGAAAATACTTAAACAGAAACTGCAATTAAAGGCACAGAGAACAAGACGATATGTAAAGCGTTATAGGTTCTATGAATAAAATAGGAAGAAGTACAGCAATTTTGGAAGAACTCAAAGAATATAATTCCATGTTCAGTGGATCAAAGAAGAACAATAAGGAATGAGGAATAACCCTTTGCAAGAATAGAAAAATATAACCTCGAATATTGTTAGGCAAGCTCTAAACACAATCCTCAAAATGGAAATACACAGGAAATGACAAGTTACCCAATTTTTGAGCTCTGACCTGTGATCCATAAAACCCTTGCATAAACTTTATCAATGATAATTAATAATCCCAATGAAATTCTAGAATCGATCACTGAAGTTATGTCATGGGTCCTTACCTATAACTACAGAATGAACTCTTTCTAACACTATGTATACTACGCCTCTCAAGAGAGAGGGTCGAATCAAGCCGAACTTTTTTCGGGAAACCCACGTTAAACTCGGCCTTGTGCCACATGCAACCCTCGGTGGGGAGCTAGATACCGAATCGTGTCCAGCCGATAGTAGTTCACTCCAAACCAGACTGACAGTCATACTAACACCTTCCACCTCTTGTATTATTATTTCGTGTAATATACCTTCGTTATTTCTACTCTTGTGTTCGTGTTGTTTCTTCCTTGGTCCTAACCTAGACTATAACAAGTTATTAGATATCACCTACCAAAAACGAGTGATTGGAATTTCGATCGAACTCTTTATTTAGACTGTTCTAGTTCCACGTGCCATGCCTCTTCCGGATATCTCAGTTAATTAGCTTTAATTCAACTCTCCAAATGTTGGTTCACCATTGCTGTGGTCTGGTATTGAACCCACGACACATTTAGTCTAGTCACTGGATCTATCCAAGGTCTTTATTCACTGGGCCATGTGTCCCTTGAGAGTTATAATGCAAGTAGTCATAATACCTCATCTCAGAGATATAGACAGATAAAGAGAGAAAGGCTCGACAAAAGTGACCTTATCCTCCACCAACATTACTATGCAGTCATTGCCATCGGCTGTTCCATGCAAGAATTGATCTACGTTGTCATCATAAATGAAGCGATCAGAAAAGAAGGAAATTAAATTCTTGGATACAAGATAAAGACGATGGCGACGATAATACCATATTTCAATTAGTAAGGTTTGCTTAAATTCCTGACCACTGACAATCCCTTTCTTGAAGATGTACTCCTATAGTAAAATAGAAATAAACAATGCATTTGCATTAGACATATAAATTCCGATTTCCATCAATAATGCCTTCATTAATTTCTGACATTATTAATGATAATGTTCACAGAATACAAGGCCCAATAGTTAAACAAGGTAGAGGGTTAGTGTTGTGCGAACGTAAGAAGGGGCGAGAAGTACAGTCGATTGGGTTATGAAAGAAAGATAACTAATAAATAAATAGAGCGCCTACTCAAAATATAAAAAACGACGGTGGAGTCAAAGTATAGTATAGTATGTATATATATATATATATATATATATATATATATATATATATATATATATATATTATGGTCTTAATTTTGGATCGGCTATATTATTTCATATTTAAAACAAACGTATCCTACGGAATCCACTAAAAACATGTCATTTAGGAATTTTCCTCTTGTCATTTGAACATTTATTTAACATTTTTTTATTTAAAATTGACAGTGTTTACTTATATTTATTTTAATGTACTTCTCTATAAAATTTGTATTTATAAAAGCAAATACAATAATGATTAACTTTTTGTGTGTGTCATCCGTATTTCTGTTTCTTCAGTCAAAAGAGTGCGTTGAATTATTGCCACCGTTCTTATAGCCTAATTAAATTTTTACACTGCAGAAATAAAGAAGAAAATTTCAAACACAGACACAGCAGTATGCTCTAACTGAAAGCTGCGTAATTTTAAGTGGTTTAAGTGATTAGAAAATAATTTATCAACTCGATTCTGGTCGTTGTTCTTGTTAAAAATGTTACACACTTTGTCACAAGTTCATTATACTAATGTGTTGCTGTTTCTTTGTTAACAGAAACTTTCTTTAAGAATAGTTTTCTCCTTGATTTTGTTTCTACACTGAAAAAAATATTTAAAAGTACCATTATTATTCATATAAAGTTAATGTAATATTTTTCTTTATTATAGTGATTGTTGTTCATGATGACGGTCGTCTTTGAGTATAGAATCCAGAGGTTAGTAGTGAATATTTCGAAGACATTAGGAAAGCGTTGTTCAGGTTACCAGTGGATATCCCGGTAAAAGTAGCAGAGCGTAGTTCTTCCTTCTGTTCCTCTCCGCCTGACAAGCTGGCACTGGACATTCGGATAGAGTGAACAAAATGGCCGCCTTCATACACGACGGATTGAATGTTCTACGTCTTCTGATTGGTTAACCTTCTATTGGTGGACTATAAAGTGAGTCAAGTCATTTGGGTTGGCTCACTAGTAGATATATACACAAAAAAAAACTGCAACAGTGATATTAATGAAAACAAATATATTAATGCTAAAACTTCATTCTCATGAGTAATTTGTGTTGTCTTTATTTTACAGTAAGGTTATCTCTGTACAATGCCCTGGGGTCACTCGTGGTAGATGGTTACGTTGGGGACAGTTTATACGGACAGGATGGTAATATAACGGTTAACTCTAGATTTGAAACGTTTAAGATTGTAGTGAGCGGTGAAACAACCTCGTGGATACCTGTTCCATAGAGCAGTGGTTCACGGGAAGAAGCTGTTTGAGTGGAACTTACTTCTCACCTATGGAATACGAAGGGAATATAGATGGCTTTTTACGGCATATCCTTTATCTGCTTTATAAAAGAACTGATATTTAACAGTTCACCTGTCTCTTGTGTTTCTAAAGACATTTTCGTGTTTCTTAATACCCCGCTTAGCTTTTAGAAGGCATATTCTGCTTTCCCAATGCACGTTCTGATTTCTTAAATGTTTTAATTGTTCTATTTGCTTGATTGTGGTGTCTCCATTTTGAAATTGGCATGTTTGGCTATTGTATGGACTGACGACCATACATTCTGTTTTATTTCTGTGTCTCGATGCAAACCTTAAATTTTAGGGAATTTTTAAAAGAATTAATGTTGCAAACATACTCCTTCATCCCATTACTAAACAACCTGGATGTAGTTCAGTCCCACCTTCTGTTAAACGATGTCGGGCAGACAAACATATATTCGTTGAATTACAGACAAATTAAGTTTTCTTGTTAGAAGTCGAAATTTTGATAATGTTTATGTCGGATATTTTGGTTTATCTCAGTATTCAAATTAGATTTTGATCAGTAACAATGAACATCATTGTATACAGACGCTTACACACGTGCGTGAATTGACTTTCTCATATTTTGCTACTTTTCCTCTTGTGTTCGTTTCACAATTCACTTTCGAAAATTCAGTTTCGAAAAGATTCCGTCTTCCTCAAGAAATTCCATTACGACAAAAAATGTCGCTATATTTTGTAGACATGTCAAATGCTATTACCGAATAATATGTATCTGTTTCTAAGAAAAAATAGTTTTATAACTTTTTATGGTGTATTTTATATTAAACAATGAGATAACGATAATTCTTTATATATCAAGAACAATATTAGTGGAAAAAAAAACTGTGTGACAGAGTGGAAAAAAGTTTCCATGCGACGCGTTTCATGCATTAGGACTTCATCAGACTAAAATTTGGTACTTATATGCGACTACATATACGCACGAACGAGGGATGCTGGGAATTTTAAATTTATTTATTTATTTATTTTGTAGAGGCTGTATATAATCTCGCCGTTATTTAAACTCAACATAAAATTTGTTAATACTACATTTGAAAAACAACAACAACAAAACCTAGTTAATATTAAGCATAACATTAAGCTAAAACTGGAAGGAGGAATTTACTCGATCGTCCGTAATAATTGTCACAAAAATACATAGAAACATCAAAGAATCTAAATAAAAAAAATATGAACATAAAAGGGACATTTATAAAACAATACATCAAATTCGTTAGTCGCTCGCTGTAACGAGACTGGCCACAATTTTGGTATAAGAAATGTTACTCAGAACAAAAGAGAAAAACAATTTACTAATCCGAAAATGTTTGGAGTATACCTTAATCGCAACGTTAAATTTATCCCCCTGGCTCTTACAAAATTTTATCATTCATAGCATGTCTTCTATTATAACAGTGTGGGATATCTAATAACAAAATAATAGAAACAAAAAGAAAAATAAATAACATCGGCTACATTATATACCAAAGAAAAAAATAATTTAAACTTCTAAGCTTTTCAACGTTCGTCGATTTAACTAATTTAGTCCAATGAAGTCCTAGATGAAGAAACGCGTCATACGAAAATTTGTTTCCACTTTGTCAAACATTTTCTCACCCAATACTGAGCAATATAAATACTAAGCGACGAAAATTAAGTTTATGGAATAAATAAACATCCTTTTAGTCAATAATGAGGAAATATTCATCAAAATAACAGCGTCTGTTTCTAGTTTTTTTTTACAAAGAAAATTAGTGAAATCTCTATTAACTTCCTTCCCTCTTTTTCTCTCTATGGCTTTTTTCTTCTCTACCCCTCCGATATCAATATATAACTTCCGTTAAGTTAACTGTTTAAATGTGTCAATATCTACTAACTCACTCATGCTCCCCCCCCTCACTTCCTCACTTCGTTAATTTACATATGTTTAATACGGCCCGTCAAAAATGTGTAAATTTTCTTTTCATTTTTTGTTTGGAAGTAAAGTCTGATGATCCGCAGTCCTTTTAAAAGGGCTGTGGTGAAATAATTTATTACATGGAACCTTAAAGTGGTCTGTTTTTATTTAAATTATTTGCTCTGAATTTACATTGAGCTCTCTGAATTTTATCCTCCTTAGGTTTACCCATACGGATTACCTAGAAAGAGAAACCTTCTATTAATAAGAGTAAGGCTTAGCATTATACTTATATTGTAAATTAAACACCTACTAGCAGAGGCAAGGAACTTGTTGAGAGCTGCAAGAGATAGAGGGTGATGGAGAGCCATGATCACCTACATCCTGAAAAGACATGGCACATAAAAAGAAAGAAAGACTCCGTATCACGTCATCAATTACTTTTCGCGTTCGTATCGTAACTTCCCTCTGCCTTTTCTATAAATATTTTCATGGCCATTATTCTCATGAGGTCTCCTCTTTGCTACCTAAACATTCTGGATTTAAACGGAGATTAAATAAATGAGATACGAAATAATAATCTTAAAGGAATTAAAACCGAAGCATCTACCTGTGGCATAACCAGCAGTTATCCAAACTATGAAGATGAGTCCATCTCCATTAGGGTAGGATTCCTTGAAAATTACGGAGATGAAATCACCGAAGCTAAAAACTACTTTATCCAAGTATTCATTACAGAAGTAAATAATGTCATATACGGGCCAAAAAAAGAAACGGGAATCGTTTTCTGTGTGACAAGCCCGCAGTAGTTCAAGTTTCCACCGCTAGATGTCACTTTAGGCAAATCTCAGGCATCAGTGTGCTAACTGGTGTCATCTTGGGAAGACATACAGCTCCGTGGTTCACATTTGTTTTGAATTGCTTTCATCTATTTTTACCATGGCTGAAAGGATGCCTGTCGTAAAATGAAAGAACAGATGGAAGTTGATCCTGACCTTTTATCAAAGGTCATCACTGGTGACGAAAGCTGGTGCTATGGCTACTACCCGGAAACGAGGCAGCAATCAAGTCAGCGGAAGTATCCAACGTCACCACGACCTCAAAAAAGCGCGTTAAGTGAAGACCAATGTCAAGACGATGCTGATTTGTTTCTTTGATGTGAAAGGAATTCTCCACAAAGAATTTGTTCCTCATGGTCAAACTGTTAACCAGGTGTTTTACTTGGAAGTCCTGAAGTGTTTGCGAGACAAAGTGAGACGAAAACGCCATGACCTGTGGCAAAGTGGAGGGTGGTGGTTGCATCACGACAATGCACCAGCGCGCACCGCCTTGAGAAGAATAAAGGAGAAGCTAAGAAATGAATAGTTCAGGCGTTTGCGTCTGGTACTGAATACTGAGATGATTTTAAAAAAAAACAGAATATCAGCCATAAACATCTTGGCTGTCCCTGTGGTGCAATACAGTTTGAACATCCTTAACCGGACCATAGCTGACATTAAGCGAATGGACGCCAAAACGAGAAAGCTTCACACTTACCACCGCATGCATCATCCCGAAACTGATGTTGATCGTATGTATGTACCCAGATCCGAAGGAGGCAGAGGATTAGTTTTACTAGAACTGTCTTTCAAAACTACAAAAACTGGCCTTCAAAGATACCTGGAAACTACAAAAGACTGGATGATGATCTTTGTCAAAGAACATGAAAGAAGTAAGAAACTTTCATCAAGAATAAAGGAAGCCACAATGTTTAAAATGGAGCTTCGAGTGGACGAAGAAATACAATTAAAGTATAATACACCGAATGAATGTGAAAAATACTTTAAAAAAAGATAGCAAAAGCAAATAACCAGATACAGTAACGATGGCAAGATAACTCGCTTCACGGTCAATACTCTGCCAGTGCCAAACAAGCCGATGTAGACAAACCCCGTGGTCATCCGTGGCTACATAGTGCAGGGTTAAAAGCTGAAACTGAAGATTCTATTCTTGCTGCACAGGACCAATGCTTGATAACTAGAAATTTACAAGCATACATGCTGGAAAATTGTGTTCACCCAGTATGCAGATTCTGCGATAAATATCCAGAAACAATTGACCATTTTATATCAGGTTTCGCGATATTGGCACCCAAATAAATATAAAACTCGGTATGTCGGAGTGGGCTAATATCAGTCCAGAAAAATCTTCTACAGAAAAGAAACTGAAAGAGATTGGTATGAACACCACACAGACCAGATTACTGAGATAGGACCTGTAACAATTTTATGGGTCTTTACAATAAACAGGGAAAAACAATCAAAGCAAATCGCTCAGACATCGGTAATTAGACACCGCAAAAACAAAATGTGACTCCCTATTGAGATGTCAGCAAGCTGTAATATATCTTTGAATATCGTTAAAAATTATCAAAATACAAAGACCATGAAATAGAAATCTAAAACTGTCGCACATATGGACATCAACAATTCCAGTTGTAGTTGGAGACCTAGGATTGATTGGAAAAGATTTCGATGGACACATTGAATGGATTTCTGGTACCCCAAGCCTTAAAGAAATACAAAAAAACTGTACTCACAAGTACAGCCCACATCTTATGAAGGACTTTATCTATGTGAAATGCGCGTGAACTTTTTGTGTGATTTTGCACAGAAGAAAATATCATGATGACATGTCTAATTAAGTCTGTGGTTGGGACCCGGATGCAAATGGATATATACCAGAGATGAAAGGAAATAAAATAATAACTATTGTTGTCAAACAATAATCAGAGAAAATTATTTTCTTGGGGCATTGTATCAACAAAGCTACTTACAAATGAAGAATCCTCGCTGAGAGAAATGATGATTTTTTTTCTACAATCTTACTCCGAGAAATGATTGACTATCTTGTATCAGACTGCACAGTATTGATACCCATTGAATATAAGACCTGAATATAAGGCATGATAGAGTTGGCCAATATCTGCACTGGGAAATCTGCAACTCTTACAGAAAGGAAACTACAAGTTATTGGTATGAACACCACTTAGACCCGGTTACGGAGATAGGACCTGTAACAATTTTATAGGACTTTACAATATACGCAGACATAACAATCAAAGCTAATGGCCCAGACATCGGAAACAGAGACCATAAAAATAAAATGTGCTTTCTTATTGACATCGCAGTCCCTGCAGACTGTAATGTATCTTTGAAGATCTTCAACAAACTATCAAAATACAAGGACCTTGAAGTCAAAATGTGGAACATGAGGACATTAACAATTCCAGTTGTAGTTGGAGCCTTCAGAATGATTGAAAATCTTTTCGATAGACTCAATGAAGGGATTCCTTGTAGTCCAAGCCTTAAAGAAATTCAAAAACTGTACTCACAAGTACAGCCCACACCTTATGAAGGGATGTATCTATGTAAAATGTGCGTGATCTTTTTGTGTGTTTTTTGTTCAGTGGAAAATATCATGATATCATTTTTGATCTTAAGTTCCCGGTTGGGACCCGGAAAAAAGGTATACACCAGAAATTAAAGGAAATAATAATAATAATAATAATAATAATAATAATAACTATTGTTGTCACACAATAATCAGTGGAATTTATTTTCTTGGGGCATGGTAACAACAAGACTGCTCACAACTGAAGAATCCTCGCAGAGAAAAATAATGGCGGTTTTTATGGAATTCTGCAAACTTAGTCTCAATTCCAAATTTCCCTTGACGCTCTTTCAATTTTCTTGTTGAGGTTCCAAGCCCTCCTATAGGAATTACATTAACAGTCATGTTCCATAGCTCCCTAGACATGTCCTGGTATTTTTCAATGTATTATATATATCGTGTGGTGCAGCAAAATCAATAGTTTGGCAATGGCTACTTTGCGTATCTGTCGCAATAAGGTTATGTCTTCGTGCTTCGATGACATGATCAATATGGTCCAAGAAATCCTATAACTTGATATTTGTCGTTTTCTGTTATTACCTCTGGTTCACTTTCATACAATCCCTTGTTGACACTGAAGTTAAATTAGGTACCTCCACTATTTCAGCATAAAGTTTTGATAACTAAAGTCTAAAATGAATTTAAAAAAATGCAACATTTCATTTTAGCTTTAACTGAAAACTAAACGATTAAATTTATTATTGCCAGTAAGAAAAATATTCTGGTGTATTTCAGATAGAAATTATATACATTGGAATGTTAAATTTAATTTCGATTTCTTAAAATTTTCTTAAAAGCGGCCGTTTTCTTAATTTTAAGAAATTTGCAAACAAAAAAATATCGATTTTTATAATCTTTCAAAAAATATATATTTCTGACACGTTATTTGAGTAAAATTAGAAAATTTAAAGTTAAATTTATTTGATTTGAAATAAATGTTACTTATAGCATAAAAAAGTAATATGCAACCATTTATTTAATGATTGGTCCTGCTTATAATAGCTTATATGAGGCGATAACGGATGGCCGATGAGAGACAAAGCGATGACAGCTAGTATGGGTGGCTAGAAATGATACAAAATTTAAGAAATCTAAGTGAACGCATTTTTTCTGGTTTTTAATTACCTAGTAATTTTTTAAAATTAACATTTTTCCTTAATTATCTAATAATTTATTGACTTTAATTTACCTTTACTAATTTTTCTTTATGCAAAAATAAAAAAAATTAAATGCTATAAAATTTTCTTAAATTAATTTCTCTGTAAAGAGTTACAGCTCTTAGATCACCTAACACTTTCATACTAATGTCACGTTTAGACTTTCATAGATGAAAATAGAGAACAGATGAATTAAAAAAGTAAGAAAAAATAATTATTTTAAAAATAGACTAGCAGTTACTACAAATGTTTTTTTCAGTGCATTTTCGGCTATACAGTTAGTCTTTGTCAAAGTTGAAATATATTAATTGTTAACTAAAAATAGAATGAAGTATGAAAGCGCTCACAAAATAGCAACATGAGAAAGTATATAAAAACAGTTAATCAAGGCACCTTGTCTGTCATATTTAATGAAACTTGCATATATACATGCACATATATATATATACATGCACACATATATATATATATATATATATATATATATATATATATATATATATATATATATAAAAACAACAGCACATGAGATTTGATTATAATAGTGAAGGTTTCGTGCAGGACCAACCACACTTTTTGAACGGCCAAATACAGAGACCTGGTGCACTACGTGCCACAAGGTCCCCAAATGACCCTCCGCAGGTTTTGAATACAGAGTTGTCATTCTCCTAGACCAGTTGACAAGGCTATAGAACCCAATTTGTCCTGCTATTTAGCCATAGCTGGAGGGAGAAGAAGAGGATTCACACCTTTCCCAAGGGTAATAAGCACGTAAGTGAATGTAATGTATATATATATATATATATATATATATATATATATATATATATATATATAATAAATTACAATTAAACATTTTATATCGCTCCACAAAAACTTTCATGTTTCATTACTGAGAGGGTATCTAATCAGGCTATCAGTTTCCAATTCCTGACCATTATCCATTATATCACTTGCATATCCAAGCTTTCAGCTCATGGTATCCCCAAGGGATCACCCATCTAGGTACAGACCAATCTCAACTTTGTTTAATTTTGGTGTTAGTGCGGGAACCGATGCTTGAAAATGATATGGACTTCGGCCAGTTGCAGTAGAATGAAATACTACGCTTAAATCCAGAATGTTGAGGTAAGCAAAGTGGAGACCACATGAGAATAATTGCCATGAAAATATTTAAAGAAAAGGCAGAGGGAAGCTACGATACGAACGCGAAATGAGATTGAGGACGAGATACGGAGCCTTTCTTTCTTTTTATATGCCATGTCTTTTCAGGATGTATGTGATCATGGCTCTGCACCTCCCTATATCCCTTGCAGCTCTCAACAAGTTCCTTCCCACTTCTACCTCCCCCAAACCACGTTCTGTCATTCACTTGATATGTCGCGGGTTGTTTTCCCTTCTCTCTTTCCCTCTATTCGACCTGTGAGTATCAGATTCTCCAGGCCCTCATTCCTCATTATGTGTCCCAGGAACTTCTTCTGCCTCTTCCTGATATCAAGTATAAGCTTCCTCCTTGTTTGCAATCTTTCTAAAACCTCTTCGCTGCTCACACGCTCGGTCCATGACATCCTTAGCATCCTTCTGTAGAACCACATCTCTGTCACCTCAAGTCTCTTCTTCCTCTTTGACGAAATCGTCCAACATTCGCTGCCGTAAAGATGGGCGAATGTCACGTAAAAGCTCAGTATTTTTTTCTTCTTTACCAAAGAGATCCCCCTGTTTTGCAATACTCTGCCCAGCTTTTGGAATGTGTCCTTGGCCATCCCAATACGTCTGTGGAGTCACGATCTTATTATGTTGTTGTTTTTTATTTGTTTTTGTTTTGTTTTTTCTATCATTAAACAACCAGACACTGAGTGGCCAAAAGTCTCCAAATGTTGATCATATTTGGTTACCATCACTTTATTATATATATATATATTAGTCCAGCAGGGTTTTTTTATGTGTGTGTTCGAATCGACACCAGGATAGTAGTTTTTCTTCCCAGATTTTTTTAAAATTATTTAAGCTTTGTACAATATTTTAAAATAATGTTAGCTACATTTGTTGACTTAGTATTTGTATTTACAGTTGAGTTTCTTTTAGAATTCACTATTTCCTTGATCAATGGCATAATTTTTTAATAACATTCTCATGCCAGTTAATAAATTGTAGAATCCTCTCAGAGGTGTTTTCTAAATATGTTTCTCAAAATCAATAGTTCCTGTTTTGTAGGTCAGTTTTCATTCAACTGTTACCATTATTATGAATTAGGGCCAAACACCGGTTTTGGTTCGATAACTAGAGATAAGTTACGTCGAACTTGGTCAATAGCTAGAAATCTTGGATGACCGTATAATGTAATGGATAACTGAAATTGGAAATCGGAGAACCGATTTCCAATTCCGGTCGGGTTCGTTATATTGTCTTACACGCAAATACCTTTCAGAAAGATATGAATTCAATTCTTTTCCAGATGGCCTATGGGTTAAATAGAGGAACTTGAGTTTGTATATTAAACAAGGCACCCCGGTAACACAAAATGAACCAGACAAGACAGCTTAAATAAAGAACTCAAAGTTACTCAGAAGAAGTCAGCCGCAGTCTGTCTAAGGCTCTCGTCATGACAAGGCAAAACCTTTGTTTTTGGGTAGAGGATGACAAGACCCCCGTCTTCGGGCGGAGGATGACTCAGCCGGGCTCTGTCTTCGGATAGAGACTCGGCTGAGAAAAACAGACCTGTTCTGTACCCGATAACGCTTTGGCGGGAGCTGAGTAAATTTTGACTCTTGTCCCGAGTGGAAACGCTTCGGTTCCCCACAGTAAACTTGATTTTGTGTCGCATCTAGTCCGCAGTTAAGGCGGCCGGTAGATACCAGTCCGCTGGAGTCAGAATTTCTAGTGACGTCACAGCGAGAAGCCTAAGCGAGACATATTATTATAACTGCTAGGGGTGTGTTATAACAGCAGGAGTATGTTATAACAGCAGAGCAGCGACGAGGGATCGAAACTCATACGGAGTAGGGAAAAGTTCTTCATTTTTTTTTTTTTTGCTTCGGCGCACATGATAACAATGACAGCGAAAAATTAGAACCACGTTAGTTTAATTTTTTTTCTTTGGTGTGTGTAAAACGAACAAAAAGAGAGAAAGAAGGGAAAAAAACAGGGATTCTTTAAACATAGAAGAATTATTAGCTCACAAATAGTAAAAATACAACAACAGCAGCTGTTGGAGCCCCAGAAACAACAACATAATTTAATTGAAATAATACGGAAGAAACTAGAAAACTTCCCAAGTTCTTTCACTCTCAACGTGCTGGCAAATTCCATATCTGGGATCACATACAATTCAAATGATGGAATTACCTTCTCTGCTTATTTTAGAAGCTAATAGCAAATTTTCCAAATAGTACGCAGCGACTGGAAAGACTAGAAAAAAACAAGAATTTTGTTGAGAAATTTAGCGCGAGTAGAGCATGAAAAATACTGTAATTTTGAACGACCGAAAAAATAGGAGTCATTTGCATTGAAGAATTTTTTATTGAGAAAAGTTCGTTATTCAATACTCGTTGGAAGTGTATGAATCTGATTAAAAAAGAATACGAAGACTTTTTCACATATTCTGGAATCGTTAACAAGGAATGTGAGAGTTTCAAATTAAACGAACTGACTCAAGATATGTTCAAAGATTTAATTTTCATTCAAGGGATAACGGTAAAAAAAGACGCAGAAATACGCGCTAGAATTCTAAGGAAACTTGAACAGAATCAAAAACTAGCAGCACAAGAAATATCTGAGGAACGTCACAGAATCCTAAATCTGAGACGCAATACGGAAGAAAGTGAAGAAAAAGAATGCGCATGCGTACAAGCTAAAAAATATGAAAAAAAAGATTAATCCATGTTTAATACGAAGACGCATGTGATTCATGCAAGATGGGGCTCAAGAACATTTAGACACATTTTTCGCAATGCATTGGCTGCCATCTACCATGAAAGATGGATATGTAGAGAGAGACCTTTTCCATGGCCTGCAAGTCCGCTCGATTTCACTCGTTTGGCATTTTATCTGTGGGGTCACCTAAAACAATTGGTTTTCACGGCAGACATTAATAATGCAGATATGTTTGATCAACGTGTCATGGGGACCTGCAAAATCATTCACTACCGTGTGGGAGTATTGAAAGCATCAGGCAGTCACTGATCCAACAGATGTTTATGTGAGTAGAAGCAAACGGGAGACAGTTTGAACATTTGTTGTGTTGAGTTAATGGATAGCGGCTCGGAATAGAATGACGGAGAGTCGGGTTCAAATCCCAGTTACGTTCCTTGCATTCACTTACGTGCAAATACACTATGGCAAGACATGGATCCATCGCTTCAGTCCCGCCAGCTATGGGTTGAAGAGCTTGACAGACTGAGGAGGTATAGAATTTTTTGATAAGTAGCCTACCACAGAAAGAAACGTTTGCCTACTGCTGAAAATCGAATAGACAGATACCTGATGAGCCAAATATGTATCATGTAGAGATTTTCCAAGCGTAGCTTAGATGTGGCACAAGGCCGAAAGTATGGGGCATCCAGTGAGGATTGAACTCACTTTTCAGTAGTTACTGATCTAGCAAGACAAGCTTGCTAACCATTACACCACGCCGAGGTGCCCCAAACATGTATCATGTATGCCACTTGATTGAATACTGTAGATTTATTCAGCCATATGTGTGCCATTTTGTTCCATTACTTTTCGTCATAAAGACAGCTTCATGATGCCGTCTTCTCAAAACTTGGTAATTTCTAAGTGGTTTGAGTGGTTTTTACAGGCTTTCAGGAAATTGAAGTCCTATCCATTCAGGAAGTCTTTCAGGAATTGGAATCAGTGATAAGCTGAAGGTGCAAGATCATCAAGAGGTCTGCAAAGAGAAGTGAAGTCTGGCATTATCGTAATGGAAGACGACTCCCTTTCGATTAGATAATTCTGGATTCTTTTCACCGATTGCAACTGGTAATCGGTATAACTGGTTAAAATAATTGCCTCTATTCAGAGTATAATTTTATAGAAGAACGTTCAGAATAAAAAAATTCCGCCAAAACGAAACTGCTCTCATTTACCCACCAGAGAGAACACGCACTGCCTCCTATCATAATGACTGATAGCCAACTCCAAGAGAGTGTCTTTCTACGCCTGCTAGGTCTCACACTTTCCTTCTGAGCTGAGGTGGAACAACTATGTTGAATCAATAGCTACATCTATCACAAGGAAAGTACTCTGTGTCGCGCCAGAAGGTTTTTCTCGTCTAGGTCCACTCTTCAAATCTACAAGCCTACCATTTGTACTTGCATTGAATACTGTTGCCATATATGGTGGCCCCACTTTTCATATCGAGGTTCTCGACAAAATTCAGAGACGGATGCAATGTTATAGGTCTTGTCTGCAATCATTTTCTCAGAGGCGTGCTGTGGCTTCCCTCTGTCTTTTCTACAAATATTTTCATGGCAACTGCCCAGACGAACTACTTTCACTGTTACTCGAACTGCATGAATTTAAGAGTGCTACTAGATTGGCATCTCAGTCACACCCTTTCACTGTCGAAACGGTTAAATGTAACCGTCTCTTCTACTCCAACAGCTTCTTCTCTTGTACTTCCCGACAGTCGAACTCCCTTCCACCTACTTTTTTCCCTGATAACTATAACCTTCAAATATTCAAATGTAATGTCAATCTTCTGATGCCTTCATCTTGATCCCCATCCTTCTCTATATCCTTTTTTTCAAACAAACCTCTTTAGTCTTGCTTTCACTCTCTTTAATCCCTTGCGTTCAAGTGGCAACCACGCATTGATTGGAGTGAAATGCTTAAAAATAATCCATGAAAGCATAACATATACACAAAATAATCTTCTTCAGATGGATATTGTTTTAGAATGATTATCTGTGGTTCATTTTTCCCCAGGGCATTTTTCGTTTCACATTGTTGTAAACAATCAATTTTTCATCGCCTGAGACCATTCTATTCTTTTTTTCTTTTTTAAATGCGTTGATTTTATTACGTTTGAGTAGAGAATCGCGGATTAAAATAAGTGATCAATTAAAATTTTCCGTTAAATCATGATTTAGCCAAAACTTTTAGCAATTCTTGTATTCATTTTTTTCACTTGCTTTATAACGCTCATATAACATATGTGGAGTATCTCAGCGATGGCCCGTGTCGTCTAACCTGGATCATTGTTAGCATTTCAATTTATCTTCTTCGATGGTATTTGCTCAAAAGTTAAGATAACGTACCCGACAGGAATTCAAACTTATCTCTCCAATTCCTCATTTTGCTGTCAATTTCAACAACCACACATTTGGCACCAAGCCGCGTGTTTTTTTTTTTTGGGGGGTTCTTTATTATTGTTGATGTCCATTGCAACTTTTTACTTGTTTCACTGTTCGATTATTTTCCCTGAATTAGTAGTAATTCTGAATTACCTTATCCTCGTACCAGCGAGATAGAAATATAAAAATACACTTGACCCCTGGGAAGGTAACTTACATCTTCCGGTGTCTGCCTGTGGAAGTCTCCCATTATGTAATGAGACCTTACTACTCTAATGAAACCTTTTCTACTCTGGAGCTAACAATTACCTTTTCAATATATTTCGAACAAGAATGGTGACAGATTGGCCAGAGAATTTTTCTCAAGACATTCGGTTATAATGAATCTAGGGAATTATGTTCCGGGCTTGTATTTCGGAATCAAAATCTGAGAGATATCTGATTTTTGTAATTTAAACTTGCCATGTGACTTGTTTGTTTCTTTTTCGCTATTTTAATTTATTTTTTGTTGCACCATCAAGCAAATATTGAATCGAATTTACCAAGAGGGTTAGACCAACACCAACGAGATATAAAGCCTGATCGATTAAACGTGATGCCACCACAAGTAGTACAAGCCGATGTGGAGGTACTGAAAATCAATGATTGTAATCATTTTTTTAAGAATAGAATACTTTTTTTAAATTACAATTTTAAAAAAAAGTCCAGAGTTCGAATTTCATGTCATAATTTTCTTCAATATTAATTTATAAAAATAAAGGGAAAAAAAGCAAATAATATATTATAAAAAAGGCGTTTTATTCCGTAAAGTCGTGATACTGACAATTGACATTGGCAGTGTTGGTTTTGTAAAATTCGTCTGTTTCTATATAGAGAGATTGGTCAAATGGTGTTAGGCCGTGTCTCATTGGTTAATAAAACCACGTGGGTTCAGAAAAAGCTGACCTCCACAAGAGAAGGGACCGGACCTGCTCCGAAGTAACACGGAAAAAAATTCTCTGCGCCGCCAACTCTACCAATTGCCCAGGTTAGTTCACTCACCAGATGAGTAGGTCCGCCTAACATATCCTATGTATGAAATGACATATTGTTTATGTTGTATTTCATGTAAATAGATAGATTTTTTGTATTGAAAGTATTCTTATTCGTATCAGTCTCAATGTAAAGTGAGGCTAACATACTAACGGAATGATATTTCATATTAGACGAAAAACCAGACTTCGATTTTTAACTCATAGCTATAAATAAATAAATAAAGAATCAACACACAAAAATTCGTTTTTATTTTAATTATTATTCCATATATATGACCATTTTCGTCTATGGCGACAGCCAGCAGCGGAAAATAAGTTATCTTAAAACACAACTCCACTCATGGTTAAAACAACCAATGCGAGTTTGGCACGGTCTTTGACAACGACCACACCCTACCACATCTAGCCTAAGACATTTACGTCTTTGTCTAGCCTTAAAAGAGCGCTGGACATTATTCTCTTCATAGTTCTTTTCTCTCGCGAAAACTGTGGCTCTCCACTCCATTCGATCCCGGGCAGTTGAATACCAGTTCGCAGCATTGATAGAAAATTCCATCATGGACGTTTTACACCGGTCCTGGAAGCGAAACTTGGATCGTCCAACGTTACGCGAACCCTCAGACAGTTACACAGGTCCGTGAAGCGAATCCTAGATCGTCTAACGTTACGCGTGCCCGCGGACAGTTACGCAGGTCTGTGAAGCGAAGCTTGAATCGTCTAACGTTACGCATGCCCTCAGAGAGTGACACAGGTCTGTGAAGCGAAGCTTGAATCGTCTAACGTTACGCGCGCCCTCAGAAAGTAACACAGGTCTGTGAAGCGAAGCTTGAATCGTCTAAGGTTACTCGTGCCCTCGGACAGTTACGCAGGTCTGTGAAGCGAAACTTGAATCGTCTAACGTTACGCATGCCCTCAGAGAGTTACACAGGTCTGTGAAGCGAAGCTTGAATCGTCTAAGTTTACGCGTGCCCTCGGACATTTACGCAGGTCCGTGATGAGAAGCTTGAATCGTCTAACGTTACGCATGCCCTCAGACTTAAAATAAATAGAGAAAGTGTAAATGGGAAATGTAGCTGATCGTTTGAAGTTTACTTTTTTTCGTTAACTTGTTTCTACTAATATTATTTTCCTTAGCAAAAAAAAAACATTCGAAAGAACATTTGAAGAATTCCAGACAGGCATTGTTTCGAATATTTTAATACTGTAACCCTCAATGTAAGAGTCAACAAGGTGAAAAAGGTGTTAAAAATAGTCAAAAACTTATGCGCATGGCTAATTTCCTTTCATTTATTGAATGAAAAAAAAATGAGAAATTTTGTCAGTTTACTAATAACTGTATAAAAGCGTTAATACCAGGAAAATAGCTACTTATTTCAAGAATTTTGTCCTCATTATGACTTCCAGATATTAAATTATTACAACTGTTGCATTTCATTTTCTTAAAAACTGCATGATAGTAATAATCTGCTAAATTCTTTGCATTGCCCACGTTATCACTTCCATTCTTTCATTTTGATATTCCATTCTTTAAACATTCTTGCATTTTATCACTTCTAGATTCTTTAAATTTTGCTTTAAAAATTCTTGTTGCATTTCATATTCTTAAAAACATTCTTTCTCACTAATCCAGCATTAACCTTTTTCCATTCTTTAAAACATTTACATTGCTTCTTCCATTCTTTATCACTTTCTTGCTCACTTCCATTCTTTAAATTCTTCTTGTTGCATTTCATATTCTTAAAAACTGCATAATAGCTCAATAACATTTCTTAAATTCTTTCATTGCAACTCACTTCCATTCTTTATCACATTCCCGATATTAAATTCTTTAAAACATTGTTGCATTTCATTCTTATTCTTTAAAACAGCATCCATTCTTTAAAACATTACTTTTAATACCTTGCTTATCTTCTTTGCATTCCCATTCTTTTCGTTATCACTTCCATTCATTTTGCATTGCCCATTCTTTATCACTTCTAGATATTAAATTCTTTAAAACAATTGTTGCATTCTTTTCATATTCTTAAAAACTTCATAATAGCATTAACCTTTTAACTTCCATTCTTTACATTGTCCTCGATATCACTTTCATTCAGACTTTAAAATAAGTCTTAAAAACTGTTGCATTTTCTTATTCTTTAAAAAAACTGCTCACTTAATTCTTTAAAAGCAATAACCTTGCTAAATTCATTTTAAAACATTCATTGTCCTTCCGTTCTTTCACATCCCGATATTAAATTCTTGCAACTGTTGCATTTCATATTCTTTAAAACAGCATAATATTAATACCTTTTCTATCTTCTTTGCATTCTTTGACCTCGTTATCACTTCCATTCTTTAAAACATTGCCCACGTTATCACTTCTAGATATTAAATTCTTGCAATTGTTGCATTTCATATTCTTAAAAACTTCATAATAGCATTAACCTTTTTAACTTCTTTTACATTGTCCTCGATATCACTTCCAGACAATAAGTCTTTGCAACTGTTGCATTTCATATTCTTTAAAATCTGCATAATAGCAATAACCTTCTTTTAAATTCATTTTGCATTGTCCTCGTTATCACATCCCGATATTAAATTCTTGCAACTGTTGCATTTCATATTCTTAAAAACAGCATAATATTAATACCTTGCTATCTTCTTTGCATTGACCTCGTTATCACTTCCATTCTTTGCATTGCCCACGTTATCACTTCTAGATATTAAATTCTTGCAATTGTTGCATTTCATATTCTTAAAAACTTCATAATAGCATTAACCTTTTAACTTCTTTACATTGTCCTCGATATCACTTCCAGACAATAAGTCTTAAAACATTGTTGCATTTCATATTCTTAAAATCTGCATAATAGCAATAACCTGCTAAATTCTTTGCATTGTCCTCGTTATCACATCCCGATATTAAATTCTTGCAACTGTTGCATTTCATATTCTTAAAAACAGCATAATATTAATACCTTGCTATCTTCTTTGCATTGACCTCGTTATCACTTCCATTCTTTGCATTGCCCACGTTATCACTTCTAGATATTAAATTCTTGCAATTGTTGCATTTCATATTCTTAAAAACTTCATAATAGCATTAACCTTTTAACTTCTTTACATTGTCCTCGATATCACTTCCAGACAATAAGTCTTGCAACTGTTGCATTTCATATTCTTAAAAACTGCATAATAGCAATAACCTGCTAAATTCTTTGCATTGTCCTCGTTATCACATCCCGATATTAAATTCTTGCAACTGTTGCATTTCATATTCTTAAAAACAGCATAATATTAATACCTTGCTATCTTCTTTGCATTGACCTCGTTATCACTTCCATTCTTTGCATTGCCCACGTTATCACTTCTAGATATTAAATTCTTGCAATTGTTGCATTTCATATTCTTAAAAACTTCATAATAGCATTAACCTTTTAACTTCTTTACATTGTCCTCGATATCACTTCCAGACAATAAGTCTTGCAACTGTTGCATTTCATATTCTTAAAATCTGCATAATAGCAATAACCTGCTAAATTCTTTGCATTGTCCTCGTTATCACATCCCGATATTAAATTCTTGCAACTGTTGTTATCACTTCTAGATATTAAATTCTTGCAACTGTTGCATTTCATATTCTTAAAAACTTCATAATATTAATACCTTGCTATCTGGCAATTCTGGCATATGTTGCATTTCATATTCCTGAAAACTGCATAATAGTAATAACCTGATAAATTCTTTGCATTATCCTTGTTATCATTTCCAGATATCAAATTCTTGCAACTGTTGCATTTCATTTCTTAAAAACTGCATAATAGCAATAACCGGCTAAATTCTTTTCATTGTCCTCGTTATCACTTATAGATATTGGATTCTTGCAAATGATGCATTTCAAATTCTTTAAAACTGCATAATAATAATAACCTGCTAACGTCTTTGCATTGACGTCGTTATCACTTCCAGAGAGTAAATTCATGCAACTGTTGCATTTCATAATCTTTAAAACTGCATTATATATTGGATTTCTAGCCCAAGCAATACTTGCCTGATTGTCGCAGTAAATAATTATTGGCTCACTTATTATCAGTGTTGTAATTGTTTTTATTAGTAATTTAAGAAAAATAGCCTCTTGTGTTGCTTGCGACAATGCAATATATTCTGCTTCACAAGTAGAAAGTGAAATCATTCCCTGTTTCTTAGCTTTCCAGCTAATCATTGGATTACCGTTTGCTAATCTAAAGCAATAGCCTGTTATACTTTTACGATCCGCTGAGTTTGCCCAATCAGCATCACAAAATCCTTCCAATTGTAATGGTTTTATCTGATTGTCGAAATACTAGGCACCGACTCTTAGTTCCCTTTAGATAACGTAATACTTGCTTAGCCCTTGTTAAATGCACAGTCCCCGGTTTATTTAAGTTTTGGGGCAACTTAGTAACCGTATAGCAGATATCTGGCCTGGTTGATGTCATAACGTAAATGAGACTTCCAACCAATGTTCTGTATTCTTTCTCACACGCCGCTATACCATCTTCATTATTCATAATTGTGTTTAAATCCATTTCACATGGAGTAGTTCGTGTTTTACAATTTTGCATGCTGAATTTAGATATGAACTTCTCAATGTATCTAGATTGATTCATTGTAATAGTGTTGCCCTTAAATTCGAACTGTATACCAAGAAACCATGATAGTCGACCCAAGTCGGTCATTTTAAATCTTATATTTAAGGATTTTTTAATTTTTAATAGAGCAGCTTCACATTTTGAAGCAATTAACATGTTGTAGACCCAAATAATCAGAATTACTAATATTTCATTATTAAATATACTTGTGTACTGACATGGGTCAACTTGGGAGGATTCAAATTGGTATTTAGTTAAATAGGAATGGATTAATTTAATCCACGTTCTTCCGCTCTGTTTGTGTCCATATAGTGACTTTTTGAGTTTCCATACATAATTATCACTTTTTCCAAAACCTTCTGTCGGTTCTATGTATATTTCATAGTCGATGGCAGCATTCAATTAAGCTGCTTTAACATCCATATGGTGTATATCCATACCATAATGTGCGGCCATTTGCATCAAAATTCTAATTGTTGTCATGTTTTTTGTTGGACTGAATGTTTCTACATAATCTTCTCGGTATATCTGCGAAAATCCTTTACCTACAAAACGAGCCTTGTACACTGGCGATCCATCCTCAGTACGCTTTACAGTATAAACCCAACGGCTGCTGATAATATTTTTATCATCCGAGGCCTTTTTCAATTCAAAAGTGTCGTTTGATACTAAAGATTTCTTTTTGCATGGCAGCTATACACCGTTTGGAATTGACAGAATGTATGGCTTCTTGATAGTTCTTTGGGATACATTGTACCGAATAGCAACAGTCAATGTCACAGATATTACATTGACCCATTCCAAAATAGTCTGGCTTTCTTCTATTTCTGGTCGGATAACGCGGAATTTGTCCCACCTCATCAGTTTGTATTTTCTTTTAACTCATGTTTTGCGTCTGATATTTCCTCGTCTACATCCTCTGGTATAACTCCTTCCTCTGTTTGTGGATTTTGAACCGGTTTTCTACTTATAGGCCAATAATTAGGCCATACTGGTTCGTGTTGGACCAGCTCCTCGCAGTTAATGTTCATTTCTTCGGGTTCCTTCCCTTGCTCAAAGGAATCATTAAATATGACGCATCTGATCTTCCTTATTATTTTACTTTGTGGGAAATAAATCATAGAGGCGGGACTTGTCTTGTCATACCCAATAAATATGCCCCTTTCACTTTTTGGATCTAGTTTTGCCCTGTGGTCGACATATGTATAGCAAATTGTACCCTAAAATATGCATATCACTCACATTGGGTTTGAAGTTCGTATAAGCTTCGTAAGGAGTCTTTTTAAGTTTACTATTATAGCAACGGTTTCTTATATATATACGGCTGTATTTAATGCATAAGCCCGCAGATTTTTGGGTAACTTAGATTCTATTAGCAAACATCTAGCCATTTCAAAAAGCGTCCTCCAACTGCGTTCGGCAACTCCGTTCTGGTGTGGAGAATAAGAACAAGTTTTATCATGTTTAATGCCTTCATTTATTAGGAGGTTTTCGTAAGCATCAGAAGTAAATTCTCCACCATTATCTGTTCTAATTATTTTTACTTTTCCATACGGGGAGATATCGGATAAATAGATTTTTGTAGCTTGCAGGGTATCAGATTTGTTTTTCAGAAAATATATCATAAGTCCTGAATATTCGTCAACAAAGTTTAATACATATGAATAGGTGTCGATACCCATTGTTGAAATTGGACCCGCTAAGTCGTAATAAACTCTGAACAAGATATCTGTTTATTTTGGGATCTGACCCCTATTTCTATATTTCGTCATTTTCCCTTTAATACACGTGCCACAATATTGTAAGCCCTTTGGAAATGTAATTTTCATTCCAGTGACGTGTACTTGCAATCTTTTAACGTCCGAATTATTACAGTGGCCTAATATTTTATGCCAAGTCCTTAAGTCGTGCGTGGCTGTCTTCACAGACTTAATACTTTTCAAATAATACAAACGTCCATTTTGTTTTATATTAAATTCAGTTCCGTCTGGGTATAATAACTTTGAATTGTCTCGGTGAAAATTAACTTTAACACCAGTTCTAACAGCAGACTGAACCGAGAAAATATTTTGTTTAAATTTAGGAATATATAAAGCCCTTTTTAATAGACATTTACAAATATTTCCTTTAGTATCTCGTAAATAAATACAGACATCGCCTCTTTTTAAAAACTAAATTATTAGCTCTGGTCCCATCAGCTACTCTATAAAATGAGTATCAGGGTCAAAGTTGGGGACAAAATTAATAAGTTTTGTTTCATCTGTAATTACATGATTTGTCGCACCCGTATCGACCAGGTAAAAATTATAACTATTGGCTACAGTATCCAATCCAAACGAAAAGGCATATGTTCGCCCATTCGAAAAAGTTTTTACATTTTTACGAAAATCATTCCTTGTATAAAATTGACATTTTGCACGTACTTGGCCGGCTTTTCCACAACGGAAACAAACGATATTTCTTTTTCTATTATTAATGTTCCAGTTGTTGTTGTTGTTGTTGTTGTTATTGTAATAATTGTTTTAAGCCCCTTGTTTTTAATATCATAATTCCTAGTCTGATAGGTTTGAGCGACTGGTTTTCTAAATTTTTTAAACGACATTCTGTTGTATTACGTTATTTCCTTGATTTTGATGGGTACATATTTTTCAGTTTCTTCATAACTACGTAACGAAATTTAAAACTCAGTGAAAGTTAATTTTTTATCTTTTTGAGTTATGACTGTCGTGAATGGTTTGAATGTCTTTAAAACCATGGCTATTAGCAGCCCATCCGAGATAGTCTCACCTGCCATTTTTAAGGCGTTTGTGACATTCTCAGCTCGTATAATATAATCTGTTACAGATTCATTTTCCCGTCTCCTTAACGTGGTTATTTTCATATAAAGCAATAATTTTAGTCTTACCTTTTGACAAGTAGTGTTCTCGCCAAATTCGTAGAGCTCGTCGTCCATTGTCCTTGGCTTCTCTCATTATCAAAGACAAACTCCTGTCATCCAGGCATTAATTCGGCGAACACGGTCGCATTTCTTTCAATAAAATCATCATCTTCTTTCTGGCCATCTTGGCAAAGAATGTCATGAAGTTTTTGTATTCTAAAGTAGCCTAAGAATTTGGTTTCCCATAATTCAAACTTGGTTTCGTCTCCGTTAAAATACAATCGTAACATGGGCTCGTAACCATTGTTGACCATGCTTGCCGTAGTCTCTGAATATGGAATCAAGTGAGGTCCGTAATGTGTTCAATATCAGAATTTGGTAGTGAAGATTCAGAGAAAGTAGCGGCTGTTAAGTAATTCTTTAAGTCTTCGATATCAGGTTGGCAGTGCAGACAATTTGGGAGAAAAAAATGGCTGCCTTTATACACGTCGCATTGAATATTTTGAGCTTTCTGATTGATTAACCCTTCTATTGGTGAACGAGTCACTAGTACAGAATACGCAAAAAACTTAAAAACAGTAACTTAAATGTATACATAATAAACATAAGAAAATGGTTATCAGGTTCCTCAATTATAAAATTCATATAGGTTGATAAGCTTAGTCTTCTGATGGTCAAATAACTATATAAGATAATATTTTTGGCGACTCTTAACAGCCTATAACTTCTATTGCCCATAGTTATGCTGCAACATCTATCTATCTATCTATCTATATATATATATATATATATATATATATATATATATATATATATATATATATATATATATATAGAACAATGAATAAACAGCCATAATTGCTTCTAAAATATCAAATTTACTGTGTTATTAATTTTAGCTGCTCATTTATAAATAAGAAATATTAATATTAAGCTCATGTATAATTTACACACACACACACATACACACACATAAATATATATTGTTGTAACCTAGGGAATGTTACTGAATAGAATAATCACATGACGGTTGGTAATACTTAAAAGAACAACTTATATAAGATTCGCTAACGGCGCGTAAAAGAAGAAGTCAATTGAATTCTACAACGAATCTTCAACTGCAGGATATCTACCCGCCGCCCTACGCAGTCAGAAGTGGCACAAGGCCGAATTTAAATTGGAGTATCCGAGCCCGGATGCTCGGCGAAAAATTTCCCGTAGCTGTTTCCCGAGACGAGCTGTTTCGACATAGCCTCGTCTGCGGATCCTCTCTGCCCAGAGGCAGATAGTTTGACCAGCGCAGCTGGAGACGAATCTCTAACTTCAGGATATCTACCAACAGCCCCACGCGGTCACATGTGGCACAAGGCCGAATTTAATATGGGGTCCCCGAACCCATAAGCTCGGCCAAAAATTTCTCATAGACTCCATATAAAACGGAGTCAGGTAGCTGTTTTCCGAGACGAGTCTCTGCCCTTCGACATAGCCTTTCAGACGATCCTCTCTACTCGGAGGTAGAGAGTTTGTCCAGCATAGCTAGAGGCGAATTTCCAACTGCAGACCAACATACAGTATTTACTACTGCATTTATGTGAATGGGGACGTACCGATTATCGTCCGTATTTATGCTACAACATATATCTGTCTATCTGTCTATCCATCTTTCTATATCTATATCTATCTATATATATATATATATAATTATTTTTATAAAAAAATTATAACATAAGTATGTTATAAAATCACTACAAAAATAGCCATTTTGTTTCAACACACTGTGTCTTATAGAGTGTGTTGAAACAAAATGATTATTTTTGTAGTGATTTTATAACATACTTATGTTATAATTTTTTTTTATAAAAATAATTATATCTGCTCTACTTTTGTATTGAGCACTCTTTTAAGAATAGTAATTGTTGGTTATTGGAATTCATTGGTGTGTATACCAATTATATACTGATATATATATATATATATATATATATATATATATATATATATATATATATAATATTTTATATATAAAATATTACATATAAAATAATAATATTAAATTCATATATAAATTTAACTGCATGATAATATAGAAATGACTCGTTTTGCACTAATAACAGAAAGGATATTACCAAATGTAATTAAGGAATCGCAATTTGAGGTTTGGTTTTACATTCTTCCATACGCATTTTCATGTAATTAATAAGAATTTCGAAAGTATTTGTATCACTTATATAATCATGAATCTTTCATAATTTCCACATCTCCATAGAACACATGTATTACAAAATCAGGTTCAATTATAACAGATTGACTGATTTTTGAATATGGAGACTTCATGATGTAACATATAAAAAGAAGTGTCTCTTCCTGACTCACTATACTCCAGTAATTTCTATCTAGAAAATGTGATTTTCCATCTATACATCATCAATTTTGTGGTATTTCCACCACTGTTTGTATTCCAAGTTATCAGTAATACTTTGATCTAAAGCTTTTTAAGAGCAGAATTGAATGACTCTCTAGAGGGGATTAGTGAAAATAAATGTGAGTGACTGTATGACAGTATGGTAAAATTCTAGGGATTACGCCCACATGAATAATTGCTTTCTTAAGGTTAACTGTTGTAGCGAGAAACAGGAAGTTAACTCCCCTTGAACCAAAATAAAAATACCAATAAAAATTATTTATAAATATTCACGAAAATAAAAAAAAACAGTCGCGTGAACTGACGAGAAATCGTTACGCCGGAAAGTCAATCTTCCGCTTTTTGCTCCTGGAAGTTATGGTGATAAGACGCATATTTTAGGCTGTTGACAGCCAAACAGATTTTACAACGTTTATATTGTTTTTGGTACCTAGTATTTTGCAAGTAGATATATGCAGACTTTGTATTAAAATTTCGAATATACACACACACACACATAATTTCGAATATACACATTTATATATATATATATATACATATATATATATATATATATATATATATATATATATATATATATATATATTACACATAATAATACAAAGCAACAAAGAAGATGAAGCAAGTGCACCTCAATGCACATAATACAAGGCACTGCTAAATGCAAGCATGTGCAACCACTCTTCAAAAGTGGTCTCCCCTTGTTTCGTCAGTCTCGTCTTTGAGAGAGCTTTTTCTGTTTACTGGGATTATAAAAGGACACTATACACATACCTTGTATTCTCAGTTGAATAAAGCTTTCTTAAAGCTTACACATGCGTATTTTTCATTACACGCACACACATACACACATATATGTACATGTATGCATGCATATATATATATATATTACACTCGTGATAAAAAACAATAAACAAGATGAAGCAAATGCACCACAAGTGCACATAATACAATGCACTGCTAAATGCAAGCACGTGTAACCACTAATCAATGGTGATCAAAATGATTTTTTTCGTCACTCACACACACACACACACATATATATATATATATATATATATATATATATATATATATATATATTTACACACATAATTGAAAACAATAAACAATTTGAAGCAAGTGCACATAATACAATGCACTGCTAAATACAAGCACGTGTAACCATTAATCAAGAGTGATTACCCTCGTTTCGTCCCTCTCATCTTTTCTTAAAGCGTACTTTTCATTATACACACACACACACATATATATATATATATATATATATATATATAGCATACATAATACAAAACAATAAACAAGATCAAGCAAGTGCACCACAAGCCGACTATCCAGCCAATAACAATTAAGACACCTGAATTCATGCAAACTAACAATACCAATTCGTTCACAATTATTGAATTTCAATTCTACCTGCAAAACCTACTATCCCAAATCAGCAAATTTTATAATGTTATTGCGTCTCTACCCCCGGAAATAGTGGCGAAAGTACCTAGAAACATTCTGAATACTCACAATTATGATCAGTTTAAAAATACTTTAATTTAAATGTACAAACAAACAAAACCATTACTGCTAGATAAATTAATGTCCGCCTCCATTATTACTGGTCGATCATCAATTTGCCTTCAGGAAATCTTGTCGAATGCAAAAAGATTGGAAATAGTAAATGACATAGTATTACATAAATTTTTAAAAGCATTACCATCTTCCATTACTCTTGTGTTAGCAACACAAAAAGATTTAAGCCCGATCAGGCTGGGACAATTATCGGACAAATTAATGCCTTTTATACAAGACACTGCTAAATTAAGCACGTGTAACCAAATTCAGCGCAAATGAAAAAAGAGATTTAATACATCAGTCAAGTTCGCGTTTATATTCGCCAGCGCCAAACGAAGGCGAAAACTAATTGGGCGGGCGATTACAACCCCACTCTGTAGTTTGCCATTATTACAGATACCAGCAACGTTGGAAAAAAAATTCATTCATAATAGATACTGGTGCCAGTTTACCTATCATTCCACATAGCTACGTTAACAGTTTATCAACAAAAACAACACCAGTTTCTCGAACCACAACTTCAGGCTTAGACACACGCTTCTGCGGGCAAATTACCGACCCTTCGACGATCTTTTCTGTGGACGTTCGTATTAGCGGACATTCAACAACCCTACAAGGATTCGACTTCCCAAACAATTTTGGTTTATTGACAGATTGCCAACAGAAAACGATCATCGACCCCACAACATTGTTTTCAAACTACAAACATTCAATGATTCTATCAACTTAGTCGTGAATAATCCTTCATCATCCCGATGTCATCAGTCCCCAAGTTGGCATCTACGCGGAAGAAAACACTACTCCTGCCTCAATAATAATTCTAGTATCGTTGACAAAACTAACCTGGCTTCTGATCTCGAAAAAACGTCCAGTCTGTGGTTTAGTGGGGCAAGAAATGGCTTGTAAACGTTAATGCCTCCAGAACGAAACGGCTCTCCTTTACGCACCACAGAGAACCCTTCCTGCCTCCCATCAGAATGACTAATTCCCAACTCCTTGAGAACGCGTCGTAACGCATGCTTGGTCTCACGCTGCCCATGAGGTGGAATAAATACATTCAATCAATAGCTTCATCTGTCGCAAGGAAATTTGGTTCTATGTGTCGTGCCAGAAATTTTTTCTTGCCTGAGTTCATCCTTCAAATCTATAAATCAACCATTCGTCCTTGCATGGAATATTGCTGTCATATATGGTCCGGTGCCCCCGCTGTTTGTATCGAGGTCCTTGACAAAATCCAGAGACGAATATGCAAGATGACAGGTCTTGATCTGGCATCTAGTCTACAATCGCTATCCCACAGACGTTTCATGGCCTCTCTCTGTCTCTTCTACAAATATTTTCACGGCAACTGTTCCGACGAGCTACTACAGGAATTTAAACGTGCTACCAGGATGGCATTTCGGTCTCACCTTTTCACTGTCAAAACGGTTAAATGTATCCGTCTCTTCTTCTCAAACAGCTTCTTCTCTCTCACTTCCCGTCTCTAGAACTCCCTTCCCCTTACTTGCTTCCCCGATTACTATAATCTTTTAAATATTCAAGTGTAATGTCAATCGACATCTAACACCCTGAGCTTGTTCCCCGTCGTTCTCTGTATACTTTCCTCAAACACACTACTTGTTCTCATTCCTCTGTAACCCCTTGTGTGCTAGTGGCACTTTCGTCTTGCTTGGGGTGAACTGCCTTAAAAAATGCCTGATATCATTAAAGACTTTATAAAAAATATATCCCCACATACCAAACCCGCAAGCATATATGCAGGAGTATACCATAGAATTGATAAGGCAATCATGCTCCTACTTTTGCCAAGATAAGCCATCTATCAGAAGAGAAAATCCAGGCAATAAAGACGGAATGGTGTCATTACACCTTCTGATAGTGAATGATGTAGCCTCTTACACGTTGTAAAAAAATCAGATGGTAATTTCAGATTCTGTGGTGATTAACGTGAATTAAACGGCATTACAAAAAGCGATAAATACAACCTTCCCAAACATTAATTCAATTGCAGATAAACTAGCCAACAAAACAAGATTTAGCAAAATCTTCCTGGTATCAATATGGCATCAAATCAAAATGCATCCAGATGACAAAAAAAAAACAGAACTTATTTCTCTTCTCAGTTTGCATGAATACAAATACATGCCATTTGGACTAAAAAAAATGCAGCATCCATTTTAGAAAGATCCATAGACAAGACTGTCTATTTACATACATTGACGTTATTCTTATTTTCAGCCATGATTCTTCAGCACGCATAAGAGGTGATGAAACAGTTATAAAAATCCTGCATGATAATAAACTAAACATTTCAATAGCAAAGTCAACATTTAATGTGACCCGTTGATTTTTTTTTGGTATTAGCTCTGACCGTATTAAGCCTTTGACAGCATTAGCCCTACACAAAATAATGTTAGTGCATTAAAAATTTTCTCCCTCCTATGGACAGTAAGAATCTTCGTCGTTTCTTAGGCATGGTAAATTTTCATAGAAAATGAATCATAAAATTTGCTGATATAGTCTTGCCATTAACAGAAAAAAAATTACTTATATACAGTAATACTACGTTTACATTAAATGACTTGGAATTGCAATCATTTAACGATATTAAAAGCAGAATCATTGAATTTCTGTCTTTAGCTCACCAACGGTCTAACTGTACTAAATATCAGCTGATTATTGATAGCAGTAATTATGCAATTGGTGCAGCCTTACATCAAATAGTAGAAGGAGCAATAATACAAATATGCTTCTTCTATAAACAGTTAACTTAAACTCAAAGACGTTTTCGACTTTCGACAAGGAACTTTTTGCAGCATAGTCAGCTAGTTATATTGTAAACATTTTATCGATGGAAAACAAGTTTTACCATTAATTAAACATAAGCCTTTGTGCGGCGCATTGCGTAGTCTAAACCATGCTAAGTCAGATAGACAGAAACGGCAATTAGTAGTTCCAACAGAATATATATCAGATATAGACCACATAAAGGGAAATCAAAACGTTATAAATGATTGCTTGTCTAGACCTACCCTATCAGTTACGGTAGATCTATGTGATTTGCCAGCTACAGCTGCTGCATAACTTAAGGACACTGAGTTACAAAAATGTACAAGCTTATAAAAATACAATTTTAGTATTGATAATAATAGTTCTATATACTATGATAATTCTACCGGTGTCCCCAGACTATTTATACATGTTGGGTGATGATGAATGTCACACTTGCCAGAAAAGCAAATTTCAGTGACATAGTAAAGCTGCTATTAACCTTATTAAATTGACTATCATTTACTTTAATACCGTTCACTTGGATATATTTTGCCCACTCCCTATTACTAGGAGACGTTATGAAACATGCAATACTTTTTACAGATACGTGATAACCTGTATTGATCGCATAACTATCGAAGTAGAGCTATTATCAGATATAACAGTGCGATCTGTGGCCAATGGATTCGTTCATGCGGGGATCACGCATTGGCGGGTGTTCCACTTCCCGTGATAACCGATCGAGGTACTCAGTTTGAGGGCAAATTTCTTTTTCAGAGATAGTTTCAATAGTTGGCTTCTATAGATTTTGCACGACTAGTTACCATCCGTAAGCAAACGGAATAATCGAATTTTCACATAGAACAATTAATAGCGAGAAAGGAATCATGGCTTGATGCCCTATCAATAATACTAATAAGTATCGATGACGGAACGATTATTCTAATACTTCACTTTACTTTAAACTTACAGGAACGCATATAGTGATTCCACAGTTGCTAGTAGATGAAACTAATAACATAGATAATCAGAAATTTGTTAAGAAGTT
Source organism: Acanthosepion pharaonis (assembly GCA_903632075.3). NCBI lineage: Eukaryota > Metazoa > Mollusca > Cephalopoda > Sepiida > Sepiidae > Acanthosepion > Acanthosepion pharaonis. The sequence continues at coordinate 107,727 of CAHIKZ030001976.1, forward strand.
ACAACGTACCTTACAATCCTTATATTCAACAGAAAAAGAATACGTGTCTGACAAGCTTAAGTCATGTAAAAGTGTATAGTTAAGAGTAGACAGAGTTTTCAATATCTGGAAGCTCCTTACATTGGTTTCTTTTAAGTTTTGGAATTAAGAATGAATACAGTCAACAGTATCAATAGATAGATTAAAACCACACATTGTACCTAAAAGTAATAAAGGAAAGGCAACCTCATAGTGATGATAGAATAATGGATACAGAAAACAGAGAGAAATAGTAATAGCCATAGATACAGAAGACATAGAAAAATAGTAAACCTAGTCATAAGAAAGCAGGTAGGAAAGTTTCTTGGAAAAGAGAAAACCAATATCACTACTATTAGACTACGCTACTAGGTGGGGAGGTTTGTAGAGATCGAGACAAAGTTATCACCTCTTGACCAGTCTTTTGCAAGTTGATATATTCAAACCTAGTATTAAGAATTTCGAATATAAAATAGATATATACAAATGTTTTTATACGAAGATTTTTGTGTTTTGTTTCAACTTTTCATATATTTATGTTGTGGTATGTTCCATACACTTTAAATGTCGTTTATGCTACATATTTCCGCACAAAACACTAATTGAGGTATCGAATGCTCATATTTAATATCGTTAAGTGGTAACGAATGCTCATATTTCTCGCCTTATGCCCTCAAGACGAAAATGCAGTTCACTTACCTAAAAAATGAATTAAAAGGGCAATTACATGCTATTTTAAAACTTTTGTCAAAATCTAAGAAAGTAAAAAAAAATACAATAACATCAGAATGGCTGATGCCCAACTTCACAAAACTGCCTCTCTGCGCCTGCGTGGTCTCACGCTTTTACTCACCTGACGTGGAACAACTACATTGAATCAATAGCTTCATCTACCACAAGGAAAGTTGGTTCTCTGTGTCGCTTCAGAAGATTTTTCTCGTCTGAGTCCATCATTCAAATCTACAAATCAACCATTCGTCCTTGCATTGAATACTGCTGCCATATATGGTCTGGTGTCACCGCTGTTCATCCCCAGGTCCTCGACATAATCCAGAGACGGATATGCAATGTGATAGGTCCTGGTCTGGCATATCGTCTACAGTCACTCTCTCACAGACGTGCTGTGGCTTCCCTCTTATCTACAAGTAGTTTCATGGCAACTGCTCTGACAAGCTACTTTCACTGGTTCCTAAACTGCCTGAATTTAAACGTGCTAATGGTTGGCATCTCGTTCCAACACTTTCACTGTCGAAACAGTTAAATGTAACTGTCTCTTCTACTCCAAAAGCTTCTTGTCTCACACTTCCCGTTAATGGCACTCCCTTCCTCTTACTTGCTTCCCTAATAGTATAATCTTCAAATATTCAAATGTAATGTCAATCGACATCTTCTGAGGCATTAATCCTCATCCCATCCTTCTCTATATCCTTTCCTCTTTACTCTTGCTCTCACAACTCGGATAACCCTTTTGCAGGCTAGCAGTACTCACGCCTTGCTTGGGATGATATGCTATAAAAAACATGAGAGAAAGTTCTAGATGCAATAGGGGGAAATTCATTTAAAAAAATGGTGTCCATATTTTTATCGAAAATTTCATTAAATTGAAAAAATATGCAGTTTTCGAAATACTAAGCACATAGACAAAACCATTTAGAAATACTAAACACATTGGCAAAACCATTTAGAAATACAAACCACATAGGCAAAACCATTTAGAAATACTAAGCACATAGGCAAAATCATTTAGAAATATCAAACACACCGGCAAACCATTTAGAAATACTATACACATGGGCAAAACCATTTAGAAATACTAAAACATAGGTAAAACCATTTAGAAACACTAAACACATAGGCAAAACTATTTAGAAATACTAAACACATAGGCAAAACCATTCAGAAATACTAAACAAATAGGCAAAACCATTTAGAAATACTAAACAAATAGGCAAAACTATTTAGAAATACTAAACAAATAGGCAAAACCATTCAGAAATACTAAACAAATAGTCAAAACCATTTAGAAATACTAAACAAATAGGCAAAACCATTCAGAAATACTAAGCACATAGGCAAAATTTACGTATGAATACTTGTGGACGTTTTTATGGAAATATTTTTTACATATAAAATAAACTTCAAACATTTGTTTTTAAATGTTTATTAGAAATTATTATTAAAAAATTCCTTTAAATATTTATATCGAACAATTTGTTAAAAAAGTTTAACTAATGATGAAAACTAGAAATCACCGCATTTTTTTTTCAAAATCGAACCCCGTCTTACCGAAAATCTGTTCTAAATCGAAAAATAAAAAAACGCAATAAAAGACATTAGAGCTTTTAATTGCTTTTATGAATAATATATATTAAAGACAATATGGTCCAAAGAAAAAAATCAATGAAGTATGAATTTTTTTAAAAGATTTTTCATTTTCCTTTTTTACAATTTTAAATTGAATAATTTATAGCATTTTTAAATCTTTGAAATTCAGTTTCAATAGTGTAACTCTTAGTAAAGCTACATTTACTAATAGTATATCGAAAAGCCACAACTATTACAATCTGACGATACCGAATATTTTTTTAAATTTCGACTATTTTTGTTTAAACAACCTAATGTTCGTACATGACATTATCATTAAAAGGTCACGTGTTTTAAGGCTGTCTCCCCTTGCGAAAAGAAAAACTCATATAAAATTTATCGCCTGCTAGAAATTGTGCACGACTATATTTGTCAACACGTTAAGCGGTCGATAAATCGATTGATACGTCAGAAAAACAAGACACCGTGGTTAAGAAATGCTTTTATACAAAATTTTATACTATAAGTAAGGATATTTGTTTCAAGTCAGATTAATGTAACTTTAAATTTGCGAATTGTCCTCAAATAACGTTTCCGAAATATATATTTTATTTTTGCAAGTTTTTTAAAACCGTGAATTAACTTTTGTTTACAAATGTATCAAGATGGCTGATTTTATTAATTTTTACGAAAAAAAATCGACTCCGATCAATATAATTACCGTTCGAAGTGCACCACAGAGTACTTTTCTTTCTGGAAATAGTAAATTTTAAAATCTTTAGCTTTCAATTAAAGCTAAAATGAAATTTTCAAGAAAACTCTTTCATTTTTTTTAAATTCATTTAAAATCTTACGTATAGCGAATTTGTGGCAGTACCTATACTTGATCAATTCAGAGTTGATTAGTACTTTGCCAAAATGTGATAGCACTAAAAAGTGGTAGATAGATAAAAGATCGATAATAGGATTAGAATTCTTAAAGATTTTAACTACAGAAAAGTATTTCCAACAAAGCGAAATGCAAGAAGCAGCAATGTAGGGTCTAGAGAGAACAGAAGCACATATCTTCAGGACTATTACAGAGATGCCATCAAGTCCACATGATTTGTATGGATTCAGTTTAGAGATGATAGGACGCGGTTGTACGCATATCACTCAACAGAGACTCAGCTGAGTTGTCAGGCAAAGACACTCCATATGAATCAAGAGTATATTGTAAAGATAAAATAACATTCTACTTTAAAAGCAGGAGTTGTTAACACCACCGACTGAGTTAAAAGAGGGGGTATAGAAAACTTACACTTATTTAAAACAGTATTGCACGAGAAGCAAAATTGTAAAAAAAATCATATCAGTACGTTTCTGACAAGCAAGGGGTTACTACATTCTTTAAGCAAACAGACACTTAGCTTCTTTGAGGACATATTTACAATTATTACAAGTAAAGAGGTGTGGTTTTTGATCGGAATTATCGCGTTGGTACAGCCGGAAAAATGTTTACTGTATTCTAGACTGAACAGGCAGGTGTAAACCAAGTAGTACATTGTGGATTCAACTTGTATTTCCCTGAAGTTATAATAGTATTGGTACTGGCTTTAACTCAAGATAAAAGCTGCGTGGCATCATTCTCAATAGGATCTCTTAGAATCAGAAAGACAGAACTGAAATTTCCAGAACGCATAATGAAGTGAGGAGTGACTTTGCTAATGCTTTTTTTTCAGCAATACGGGGCTCCTCTCTACTTTGTCGGGATAGTGAGAAATTTCCTGAATAGCATGTTTCCTGAACAATAGGTCGGTCGAAGACGTCTTCTCGAATGCGATTCGCGCTACCCTGAGCTCATACTCTGTGAGCAAGGTGTATACAACCAAGCCCCGTGACTTATCATAGTTTGAGAAAAAATCCACACGGCTTGCTGCAGTGTCGAGGAAAAGGTGCTGCAAAATGTCGGAGGTTTGCTGACCGAAGGTGGTTGAATGTTGTCCAAAATGGAGTCGCTCATGTGGAGGTTTACAGCTAGTGCTCAAAACCTTGGAACGCGATGGCAAGTGTAGCCAATAAAACTCTTTGATGATTAGTATTAATAAACTCAGTTTCTTGTGTAATATTTAGAAATTTATTAAAAGTGTGTTGTGACATTAGACGCAACCAGCAAGATTAGTATATACACACGCATCCCATGTTGTGTACGGTTTGTGTGCGTGAAAAAAAAAACAGGAGAAATTATTCACACTTCTTTTTCAAAAAGCAGCAAAAACATAATTTTTTTGATTATCACATATCAAATGTATCTTGATTGGGAACTGTTGTTTTTTATTATCACATATCAAATGTATCTTGATTGGGAATTGTTGATAATCAACATATCAAATATTTATAAATATATTTTCTATCATATTATCACTGGAAAAAACACAGGAGAAATTATTCAGCCTAATTAAACATGAAACTATATTATGTATATTATATATACATAATATACCTAATTGTGGATTCTTTCTTCAACTTGTATTTCCGTGAAGTTATAATAGTATTGGTACTGGATACACCCGGAAAGCATATCATTTAATTCATATAATGCGATAAAAATCTATGTGTGAAATACAAAAATGTTTGTCGCTTAATGTCAGCTAAATGATAACTTATGTCACATGGTTGGCCAAACAACTGTACTCTTGAAGCTGAAAATCAATCTCTAGGTTTAACGTAATTCAAGGTTAAACAGATAATAAGGGGAGTTAACCTCTGACGTCACTTGGTGTTGCTAGAGTTTAATTTAGGGTCAAAACTGCTAAAAAGAAGGCGGCGGAACCTAAATCCAGTATAGTATTTTGAAATATTACAGTATATACAACCAGCAAATCTCCTTTTTGTTAGTATTATTCTTTCTGTAGAAACAATGTTTCTCTTGCCTGCAGTTTCCTCTTCATTTGTGCTGAGATTGTCCAACATTTGTCGCTACAGGAGACACTTTTCTTCGTTTCTCTTGGGAGTCGCTTCCAAAAGCAGTACTTCGCGTGAAGAAGTTGTTAGAGTGAAACTTCTCACCGATAGAATACGGAACTAATGTGAGTGGTTTTCTACTATGTAAGTGACTTGTCGTGAAAGTTTGACTTATCAGGACCAATGAATGTAGTTCATCCGAACACTTTCCGTGGAAGTAGCGTTAGAGCAGTGAGAAGCTTTCCAAATTCCGCTGTAGGAGAGAGGGTGGAGAATAAGTTAGCCACAAGGGCTCGGAGACGCTTTTAGACCATCAAGGCTGAAGGGTGAGATCTGCGCAGCTCCCGCCAAAATATGGCAAGAGTAATCCATTTTTGACCCGATCTGTCTCTTGTAAAAAAGCGAACAATAGCAGGAGCCAGGTACTTACTGAAGCGGTACAAGGAGCAGACCATTTTACCCGCATCATTAGCAATGGATCGTATCTACGAGTTCCCCTTGAGATCCTGTGCGAGTTTGAGGCCCAATAGTCTTTTAAGGCCTCCCCGAGGGAATATACGTTCATCGTAACTAGAGGTAGCTCGGGGTCCTATCAGCGATGATGGAATGTAACTAGATTAGACTTCGAGGAATTGAATGTAACCAGCCAGTTTTTAGCCCACTGGATAGTTTGTGCAAGATGGAAAGAAAGAAAAGCCGCCAATCTCTGACCATCAAGAGATTTAGTGGTGCACCCGTACATAGTTGTATCATCGGCATAGACGCTAACATATGAGTATATTCTTAGGCAGATCTTTTATATAAATCAAAAAGAAGGGTGGTCCGAGGAGTGACCTCTGGGGGACGCCTGTATTAACCGCTAGGGATCCGGAGGACTGGCCATTAATAACTACCTTCAGAAACCTACCTGTTAGGAAGAGTCGATAGCTTTCCGGTGATTTCATAATTGGAGAGCTTGTTCCACACCTTGCCAAAGGCCTTCGAGATATCTAATGCTATGGTCCTCTAGGTGTTTGTCGTCAAAAGCCTCACTGATTCTATGAGCAGTGTTAGAACGTCAGTGGTGGACGGGGTGATCGAAACCTATACTACTCGTCGCTGAAGAGGTTGTTTTTTCTAGGTACTCGAAGTCCTTCTTATTGATTATGACCTCAAAATATTTACTGATGATACTGAGGAGACTGATGGGTCAGTACAGGGAAGAGGGAAATCGCACGCGTGGCACATTCCACAGGCTTGAGAAAGATTACTTCTTCAAGCAGTGGTTGATTAACGTCGTTAGTATTGGAGATAATTACGGATTGATAGTCTTAAGGCCAACCACTAGAATTATGTTTGGACCAGTGGATTTCTTAAGGTCATGTCCTTTCATAAATCTAGAGACTTCTCGTGCTGTAATGGTAATATTACCGAGATTGTGTCCAGTGAGACGTGGGAAGTTGGAGCGATGATCTTTGTCGTCCAATAGTTGGGTTTGAGACGAAGATGTTCGCCTTTTCTGTCGAGGGAAATATGACCTTGAGGCCATTTATAATACTGGACACAGCCGCTTTACCTCTGTTCATTGTTGGTTGGTGTTCTTTCAGAATTCACGAGGTCCAATTTGTTTCTTTTCATCCGTGGCTTGGCTGCATGTGCATAGCTGCACTTGGCGTTTTCTAGAAGTTTTTCCAATCATTGTGGTCAGTTCTAAATGTAATAACGGCCAAACTACATCTCTCCTTGTTAGACATTTTCATGACGGTCGTCTTCGAGTATAGAATCCAGAGGTTGGCAGTGAATATTTCGGAGACAGTAGGAAAGCGTAGTTCAGGTTCGCAGTAGATATCACAGCAAAGTAGCAGAGCGTAGTTCTTCCTTCTGTCGTGTTCGCCTGACAAGTTGGCTCTGGTCATTCCGGTAGGGTAAACAAAGATGGCCGCCTTTATACACGACGGCTACAATGTTCTGCGGCTTCTGATTGGTCTATCTTCTATTGGTAGACTATAAAGGGAATTAAGTCATTTTGACTAACTCACTAGTTACGTATATATATATATACAAAAAAAAACTATAAAAAAAAACTATAACACTCCTTGTGTCACATATTGAAGTAGTGATTTCGGTAAGTTATGGATGTAGCGCATTCAGGAGTGAAGCAATGCTGTTTAGTTTTTGCTGGAATCTTTTTGGGGCATAAAACTCTCGATTCCACAAAAGATCCGTTCATGGACGGGGACAGTAGTTTTTGAGTGACTTAACTCATACTTAAAGGTGGGGTGAAAGGCTTCAATCCCTTGGGATTGAAAGCTGTCAAAGTCTGCCTTCGCATAACGAAAATCCTTCTCTAGAACGGTACATCAGGAGATGCCTTAGGTTTGGCATTAATCTGGACACTGATTAGGAAATGGTCCGACGTGCTTATTGGGTGGAGTGGAGTAAAACTTTTGCTAAGCATATATCAGAGCAGGAGGTTAGAAAGAGGTTGAGGAGGTTCGCCTGATACTCCATCGCGTCCAGGATACGGATAGGTTCTTCGATGACCTAGGTTTGTTCATCGGCGATGGAGAAGTGTCTGCAATATCTGCCTTCATCATTGATTTTGTTGGAGTGGTCTAACCATTCTTTATGGTGGATATTGAAATCACCGCAGATATGAAAGCTAGCCGAGAGAAAGTGTGTGAGTATATTATCGATATTTTCAGATATTCGATCGAAGATTACCGTGTCTTTGTCCTTAGGGCAATAGAGAGCAAAATCAATGTGGCACTATGGATAAGTGCTATGCGGAAGCACATAAACGGGAGATCAGGATTCTCGTTTTTTTTTTGGGGGGGGGTTTTTTTTATTTTCGTCCTTGCCAAGGGAAAATTAGACCTTGATATAGATTCCGAGTCAGTGACCCTAACAATTTAGGTGATCGTGTTTTGCTATAAGAAGTGAGTGGTCCGGGACTCTGAGTTCCTATTTTGTGCTTGAGGCATTGATACCGGTTTCAGATAGTAACAGGAAGTAGGGTTTGGACGGAGGAAGATTTTGAACTTAGATCCCTCACCTTTGTGTAGAAGATGGTATACGTGAGATCTACTTTTTTTCAGTTTGGGTTTGCTAGTTTTGTTCGTTTTCCAGTGGTTTAATGTGTGTATTTGTTGGTGGAAGACTTATAGGGAGTGAGACAGACACACCCACAGAATTTTCATGTATAAATCACCTGGATATATTCGTCCAGAGACATTGTCGTAGTAGTACCCTTCATCATACCATTGTGACTCCCAAACTATGAAGTTCTTGAAAGATGAAACGCGTCACAAGTAAACATTTTCCACTTTGTCTTACAGTTTCCCCAATACTGTACCTTAAATATTAAAATATATATCGTTATATATATATATATATATATATATATATATATATATATATATATATATATATATATATATCACATAGTAAATCACATATATATCACAAAGTAAATTACATATATATATCACAAGTAAAATCACATATATATATATATATCACAAATAAACATTTTCCACTTTGTCTTACAGTTTCCCCAATACTGTACTTTAAATATTAAAATATATATCGTTTATATATATATATATATATATATATATATATATATATATATATATATACATATATATATATATATGACGCTTTAAATCACATATATATATATCACAAGTAAATCACATATATATATATATCACAAATAAACATTTTCCACACTTCTGTCTTACAGTTTCCCCAATCCTGTACTTTAAATTTTAAAATATATATATATATATATATATAATTTATTTTAGCATATTAAATCAATAACATGTTAGACAATCGCTACACAATTGCAATTGTGTTTCCACGCATATTAATGCGTCACCTCAGGCGATTATAAATTACTGGCGAATGATCGATTAATTTAATTTCAAAAGCAAAATATCTCCTCTTTTATCGAGAAAAAAATCAGGGCCCTACCTTGATCAACCAATCGAAAATGACTTACTTTAAATTCAAACAAAGAGAAAAAGAAAATGTCTTTTTTAAGAAATGAGTCATGACAGGAAGTTGTCTGCAAACAGATTACCTGGATATCACTGTCGGAACGGTTAAATGTAGCCGCCTCTTCTACTCTCATAGCTTCATGTCTCGCACTTCCTGTTTTTGGAAATCCCTTCCTCTTACTTGCTTCCCTATAATCTTCAATTATTCAAATGCAATGTCAGTCGGCATCTTCAGATGCCTTGATCTAAGTCCCCGTCCTTCTCTTGATTCTTTCCTCTATCATGCCTCTTTATTGCTCCACTCGTTGTAACCCCTTGCGTGCTAGTGGCACTCTCATTGCTTGGTGTGTAAATTCTTTACCCCTTTTTGTGCTATTTCCATCCGCCCCCCTCTCTCTCTCTCTCTTTCTCTCTCTCTCTCTCTTCTTTTTCTCTTTCAATTGCTTTTAGTGACAATCTCGCTATGTTCCCACACTGATCCTTAATACCGCCCCTGGTCCTACAAACCTTTTCCCCTATATTCAACATCTCACTCCTCTACCACCGACAACTAATCACAATTTTTAAATCTGAGGTTATTTTCACATTAAGTTTCGCACAACAAGAAATCAAACAGGGAACGGATTTGTGTAACAATTCCACCTACAATTGGATTCTACCCACCTCAAAAAACTAATGTTGGATAGTTTCCACGGTCATTCTGTTTGTTTCTCACATCCGATGATGAAGAACACAGGCGTGTTCGAAAGTTCCGAACTTGGAACCTTAATCTCCGTGCTTCATTTTTGTCACATGGTTAATATTAATAAATATTTTTCGTACTAATTCCATCGTTCAATTTATCTACTCTACTTTATGTATGTATATATACATATATACTTATATATATATATGTGTGTGTGTGTGTGTGTGTGTGTGTGTGTGTGTGTGTGTGTGTGTGTGTGTGTGTGTGTGTGCGTGGAAAAAGAATATATACATTTTGTAATCTATATATGAACAGTTTTAGGAAAATCTATGACAAGGTGGAACATTTTTTGTGTCATTCTTTTTTTCATTTCTTTTTTAGTAAATCGTTTCATCTTTTAATTAAAGTAGCAGTTTTAAAATCAATATAATGGCCAGATTCATTACAGTGAGAAACTAAAGGACTAAACGCGTCACACGAAAAGTTTTGCCACTTTGTCATAGCTTTTCCTAAAATGTAGAAGTAGTAGCGAGTGAATGAGAGAAGCACGCCAATTACACTGGGTTACAAATAGACGAAGCCCAATATATCCGCTAAATGGCCGGTATAAGGTACAGTCATCACAGCCAATTGTGCACGATATGGTGATAGGTTTTGATGAATCAGCGCATAAATTTAGAGCTTGAGCCCAATTTGAAATATCCGAACTACAAACAGTAGTGATGAAAGGACCCGTCCTTGGGCCTTGAGAAAGTTGGACCTTAAACTCACACCTGACCTCAAGTGCAACTCGTGCATATGATCCATCGCTAACGATACAGTAAAAATGATTTGTTTCCTGTACCTGGCTGCTCCTGATATCCTCTACCTTTAAAAGAGCCAGATCAGATGATTTGTTTCTTTTTTTTTTTACTTTCTACGTTGACGATTTGGTTTTGGTTTTCTTTCTACGTTGACGATTGTTTTTTGTTTTTCTTTCTTTCTTTCTGTTATACCAGAACATTACCTATTCTATTGTAATAGACTCTCCCACAGATAATAAGTAGTAGTAGCAGTGGCCAGTTGAGCTCAGTGGTGTTGAGTGAGTCAGTCGATGTCGGACATTGAAGTATCAACCATCACAACTAGATTGCTGCGTCATTAACTCTTATTTCAAGTTCCTAATGTTTTGTACGTCGGACCCTTTTAGGACCGACTTAGCGAAATACAAGCCTCCACTGTGAAAACTACTCTACAACACTTTCTTTCTGCGTTAAGGATGTCCTTCTTTTTTCTTTCTTTGCTTGTGTTGAAGGTGTCTTTCTTTTTCTTTCTCCGTTGAGGATGTCTTTCGTTTTTCTTTTTTCTTTCTTTCTACGTTGAAGCTTTCTTTCTTTTTTTTTCTTTCTCTCTAGTTTGAGGATGTCTTTCTTTTTCTTTTTTTTTCTTTCTTTCTTTCTTCCGGTCGTTTTAGGTTGACTTTCTTAATTGACTCTTTCTTTCACTCTTATTTGCTTCTTTTTTTTTTTTTTTTTTCTTTCGCGGCTGTTCCGGTCTTTCACGTTGATTCCTTCAATTTTTCTGTCTGTCTTTCTTTCTGTGTTGATTCTTTCTTCCTTATTGTCTTTCTTCCCTTCTTTCTTTCTGTAGTACAGTCTATCTACGTTGACTCGTTCGTTATTTCTAAATTGACTCGTTCATTCTTTCTTTCTTTCTTTCTTTCTTTCTTTCTTTCTGCATTGACTCTTTCTTCTTTTCGTTCTATTTTTCTTTCTACGTTGACGCTTTCTTTCTTTCTTTCTTTCTTTCGCAACCCTATCCGACTTTATACACTGACTCTTTCTCTCTCTTCCTTTCTATAGCGATTCTCCTTTTTTTTCCTATTTAAAGGTGGCTTCTTACTTCTATCTTTATTTCCTTTTAGAGCTAAAAGAAATAATAATTATTTCGTCCATCTTAGATCAATAATTTTATTTTACTTTTTTCTTTTCCTCTGTCCTCCGTTTGTAATGCTACAAAATGTTAACTCCCAACAACAAACCAAATTTCTTTGCCATGTACAAGAATTTAGTTAGTAGGTATAGAATGGCATAAGAGAAGACGTGTCTCTCCTATCCCGGAAGTTGAATAATGCGCAAAACATACAAGATACACCCACTGCGCGAAATTAGAAAAGACAAATATATATTACAGTACCCAAAATATAAAAATGTACATACAAAAGCTTGCACAAAAATTACTTTGTGTGCGCCTTATACAAAAACTAATGCGGGATAATAATTCAAATATCCGAAAAAAATATGATTAGACTTTTGAAAAAGAAAAAAGAAAAAAACTTTAAGAAAACAAAATTCAGAAAAGTCACAAAAACAAAGATGCATCCACCGAATAGAAAAACGGAAAAAAAACTACTTTGGCTTATACCACGAGCGTCATTCAACGATATTTTTTAAATGTCTTTCAATTTTATTTCTGTTTGGCTATCTCCTGAGGTCTTAACGATATTTGGGAATTTTCTTTATTCACTTCGTTTTCAGAGTCCATGTGAAAACAGATGTCTTTTTCCTTCCATTCACTTCGGTGATTTTCAAATGTGAATCTCAAAAATTTTTCGCAATTGACCCTTTTAAGTGCTATCACCCATTAAGTCCTAATACTTTCTTTCATGACCTGAAAGCCTTCAGGACTAAATGTTTTCTGATATTATCTGCTGACTCCGACGCCTTTTATTAGGAAATAAAGCCTCCGACAGGTCCCATCCCGAATTTTGTAAGGGCATGCGAGAACGTCTCTGATTGGTCAGTAAATAGAATAAAATATTTTCCCACGAATTCAAAATGATTCCGCAATAATTCACAAAATAATTTTGGCGGTTTTTAACCGCTTAATCTAAAAGATTTATGTAGCTGTAACATTTTTATAGTCTTTCTTAAAAACACAGTTTTCTATAAAGAACGTGTAAAAAACAACCTAGGGATTAAAAGATTTATTTATGACATATTTATATGTATATTATATTATGCCTTTAAATTCCTTGGGGAATATAGGGTCTAAAGATATCGTTGCAGTTTCTATAACAAGACAGCTTTTTTTTAAGTGAGTAGGTTGTTAGCCGACTGCACAACCCCCAACCTCATGTTTCGAATTCAGAGTTTTACAGAACCCGATCTGTCCTGCTGGGGGAGGGAAGAAAACTTATACATTTTCCAGGGTTATTAACACGAAAGTGAATATAATGGATTCGAACTCGGATTTCTAGTGTTTCAATCCGAGCCGCTATCCATTACTCCACCGTGACATCTTTAGCTAGTGACTAAACTTATTTTACAGAATGAAAATATAATCTTTCTATACTCTCTCCTCAAAAAGAATGCTCAATAGGCAAATTAAGTTTATTGGAAGTTTGTTGATTATTATTATTATTATTATTATACAAACAACACATTTATTAAAAACAGTATTCTACAAACAAACTCTATATTAAATTCCAAATATGAGTTAAAATTATTCGAAGCAGAACTAATACTTTTTTTAGTCACATTTATGTCATCGTTAACTGAAGAATTAATTTTAAGAATTTGCTTTTTAATCACTGATTCTTTCGTTTCTTTATCAATTTCTTTTACTCTGTAGCCTAATACCTTGTCTAACTCGCAACCATCTTCAACAAATTTTCTATATTTCCTCATTTGTGTTTTCAACTCTTCAAAATTACTATTGCTAGATCTCAAGTCAATGTTCCCTTCACTTGTTCTGTCTATTGGTTATCGATAATGATACAATAGCTTTTCAGGAGAATTACCAGTTTTCATGAAGTTATCAGCATAAGAATTCTTTTATAATTCTTTTCGATGTATTGATCTTCGGGAAATCTATTGACATGAGGTTTAATCACGTCTACGGATTGGCAAAAAACACCAAATTTAAAAAAATGTAGGGATAAAAAAAATCAAGCGTTCTCTATATTTCATAAAAAGAAGAAAATCAATTTTTATCTTATTCTGCCCGAAGGTTTATCATTAGAAAAGCCTTCCTGATGTCCGTAAGATATATATATATATATATATATATATATATATATATATAATGCTTGAAAAACGTCTGAGGCGAAAGTGAAGGAACATATGGAAATCTTAACATCTAAAGAGCATGCAAATAAACAATTAATAACCCAGATTTTCAAATGATTTCCAATATATTTAAAAAGAAAAACAGACCACTTTAAGGTACCATAATAATAATTTATAAAAAGGGCTCTGGTGAAATAAATTATTATAATGGTACCTTTAAAGTTATTCTGTTTAATTTTTAAATATTAGCTCTGGATTTACATTGAGCTCTCAGGATTTCATCCTCCTTGGGATTACCCATACGGATTACCAAGTTCTTCATAACTTAATATATATATATATATATATATATATATATATATTTTATGAAAAACTAGGTAATCCGTATGATAAATATATATCTATAATAATATCACATATACACACGTGTGTATATGTAATATTTGCATAGGTGTGTATGCAGTATATGACAGAGCAAGATCTTTAATATTACCCTCAAATATTACCCCATATTAACTTGACTAAAATTTAAGTAAAAGAGATTACCTATCTAGAAATAGTCACGAGTTAAATTCATGAACAAAATTCAAACGGATGGAGATGTCAACTTAATAATCAATAATAAAATTTTTTAAAGAGATTAAAAAAAGATTACTAGAAGTAAACTTATATTTTTCAAATAAAATTTTATTCTTTTAATGTACTTTCTATGAATATTTTTCTAATCGACTATTTCATAGAAAATCCCCAAAATTTAAAAAAAAAAATTTAAATCACTAACAAACATCAAATTAAATTATTTGTGGACAGTTTAGAGAGACATTCAAATTTATATCAAACATTATAATCTTTATGAACCCCCAAAATAACACTTTCAAAGTAAAACAAAATAACAGCTTCTGTTTCTAGCCTTTTTTTACAAAGAAAATTAGTGACATCTTCTCTCTTAATTTCCTTCTCTCTTTTTCTCTCTATGGGTTTTCTCTTCTCCACCCCTTCGATATCAATAAATAACTTCCGTTAGTTTAACCGTTTAAATGTGTCAATATCTGCTAACTCACTCATGTCTTCTCTCCCCCCCCTCACTTCCTCGCTTCGTTAATTTACATATGTTTAATACGGCCCGTCAAAAATGTGTAAATTTTTTTTTTCATTTTTTGTTTGGAAGTAAAGTCTGATGATCCGCAGTCCTTTAAAAGGGCTATGGTGAAACAATTTATTACATGGAACCTTAAAGTGGTCTGTTTTTATTTAAATTATTTGCTCTGGATTTACATTGAGCTCTCTGGATTTTATCCTCTTTAGGTTTACCCATACGGATTACCTAGTTTTTCATATATATATATATATATATATATATATTAACTGATTTAAAATATGGTTCCTTCGCTACACATGAATTACCATGTTTCAAAAATCGAAGCTAAAAACTTCAAATTTAATTCAACAATAATTGCAGCATGTTATCCGTGAGGTTTATGCCAGGATAGACTTCTTTATTTAGTGAAGAAGTCCCTTTATTCTTAAGCGAAAAACTAAAGACGGGTCTGATTTGGGTATTTGTTTGGTCTTCAAAACCCAGGCCAAAATGTAGTCTTCAGACCTGTCAGGAGAAATATCGATCTGTTCTATGATTCCTTATTCTTCTTGCTTAAATTCTCGTTATATTCCGTGCTAAGGGAATAAACACATAACACCAGGTGGATACTAGAAGAAAAGTTTATTATACACAACCAGTACAATATGAAATACGGTACAGTTATACACACAAGTCAATCTAGTAGTGAGTGCCACTAACTGGAAGGTCGGATGTGCTTGCGTCGTCTCGCTCTCACTTCCTCTCTCTGACCTCGAGTCTCTCAATAGACAGTGGACTTTATAGGTACTTACCACCTATAGTGTAATCATTCATGGGGGTAACTGGCTATTCCATTACATCAATTCTTCAGTATATTCTTCATAGAGATTCCGCTGCACTAATGATTTTAAAACTCTCTTCAGTACATTAACGGCTACAACATGCTTAGAAGGGACAAAGTTAATTTGCACTTCATCCCAGGGCAACTTTACATAGTAACAATTACCCTTATATGTTATACAATTTTCAAAATGTTTAATTCTTTCTTTGTCATAACCACTAACAGGGGTTTCTTCATATAAGTTATTTGATGTTTTATTGGTCTCAATTAGAGATTTGTCATTAGATATAACATTATCACTCAATATATGAGAGCCACAAAGAGAAAATTCTGTATTTTTTTTTGGTGGGGGGTCATTTTGAACGAAGGCACTTGATATGTTCTGAATTTTATGAAATTATCTATTACTGCTAGATACAGCACTATCTCTCTTGGTAGTATCATGAATAGAGTCTGAAATTTCAGAGTTTTCATTTTCTACAAAGTCACTTGATATTTTAGCAGTGTCAGAAATGTCAGAATATTCAATTTCAGCGATGTTTCTAGACATTTCATCGGTGTCAGAAATTTCAGAATTTTCATTTTAAACGAAGTCACATGATTTATCATTCATTGCAGAAATTGATACTACTGTTCTAGAAATTAAAATTTAGATCAAAACGATAAAGTTCTATCAAAGGAATTCGATAGTCAGGCAAAAAACGAATGCCAAATTTTATATATATATATATATATATATATATATATATATATATATGAAATGCGTGTATTTCAGCAGCAGGTTTTCATTATCTGTCTATATTTCTGAAATGAGGTATTATGTACACTATTTATATTATTCGGATTATTGTCCTCATCTTTGTCGCCATATTTATTACAGAATCGCGAGAAAGTCATACAGAAAGAAAGGAAGAGACACTGTGGAATGACGGGAAAACTCGCTAAAAAAAAGTAAGAGCCAACATACAAGGACGGCAAGAATGACGAAAAAAAGAGAAACTAGAAAGGAAAAAAATAAAAGAAAGAAAGAAAGAAAGAAAGACCCAACGTAAAAATATCCTGATGATGAGATTATGCAATGTTGACAGTAGTCGGAATAAAATCAGTATGAACCAACATGGTGTTTTCCTCGCGTCTTTTAACAATAGCACTAAAAAAAAAGCTTATTCGCGAATATGAAAGAATCTTTCTTTCATCTTTCAAAGGAATTCGATAGTCAGGCAAAAAACGAAATTAAATTATATATATATATATATATATATATATATATATATATATATATATATATATATGAAATGCGTGTATTTCAGCAGCAGGTTTTCATTATCTGTCTATATTTCTGAAATGATTATTATGTACACGATTTATATTATTCGGACTATTGTCCTCATCTTTGTCGCCATATTTATTACAGAATCGCGAGAAAGTCATACAGAAAGAAAGGAAGAGACACTGTGGAATGACGGGAAAACTCGCTAAAAAAAAGTAAGAGCCAACATACAAGGACGGCAAGAATGACGAAAGAAAAAGAGAAACTAGAAATGAAAAAAAGAAAGAAAGAAAGACCCAACGTAAAAATATCCTGATGATGAGATTATGCAATGTTGACAGTAGTCGGAATAAAATCAGTATGAACCAACATGGTGTTTTCCTCGCGTCTTTTTAACAATAGCACAAAAAGCTTATTCGCGAATATGAAAGAATTTTCTTTTCATCTTTCAAAAGAATTCGATAGTCAGGCAAAAAACGAATGCCAAATTTTATATATATATATATATATATATATATATATATATATATATATGAAATGCGTGTATTTCAGCAGCAGGTTTTCATTATCTGTCTATATTTCTGAAATGAGGTATTATGTACACTATTTATATTATTCGGATTATTTGTCCTCATCTTTGTCGCCATATTTATTACAGAATCGCGAGAAAGTCATACAGAAAGAAAGGAAGAGACACTGTGGAATGACGGAAATGATAAAAAAAAAAAAAGTAAGAGCCAACATACAAGGACGGCAAGAATGACGAAAAAAAGAGAAACTAGAAATGAAAAAAAAAAGAAAAAAGACCCAACGTAAAAAAAATATCCTGATGATGAGATTATGCAATGTTGACAGTAGTCGGAATAAAATCAGTATGAACCAACATGGTGTTTTCCTCGCGTCTTTTAACAATAGCACAAAAAAACTTATTCGCGAATATGAAAGAATCTTTCTTTCATCTTTCAAAGGAATTCGATAGTCAGGCAAAAAACGAATGCCAAATTATATATATATATATATATATATATATATATATATATATATATGAAATGCGTGTATTTCAGCAGCAGGTTTTCATTATCTGTCTATATTTCTGAAATGAGGTATTATGTACACTATTTATATTATTCGGATTATTGTCCTCATCTTTGTCGCCATATTTATTACAGAATCGCGAGAAAGTCATACAGAAAGAAAGGAAGAGACACTGTGGAATGACGGGAAAACTCGCTAAAAAAAAGTAAGAGCCAACATACAAGGACGGCAAGAATGACGAAAGAAAAAGAGAAACTAGAAAGGAAAAAAGAAAGAAAGAAAGAAAGAAAGAAAGACCCAACGTAAAAATATCCTGATGATGAGATTATGCAATGTTGACAGTAGTCGGAATAAAATCAGTATGAACCAACATGGTGTTTTCCTCGCGTCTTTTAACAATAGCACAAAAAAAGCTTATTCGCGAATATGAAAGAATCTTTCTTTCATCTTTCAAAGGAATTCGATAGTCAGGCAAAAAACGAATGCCAAATTATATATATATATATATATATATATATATATATATATATATGAAATGCGTGTATTTCAGCAGCAGGTTTTCATTATCTGTCTATATTTCTGAAATGAGGTATTATGTACACTATTTATATTATTCGGATTATTGTCCTCATCTTTGTCGCCATATTTATTACAGAATCGCGAGAAAGTCATACAGAAAGAAAGGAAGAGACACTGTGGAATGACGGGAAAACTCGCTAAAAAAAAGTAAGAGCCAACATACAAGGACGGCAAGAATGACGAAAGAAAAAGAGAAACTAGAAATGAAAAAAAGAAAGAAAGAAAAGACCCAAAAAAAATATCCTGATGATGAGATTATGCAATGTTGACAGTAGTCGGAATAAAATCAGTATGAACCAACATGGTGTTTTTCCTCGCGTCTTTTAACAATAGCACAAAAATCCTTATTCGCGAATATGAAAGAATCTTTCTTTCATCTTTCAAAGGAATTCGATAGTCAGGCAAAAACGAATGCCAAATTTTTATTATATATATATATATATATATATATATATATATATATATATATATATATATGAAATGCGTGTATTTCAGCAGCAGGTTTTCATTATCTGTCTATATTTCTGAAATGAGGTATTATGTACACGATTTATATTATTCGGACTATTGTCCTCATCTTTGTCGCCATATTTATTACAGAATCGCGAGAAAGTCATACAGAAAGAAAGGAAGAGACACTGTGGAATGACGGGAAAACTCGAAAAAAAAAAGTAAGAGCCAACATACAAGGACGGCAAGAATGACGAAAGAAAAAGAAACTAGAAAGGAAAAAAGAAAGAAAAGAAAGAAAGAAAAGACCCAACGTAAAAATATCCTGATGATGAGATTATGCAATGTTGACAGTAGTCGGAATAAAATCAGTATGAACCAACATGGTGTTTTCCTCGCGTCTTTTAACAATAGCACAAAAAAGCTTATTCGCGAATATGAAAGAATCTTTCTTTCATCTTTCAAAAGGAATTCGATAGTCAGGCAAAAACGAATGCCAAATTATATATATATATATATATATATATATATATATATATATATGAAATGCGTGTATTTCAGCAGCAGGTTTTCATTATCTGTCTATATTTCTGAAATGAGGTATTATGTACACTATTTATATTATTCGGACTATTGTCCTCATCTTTGTCGCCATATTTATTACAGAATCGCGAGAAAGTCATACAGAAAGAAAGGAAGAGACACTGTGGAATGACGGGAAAACTCGCTAAAAAAAAAAGTAAGAGCCAACATACAAGGACGGCAAGAATGACGAAAGAAAAGAGAAACTAGAAATGAAAAAAGAAAGAAAGAAAGAAAGAAAAGACCCAACGTAAAAATATCCTGATGATGAGATTATGCAATGTTGACAGTAGTCGGAATAAAATCAGTATGAACCAACATGGTGTTTTTCCTCGCGTCTTTTAACAATAGCACAAAAAAGCTTATTCGCGAATATGAAAGAATCTTTCTTTCATCTTTCAAAGGAATTCGATAGTCAGGCAAAAACGAATGCCAAATTATATATATATATATATATATATATATATATATATATATGAAATGCGTGTATTTCAGCAGCAGGTTTTCATTATCTGTCTATATTTCTGAAATGAGGTATTATGTACACTATTTATATTATTCGGACTATTGTCCTCATCTTTGTCGCCATATTTATTACAACGTTTCGGCCGTTGTACGCTCCGGCGTTCTTCAGGCGGTTGGAATGTCGAACTAAACCATTTATTTCGCTCACTGGGGGGAGACTGTTCTAGTTCCACGTGCCATGTTTAATCGATGTCAGCAATCTGTTATCTCCTGTTCATTCCCCTCTCAAAGTTCTCCACTGCCGTAAGCCGGGTATTGAACTCATACTCTCACATTCCAACCACCTGAAGAAGGCCGGAGTGTACAACGGCCAAACGTTGTAATAAATATGGCGACAAAGATGAGGGAAATAGGCCGAATAATGTAAACGGAGCATGTTTTCATTCAAACAGGTTTCGTTAAATAACTTAGACACGTTCTGTCTACTTATTTTCGATAAGACGTAAAGATAAAGAAAGGAAGAGAGCAAAAGCGAAATAAAGAAATATCCAACATCGAAAGACTGGGAGAATCGCGAGAAAGTCATACAGAAAGAAAGGAAGAGACACTGTGGAATGACGGGAAAACTCGCTAAAAAAAGTAAGAGCCAACATACAAGGACGGCAAGAATCACGAAAGAAAAAGAGAAACTAGAAAGAAAAAAAGAAAGAAAGAAAGTAAGAAAGTAAGAAAGAAAGTAAGTAAGAAAGAAAGTAAGTCCCAACGTAAAAATACCCTGATGATGACATTATGCAATGTTGACAGTACTCGGAATAAAATCAGTATGAACCAACATGGTGTTTTCCTCGCGTCTTTTAACAATCGCACAAAAAAAGCTTATTCGCGAATATGAAAGAATCTTATCGAAAATAAGTAGACAGAACGTGTCTAAATTATTTAACGAAACTCGTTTGTATATATATATATATATATATATATATATATATATGTGTGTGTGTGTGTGTGTGTAAATATATATATATATATATATATGTGTGTGAGTATGATATATACATATATATATGTGTGTATATATATATATATATATATATATATACACACACACACATATATATATATATGTATATATATATGAACACATAATTGAATGAAGCAAATTGAAAAGCAGGTTAAACAGTTCTGGCCAGGTGGGAAAATGAAGTTAAAAGTTTAAAAATTAATATCAATGGAGAAAAGAAACGATACAGAATGGAAGAAGTAAAAACATCAGAAACGAAAACAAACAATTTTTTTTAAACTTCTAATTTTAGTCTGTTTATTTTGCATTGTCATTTTCTACAAGACATTAGATTCCTTTAATGTTCTCTGATAATTATTTCTGTTTTACCTATAAAAGTGATTATTTCTTTCTTTCTTTTCTTTTTTCTTTTTGTATACCGACTCTTTTTCTTTGGATTTAAACGTCTGTTGTTTGTTTGTTGCTTGGTTTTCCTTTTATTCCTTCTTTCTTTCCCTCTTTCCACGTTAGTTCTTTCTTTTTGTTGTCTTTATATCTTTGGTTTGCGATTCTTCCCGCCTTTCTACGTTGCCGTTTCATTCTTTATTTTTGTGTCCTTTCTTTCTTTGAATTGAGACTATTCCTGTCTTTCTAGATTAGCTCTTTCTTTCATTAAGCAATTCATCCCGTTTTGGTTGGTTCGTTGGTTTGTCGGTTCGTCGGTTTGTTGGTTCGTTGGTTCGTCGGCTTGTTTGTTCGTCGGTTCGTCGGTTTGTTGGTTCATTGGTTCGTCGGTTTGTTGGTTCGTCGGTTCGTTGATTCGTCGGTTCGTTGGTTCGTTGGTTTGTCGGTTGGTTCGTTGGTTTTCTTTCTTTCTATGTTAATTATTTCTTTTTTACATGCGTTCTTTCTTTCTTTTTTCTTTGGCGATTCTTCCCGATTTTCTACGCTGTTTCTTTCTTTCGTCCTTTCTTTCTTTTTTGTTTTTCTTTCTTTCGCGATTTTTCACATTTTCTTTTCCTTCCCTCTTTAACAATTTTTCCAGTCTTTCTATATTCGTTCTTTCTTTCTGTTTTTCTTCATTCATTCTTCCTTTTGTGATTCTTCCCTTCTTTCTATGTTGGATCTTTCTGTCTTTTACTTTAGCGATTCTTCTTGTCTTTCTGCATTGTCTCTTATTCTCTAGCTTTCTGTTTTACTTTTTCTTTTTCTTTCACGATTCTTCCTGTATTTCTACGTTGGGTCTTTCTTTCATCCGTCCTTTCTTTCTTTCTTTCTTTTGAATTTCATTCTTTCTTTCGTGATTCTTGCCGTCTTTGTATGTTGAATCTTTCTTTTTTTTAGCGAGTTTTCCCATAATTCTACAGTGTCTCTTCTTTTCTTTCTTTCTTTCTTTCTTTCTTTCTTTCCTTCTTTCACGATTCTACCAGTCTTTCGTTGTTGGATATTTCACTACTTCTGATTTGCTGTCTTCATTTCTGTACCAATTCTTCCCGTCTTTATACAGTGGCTCTTTTTATCTCTTTTTTGTTTTAGAGATTCTTCGCGTCTTTCCATATTGAATTTTTCTTTTTACTTTCTTTCTTTGGTTCTTTGTTTTTTTTCTCTTTCTTTCTTTACGACACAGAACAATATACAATACGACAAACAACAATTTCACGCCTGTCTATAAGATATAATAGATATTTCTAATAAAAATATACTATAAATCGAAACTCGCATATTTATTATACTAGTCGAGTACCCATCTTATATACATATGTAAGTTGTAAGAAAAGCCCTCTTCTTTGTCTATGTGACATATTCCTTCAGGACTTTGGCTCTCCACAATTTCCAATCCTTTGTAGTTTTGGCTTTCGTGTTATTCCTCCTAAATACTATTCTCCATTTCATTTACTCAAGCTCGTTAGGTAAATTATACGTTTTATCCTCTGTCCGTCTTACCTTCAATCTGTTTTGTGAGTATCAAATTTTCCAAGCCATCTTTCCTCGTTATGTACACTAGAAATTTCAACTCTCTCTTTCTGATGTTAAGTATGACTGGCCTTTTTGTTTCAATTTTTGTTTCAAGTCTATTCTTCATTTGTGATAAGATTTTCGAGCATTCACTGCCATAAAGGGGGACTGACATTACGTAACAATTCAGTAATCTTTTCTTTGTTTCTAACGAAATTTTCATGTTTCTTAATACTTTGCTTAGGTTTTGGAAGGCCTCTTCCGTTATCCCAATGCACCCTTGAATTTCAGTGTCGCACAATCCATTTCTCTGACAAAATACTCCCCAGATATTTACATTTTTGTACTTGCTTGATTTCGGTATCTCCAGTTTGTAATTTGTATGTTGGCCTGTCCCTTTTGCTAACAACAATGCATCCTCTTTTCTTGCAATCGATACTTAGTCCTTTCTTCTGCCTTTCCTTCACTACCTTCTGGAGGAGTTTTTATAGTTTTCTTTCTGTCTTACTTCTGTAAATTTCTGTATAAACATCATTTTTCGGCTAGAAATCAATATCTAAGTTTTATTTTGTCATTATGCTGAGTCCACATGAATTCTCTGGCCTAGACATACGGTGTTCAATTAGCGATGTTCTAAAATATCTAGACGTGAATCCGTTGTCGCCATATTTGCCATATAATTTCATTAAAAAAAAAAAATTCAAAAAAAAACCTACTCTCTCAATACCTGGTCATGATTTAACCCACATTATTCCACTCATGTGAAGATGAAGACGACATTCTTTTTTTTTATTTTTATAAATGCATGCTCTTTTGTCATCATGTTTTCAAACTGATGTCCATTATGGTCCAGACTTTATTGGCAACGTGACGCTATGGAATCACAAAGCAGCACTCAGCATTTTGGTATTTATTTGGCTGCATTCTTGCTCTAAGGAAACTTTCATTTCAGTGATTGTTGCTGTCTTTGTAAGGTAAACTTTATCTTTTAAGAGTAAGTCTAAAGTGGGTGCGGTCTGCTGAACGACGAAGATCTAAAAGTGTGTACATATATTTTTGGAGACACCCTGTATATTAAAACATGGTTTTAAAATCACTATACAAATAAAATATAACTGGTTATGCTGTAGGTGTATTTTGTACTCATTCAGATCTGTAGTGTTTTGTTCCAGTCATTATAGGTAGGAACATATTTAGCATTGCTCAAACTGAAAATGCGCCTACTTTCGGCCTTGTGCCACATCGAAGCTACGCTTTGAAAAACAGAACACCTGGAGGCGGTGTAATAGTTAGCAAGATTGTCTTGTCTTGCTAGTAAAATCACGACTGAGTAGTGAGTTCGATCCTCACTAGGTTCCCCCAACTTTCGGCCTTGTGCCGCATCTAAGCAACGCTTCGAAATCCATGGCACCTCGAGGCGGTGTAATGGTTAGCAAGCTTGTCTCGCTAGAACAATTACGACTGAGTAGTGAGTTCGATCCTCACTGGGTGCCCTCTACTTTCGGCCTTGCGCCATATCTAAGCAAAACTTGGAAATTCATGCCACCTCGGGGCGGTGTAATGGTTAGCAAGCTTGTCTCGTGAGAACAATTCCGACTGAGTAGTGAGTTCGATCCTCACTGGGTGCTCCATAATGTCGGCCTTATTCCACATCTAAGCCACGCTTGGGGAATCAGAGCACCTCGAGGTGGTGTAGCGGTTAGCAAGTTTGTCTCCCTAGAACAATTACGACTGCGTAGTGAGTTCGATCCTCGCTAGGTGTTCTATACTTTTGGCCTTGTGCCACATCTAAGCTACGCTTGGAAAATCACTGTGTCTTTGAAAGTAAGTCTCTCTTTTGTCTTTATTTTCTTTATCATTTAATTTTTTTCTGTTTTCCTCTTTTTATTATGTAGCTAATTTCTTCTCATGTCATTTTTTCTATGTCAGCCATTTTTTTTTTTTTGTGTGTGTCTTTCTTTTTACGGAGATTTCATTTATTTCGTTGTGTGTCGTTTACTGTTTGATTTCTTTTCTTTTTTGTTTCTACATTTGCAGCCATGTTATTTTCTTTTTCCTTTCTACATTTGCAGCCATGTTATTTTCTTTTTCCTTTCTACATTTGCAGCCATGTTATTTCATTTATAGCTTTCTGTCTTTTTTTCCGTCTTTCTTTTTACTCAGATTTCTTCTACTTCTTTTTTTTTTGTATTCCTTTGTTTCTCCTCTTTTTCCCTGTCTTTCTTTTTATTCAGATTTCATTCACACTCTTTTCTGTCATTCTTTTCACTAAGATTTCATTTATTTCAATCATTCTTTTTTCACTTCTTTCATTTCTCTCTTTTCCGTTTCACCTTTATTCAGATTTCATTCATTTCCATTATTTTTTTTCATTTCTTTCATTCTCCTCATAACCGTCTTTCTTTTTTCCATATATTACTTTAATTTCAATCCTTCATTTCTTTCAATATCATCATTATCGTCTTTCTTTTTACTCACATTTCTTTTATTTCTTTCCTGATTATTTATTGCTTTCATTTTCCGCTTTTTCGTGTATCTTTATACGCAGATTTCTTTAATTTCATTCATCTATTTTTCCGTTTTTCTTTTTAAACAAATTTCATTTATTTCACCTCCTTTTAATTTTTTTTCATTTCTTTCCTTACTTCTTCTTTTAATTTCTTCTTCCTCTTCTTTTCCGTCTTTCTTTTTTACTCCGATTTCATTTATGTTCCTTCTTTATTCATTCATTTCATTCTTCTCTTCTCCGTCTTTCTTTTTCCTCAGATTTCTTTTATTTCCTTTCTTCCTTTCATTTAATTTATTCTCCCCATTTCGTCTTACTTTTTACTCATATAACATTTAGTTCATTCCATCATTTTTCAATTCTTTCATTTTCCATTTCTCTATTTCTCATTTAATCAGATTTCATTTTTTTATTTCTTTCTTTCTCAGATTTCATTTTTTTCTTCCTTCATGTTTCTCTTTCATTCTCCTCTTTTACGTCTTTTAATACTGGTATTTATTTCTTTCATTCTTGTCTGTTCCGGTTTTTTTTCTTTTTCTCCGATTTCGTTGTTATTTTCCATCTTTTTTTCATTTCCGTTATTGACCACATTTCCGTTTTTCTTTTTACGTAGATTACACCCCCCCTGCCGTTGTTTATTTCATTCTTTTCTTTTCCGTGTTTCTTTTCTAACATTGTTTTCTTTCATTCTTTTTTCCGTCTGTTTTTTAAACAAATTTGATTTCTATCTATTCCTTTCCGTCGTTGTGTTTTAACTCAGATTTCATTTATTTCTCTTCTTATTTTCAAATTTATTACTTTCTCCTCTTTCCCGCCTTTCATTTTACTCAGTTTGCAATTATTTCATTTTCTTCTTCACTAACCATCTATTTACTCAGATTTCATTCATTTCTCTCTTTCCTTTTATGATTTCGTTCGTATTTCAATTTTCTGTCATTTTTAGTGAGATTTCATGTTTCCCTCTTTCTTTTTTCATTTCCGTTGTCCTTCTCTTTCCTGTCCTTAATTTTACTTAGATTTAATTTATTTCCTTCATTCTTTTTTTTCATTTCCTTTGTCCTTCTCTTTTCTGTCCTTCTTTTTACTCAGATTTCATTTATTCCCTTCTTTCTTTTTTTCATTTCTTTGTCCTTCTCATTTCTGTCCTTCTTTTTACTCAGATTTCATTTATTCCCTTCTTTCTTTTTTTCATTTCTTTGTCCTTCTCATTTCTGTCCTTCTTTTTACTCACATTTCATTTATTTCCCTCATTCTTTTTTTCATTTCCTTTGTCCTTCTCTTTTCTCTCCTTCTTTCCACTCAGATTTCATTCATTTCCCTCTTTCTTTTTTCATGTCGTTCGTCTTTCACTTTCTGTCCTTCTTTTTACTCACATTTCATGTATTTCCCTCATTCTTTTTTCATTTCATTTGTCCTGCTCTATTCTGTCCTTCTTTTTACTCAGATTTCATTTATCCCCTTCTTTCTTTTTTTCATTTCCTTTTTCTTTCTCTTTTCTGTCCTTCTTTTTACTCATATTTCATTCATTACCCTCATTCTTTTTTTCATTTCGTTCGTCCTTCTCTTTTCTGTCCTTCTTTTTATTTAGATTTCATTTATTTCCTTCTTTCTTTTTTCATTACCATTGCACTTCTCTTCTCTATCATTCTTTTTACTCAGATTTCCTTTATTTCCCTCTTTCGTTTTTCATTGCCCTTCTCTTTTGTGTCATTATCTTTACTTAGATTTCATTTATTTCCCTCTTTCTTTTTTTCATTTCGTTCGTCCTTCTCTTTTCTGTCCTTCTTTTTACTCCCATTTCATTTCTTTCCCTCTTTCGTTTTTCATTTCCTTTGTCCTTCTCTTTTCTGTCTTTCTTTTCACTCAGATTTAATTTATTTCCCTCTTTCTTTTTTCATGTCGTTCGTCTTTCACTTTTCTGTCCTTCTTTTTACTCACATTTCATGTATTTCCTTCTGCCATTTTCGTTTTCTTTAATTGTTTATTTCCATAGTAATTCACTCTGCTTTCTTTGCTATTCCGTCATACAATTCTTTATTTACACCATTCGAATATTCCTCATTTTTTCTTTAGCCTTCTATTTACGAAGGGGACTTTTTTCTCTATATTTCACCTCTTTACACATCATGGTGTCTGTTTTTCCCATGGCCAAATTGTTATTTCTTTCCGTTTTTCTTTCTCCATCGATTCCTTCTTTCTTTCTGAATTAATTCTTTCTGTCTTTCCATTTTTCTCTCTATTGCGACTATTTCCCTCTTGACTCATCAAGGTATTATTTTCTTCCTTTTTTTCTTTCTTTTTACAACGATTCCTTCTTTATTTATTGACTCTTACTTTCAATTGCCACACTTTCTTTCTTTCGTTTTCTTATAATATTTTCCTTTTCATTATATTCTGTTAATGTTGCTTGACAATTATTGGGCGTAGTATGACTTGTCATCAAAGTTATGTTTACTTTATTTAGACCCCGAAGTAAAGAATATGAATTTGCAATTACCATTTCTCGACACGAACTTAACAGTCTTGAAAATCTGATTTGTGAGGAAGTTTTTTTTCTATGTACTTTAATCTTATAATATGTATCTTAACAATTTCGACGCAATTTTCAACATTGGTTATTAGTTGACCGATAATCACAGATACAAATGGAAACACATAAAGATGTATTAGAGAGAAAAATTCCTTAAGGCTTCCATGAACCCAATGATTTTAATGAAAGTCTCATTAGAATGACATTAATGTTGTATGTCATAATAAACACTAATGGTCAACTGACGCAAAAATGTAACCAGGTTACCAAAATGGTGTCTAGCACCGCCTTATGTTTAAGAAATGTGTCTTACTAATCGGGATTTCCACGGAACTCCCATTGCTGAAATAATGCAAGTTATACAATTTTAATTGCTAAAAAAAAAAAAAAAAAAAAAAAAACGTTAGTCTGATGGTTAATAAGATATCTTTTAATGTCTTAGTTAATGGAAAAAATTGGAACTCCACTGTTTTCACACTGCTGTGAACTGTGATTAGCAAACAAAAATGCTATTCTGATGGTTGATAAGTTTGTTTATTAATTAATTGTTAATCGAAAGAAAAATATATAATATAATATAATAAATAATATTCACAGACACTGCGCAGCTGCTGATTGTTAACCTAATCAACTGAGATTAACTATTAACAAAAAATAAAGAAATTATTAATTAATACGGTGTTTACGAGCATTTTGATTCTCCGGACTCATCGACTGCTCAACTCCGATCAGTAAAAATTAAAATGTTTGTGTAAATTTTAAGTTAATAAAAAGAGTACAATTTTAAGGGACGATCTATTTGCATCGCATGATGGATTGTGTTGTGACGTCAACAAACACTCGCTGACACTTTTGTAATGTCAACGGATACTCGTTGTCACATTCGTACTACTCCTTGTAGTATGTCTGATCATTTTGGTAATTTCAATGAATGCTGGTTATTACTTTCGTACTACTCATTGTAGTAGAGACTTTGTAATCGCAGATACAACTATAGTAACGCCGTTGAACAATACTGGTGTCAGACGCCTTCGAATAACACTCGCACTCATAGTACTTGCACGATTATACTCGCTCGAAAAGTAACCATCGAATAGTAACCCGCATAGTAATCAGTATAGAGAAATACTATATAGAATAGTATAGAGAATAGTGATCCGTATATTAATAAAAGAATACAGCAGAAATAGCGATCCGTATAGTAATAGAGGATAGAGTAGAAATAGTGATCTGTATAGTAAAAGAGGATAGACTAGAAATGGTGATATGTGTTCAAACCCCAGTGTCAGCAGCGACACTTCATTCCTATATAACGGAATTATATTAATTTAGTAAAGCATACATAAAGCTAAAAAAAATAATATGATTATAAACTCGCGGAGCAGTGGTATTGTCAGTGGGCAGGAATTCTTTGCTTGTCAATGCCAGCGCTAAACTAAAGTCATTGTTATTCCCGACTTTCTCCAAGCTGCTAGAATTTGACATGAAGGGATATAATGAGGAATTTATATGATAAACGTACGCCTTATATAACGGGTTAAATGTACGGTTAATACAATACACAATGCATTTATACTGTAGGTTAATTTATAATTAATTTCTATACCTGATGTATAATTTTTTTTTTTTGTTTAATTTGAATCATTTCACCCCATGCAAGCCAATAAAGCCACTAAGACACAAGAGGTTATTCGGTGTGAAAGAATAAGAGAAATAAAAACTATTTACACATCTTAATAGTAAATCTGATCCTTTTGGTAATTTCAACGAATGCTGGTTATTACTTTCGTACTGCTATAGTACGCCGTTGAACAATACTGGTGTCAGACGCCTTCGAATAACTCTCGCATTAATAGTACTTGCTCGATGATATTCGCTCAAAAAGTAACCACCAAACAGTAATCTGTATAGCGATCAGTGTAGAGAAATAGTATAATGAGTAGTATAGAGAATAGCGATCCTTATAGGAATAGAGGATAGTGTAGGAATAGTGATCCGTATAGTAATAGAGAATAGTGTTGAAATAGTGATCCGTATAGTAATAGAGGTTTGTGTAGAAAGATATTTATTTTGTATAAACACAAAATTGTGGCACATGAAGGACAGAAAAGAGAAGAACGAACGAAGGGGGAGTGGGGAAAAGGCTAATCTTTCACTAACTATCCTAATCCTAGTTAATCACAATCCCGACCCATTTATTCAATACAATATAGTCAATCACCACAAGAACATATGTATATAAAATTTCATGAAACATGAAATGATGAGGAGGGTAGATGAACCCAGACAAGAAACTTAAAATGTAAACCAAATATAAAACAATGTTAGTAATAAAGAGGATAGAATAGAAATGAAGATCAATTAGACGTCACGCTAATTCCCATATACACATATTTCCTTTGATCTACTTATTAGAAATGGAATCACCTGTGTTTGCTCACTGGTGATCTGTGTTCAAACTCCAGTATCGGTAGCGACACTTTAATACAACATATTACTAAAATAAGATTAGTAGAAAAAATAAAAATGATAGTGTGATGTTTGCTATGCTATTTGTGATTTGATAAAAATACGATGTTCACAGGCGTTATCAATTTAGTAATGGGGCACAAGCAAGATCATCTCATTATCAAATTGCTAGCGAGTGGTCGAATTGCTAACCATTGCCTTACATAGATTTTGTCAGGGCGAGACTTTTATACGGATGCCATACATGACCCCAAAACCGTTCAGAAATATCTAAACTGCGAGATCAATGGTGAAGAAGGCTTTGAGCGAGTAAAGCCCTGGGGTTCTTGGCAATGATCATCCTCCTTTGACCATTTTGGATTGGCACTACAGAATCACAAATAAAAGAAACCACAACATTTGGAGACTTCCAACAACAGTAACAACTAAAATGGATAGCCCATGTAACTCAAAGAGAAAATAATGACACCATCAAGATGTTAACATTCCAGAATACATCAAATAGAACGGTCGGTAGGAAATCTCCATCAATATTGGAAAGAGTGCTAACAGCCACTGGACCTGAGAAACTTGTTTTCTTTAAAAAAAAATGGGGGGAGGGGTAGAGAAAGATTTTATAAATTTCAGTTGAAAACAGCACTAGCTGTTCGTTCAATGAATACCAAATGTTTCCTTATAGGGAAGCGGCTAATATTACCATTAAAAATTTCAAATATAAATTCACTGCAGCAAATGATTCAGTGAATCAGCAAACCGACTGTCAGCAAATTATGTTACCGCAGGAAATTCTTTTTTAGATATTTCAATTAAATTTTTATGTTATTTACCAACGTTTGATATGCTATCATCGTTTGAAACCAATGTATATGTCGAAGTTACATCTACACCTAAGTGACGCGGACAGAAGACTGGCATCTAGCAAAGGTTTTTATTTACACTATTTATATTCGGACTCTTATCCTTATCTTTGTTGTTGTCAAAACCTTTCGGACGTTGTACCCTCAGGCCTTCCTCGAGTGTATATCGATCTGGGTAACCCAGACAAATTCTGAAGTGAACCCTTTATTTAATCTACAGGGGTAGACTGTTCCCCTTCCATTGCTCATGTCTAAGAATATCGTTTAGTTCTTATTTTTATTTAGTTCTGTTCAGTTATTCTTCGCTCATTTCGTTTAGATAGATAGATAGATAGATAGATAGATAGATAGATAGATAGATAGATAGATAGAGTTTTATATTCAGACTATTGTCCTCATCTTCGTTGTTGTTATCTCAACGTTTCGGCTTTTGTGCCCTCCGGCCTTCCTCAGATGTATATCGATCTGGGTAACCTACCGGGAATTCCGACCTGAACACTTTATTTAATCTATGGGAGTAGACTGTTCTCCTTCCACTGCTCACGTCTAGGGATATCATCTAGTTCTATTTTTATTTAGTTCTATTCAGTTATTGTTCGCTCGTTTCGTTTAGATAGATAGATAGATAGATAGATAGATAGATAGATAGATAGATAGATAGATAGATAGATAGATAGATGAAGAGACTGAGATAGATAGATAGATAGATAGATAGATAGATAGATAGATAGATAGATAGATAGATGAAGAGACTGAGATAGATAGATAGATAGATAGATAGATAGATAGATAGATAGATAGATAGATAGATAGATGAAGAGACTGAGATAGATAGATAGATAGATAGATAGATAGATAGATAGATAGATAGATAGATAGATAGATAGATTTTTATATTCAGACTATTGTCCACATCTTCATTGTTATCTCAACGTTTAAACAGTTGTGACTTCCGGCCTTCCTCAGATGTATATCGATATGAGTAAGTTACCAGGAATTCCAAACTGAGCCCTTTATTTAATCTACAGGGTAGACTGTTCTCCTTCCACTGCCCATGTATAAGAATATCTTCTAGTTCTTTTTTTATTTTATTTAGCACTGCTCAGTTATTGCAGGTCCGTTTAAATCGAAGTTTCCCAATGGATGTACAAGAATTTTTTTTTTTTTTTTTTGCCAAATTTTTTGCGCTATCGTCCACATTAACATAGAAAAATATTCCATCGCCAACCTGCGTAATAAATATTCTAATGCATTTATTGGTAAATTTTGTTTTAACGGACACTTTTCCTGTCTTCGACATGGCCAATAAGACAAAAAAAATAATAAATAATAAAATTAAATAAAATTTATCCTCTGCTCACTTCCTAATTTTACTGACAAATTTGTTCTTGGTCTTCCATAATCTGATTATTATCCGAAAAAAAAAATGATTTCGCCTGAAGAGCTATTTGAATGTTAATGACCCTTGTCAAAACTATAGAAAATAGCAAAATATTACTTGTTTGCAGAGATATTTATCTCGTATCTAGAAATTTGACTCATTTATTTCCATTGCGCCTCCTGTTTTATTTGGGGGGGGATTTTTTAGTTTGTTTTTTGTTTTTGTTTTCTTTCTGTTTTGGTCTGTTTAGAGGCAGGAAAGAAGGACATGGAAGACGAAAGGTAGGTTGAACAAGTGTATTGAAATAACAGATATATACAAGCAAGTGTGTTCGTAATAAGCAGATAGAGGTGTACGTCCGAACGATCAGGTTACACTGCGTCTCGGCTGCTCCCGACTCTATATTTAACAGTCCCCCCACGAGGAATGTATGTGGCACAAGACCGAGTTTAACGTAGGTTTCTCCGAACCCGTAGGATCGGCCAAAAATATCCCCTTTGAACCCGCATAAGCGGATTCGGGGTCTGACTACCTCCCCGGACGAAATTTTGCCCTTCGGCAAAGCCTCGTCCGGGTTCCTCTCTGCCAAAGCAGAGAGTTCGACAGAGTCTTGGCTGCGTCTTGGCTGCTCACAACTCTCTCTAAGAAGTCTCGCAATTAGTATCCATGAGAGGAGGAAGAGTTCATACTACTATAGGATGGTTTACCACAACACTTTTTAATACGGGTTCTTTTTTCGGGTAGCATATGTTGAAATCCCTTTCTAATACTCAAAATCCGATATCACCGATCAACATTTCCAGTCGCTCACCATTTTCTGTTCAGTTGCATACCACCCGACCAACAGCTGAAATCGTCCGCCAGTGGGCGATATCGCCCAGCCTGAGAAAACCTGGTCTACATAATGAGTCCCCTAACAAATTTCGGTAAAATCTTTTCCCATTACGAAATAAATCCACGCAAAATATACTGAATCATTTGTTTTATTTGTTTTGTTTTACGGCATATCAACACCTCAATGGGTTATTTAATGCCGACAATTTTTTTTATTGCAAGTAATATTTTTTTCCAAAAAGTATTTCTGGTATTAAAACCTATTTTTACACTTCCATTGTGTTTTGACCCCTAGTTTGGGCGGGGAGTTAAATATTTGCCCATAGATGGGACCCCTAACAGGTGCTATCACAACAGGTCACGGTGGATCTGGGAACACCAACAATTAAGAGATGGTTCCATGCTCCTTAAAACCTGCCTTCCTGTCAGGCGTTAATTATCGTCATACACAGGACGCGGATGTAGATTATCGTCACATCCAGAACGTATACAGAATAAAAATAACGATTGTTTTATATGTAGGATTCATACAACACAAATTCAACACAAAAGGTTATCGGTAGTATTTAACGTCAGTACAAATCGAAAAGCTTTGTTCGAAATGAATGCTCCTTTCCAATGTTTGTGTTCAAATAAAAGTAAGTGAGGAAAAAAAAAAGATGGGATTTACGTACACATAGTAAGAGAGATAAGATTACAGTGTCAGAGTTCATTGAACTTTATTGTGACTTTAGTCGGTAGAAAGAGGATAGACGATTAAAAACAGTTCCTTTCAAGTTTCCTGTTGCTGGAAGTCCTGTTGAAAGCGAGTACGTCTCTCGAATAGTTCTTTCACAACTTGTGTCTATATCGCCTTTAAGTGGCTCAACGATTAGGATTTTACAACCTCACAACGGAACGATTTAATTAATTAGTCTATTATTATTTTTCTCTCTCATATTCAAGACTTATTCTTTGTGACGTGTTCCTTCAGTATGTGTGCCAAGTTAGTAGCACATAAATGAATGTAATATTCGACTGGAATTCGAACTCGGCTCTCCGATTCCTCAATCCGAGCCGCTATCCATTACTCCACCGTGCCTCGTAAATCCATCAGAACAATTACCATGAAAGTATCTATAGAAAAGGCAAAGGGACCTTACATTACGGCGTTGAGAAACGGACTGAAGCCGTGATGCCAGGTCAGAATTAATGATTTTCAGATTCCTCTTGATTGTTAGACATCGAAATATAAAAGATCGATTAGGACGAGAAAAAGGATTAATGTTACTTTCTGTTACTTATTCGTGATTTTGTTTTAAGTGTTGTGGATTCCGAGATGAATTCGGTCTCCAAGGAATGAAAAACGCAATAATTAAATATAAGAAATAAAATGTATTTACACAATCATACAAAGAGTAATACTGTTAGTAAGTCCAGGAACGCGGTTAGTAGCAAATACAGATAGATATATACAGTCTCGAAGTAGGACTTCCTTAGAGTCTACGTGCTTGTAACTGACTTCTACAATAGGTTACCTCACTCTACCTCCGTTCGTATATTCTCTCTCTCTCTCCGTATATCCTCTCTCTACTGACAGTCTAACTCTGGGTATTTAACGGCAGCACTCCAAGTAACACTGGTAGAGTCCACTTATATGAAAAGGGGAGGACCCCATATTATAGCAGATAGTATTTTCAAAATTTCTAGAATAAATGATTGGTTCGTTTTTTGCTTTTTTTACGGTTTATCAACCTTTGGCAGGTTATTTAAACCCAGAAAATATTTTTCGATTATTAGAAATTTTTGTAGATAATAATGATTTCCTGATACAAGTTCTACTAATTAATCCACAGATTGGGGTAGGAGAAGTGAATTCATACCTTTCCAAAGGGTATTCATGGCTATTAATAACGAGTATTATAACAAACCCTAACTGGAATTGGAACTCGTCACACCAATTTCCAATTCTCAGGCGTTATCCATTACACAAACCGCACATCCAAGACTACAGCACCCGCTATTTCTAAGTGGTCACCCATATATGTACTGACCAGGCTCGACGTTACTTAATTTCGTTGATCGTACTGGTGTTTCCACGTGATATGGAAACCCTAATAATAAGAGAAATAATTGCAGGTTTACTAAATATATGTGAAAGGCCAGTTTCAAAATCTAGGCTCCTCTGTTTCATTTTACAATGATTACATTGGAAAAAGGCATGAGACAGTCTCCCCGCCAACCATCTAGAGGATAAATTGTAGTGTAGACTAGGCTTTCTAACCTTGAGTGGTAATCAGTTTAAGAGTTGTAACATTTCAATTTCAAGGCATACCAATAATTTTGTTGCCTACACATTAATAAATGAAAAGAAATTATAGTATTAACCCGACAGCTGCAAATTGATAATTATTACTCTTAAAATATTTTTCAGGTGTAAAAGAAATTGTTTAAAACATCGTTTTTTTGTGGTTTGTTTTTCTCAACAAGGAATAAAGTAAAGCGTTATTACTAAAAATGTGTTAACATCGAAAAACAATACCTTAGACCACATATTAGCAGCTGCATCAGTATCTTCACATCATTTTTTTTTAAATTTCAAAACTTAAAAACAATCCAACAATGTTGGAATTTTTGAACGAATTTGGAGAACGTAATTTTATACAGAGCTAAAAGCGAGAAAAATATGCACAACGACTAAGAATGTGTTATATAATAATATATATAACACGTACAAGCTAATTACGCTTAATCCTAACAACTACTCCTGTTTACAGAAGGAAGGCTGGTAGGACTTAATATAAACAGATTTCAATACGTTTAAATGCTATTTCGGCATTATAGTTACTATTAAAAATAAAACTATATAGCATATATCAAGATACTGCACATCATCTATTTTGTTGCTCTAAGTATTTTTTTATCGTTTAACGTCGTTCATTATCTCTCTTATTCCATTTATTCGCACAAACTCTTTCAGTATGTTAATCCTTATTTCCCCTTTTTCATTAGCCTTTAGTATGTACAATGAGTGTTAAAATCTCCAGGTCCTATCTCCTTTTCCTGCGCTCAAGAGATTTCAACTGTCGCTTTTTGATTGTACGTATCACGGACCTTTCAGCTTCTATTTTTTATTAAGGCTTCCTCAGTTCACACGCGTTATACAATGGTATTAATAGCAGTTAACGGTAGAATTATATAATTGGCGCTTTTCGTTATAAGTACCCATTCCAATTCCAAATGTGAGAGTCCTACTTGAAAGGATTTGGCCGTATAGAAAAGGAATTAAAATGATCTGGGTTACTTACACTTCAAACATATGAAGGAAAGGTTCAATCATCATATCTGTTTCGATGGCTTCTTACAACACTCTTTTTTTAAGAAGCCCTCAATAATCAAGCAAATAGTGACAGATAGGTAGATAGATAAATAGACAGGCAGACATAAACTGAGACAGATAGATAGACAGACAGGCAGACATAAACTGAGATAGATAGATAGATAGATAGATAGATAGATAGATAGATAGATAGATAGATACATGAGATAGATTAGACACAAACTGAGATAGATAGATAAGGCTTAAACTTAGAGAGATAGATATTTTCTTGGACATTTCTTTGACTTCAGCTGAATTTTAAATAATTTTTCTTTAAATTTCTATTTCTTTAATTTACAGAGCCATTTTGCTACTTTTTCCCCTTGCGAGAAGACATTCTACCTCAGTTGATCAATTAATAGTAGATGTTGCCCAGCAGCTAAACTGGTATGCCATAATTGCGGAATTGGGGGTCACGTAAAGAGGGTATGCCAGAAATCTACTAAAACTGAAATTGGAACTGCAAACAAATAAACAATATGCAAGACAGCGTGATCCATTCTCTTTCTCAAACACTAATTTGAAAGTTACCCACACCTGCGTCATCCGCTACGCTGACATATCAAAACAGAACCGTAAAACCGGTTTGACAACACTCGATGCTTTGTCTCATCTTGTGTGAAATGGAAAGCAATTTGAAGTGTCCCAGGAGGCATGGTAGAGAAATGGATAGCGGCTCGGATTGAGAAACCGGAGAGCCGAGTTCGAATTGCAGTCGAATCCGTTATATTCACTTACGTGCTAATACCCTTAGGAAAGGTATGAATCCTCTTCTTCTCACCCCCCCCCAGCAGAACAGACCGGGTTCTATATCCTTGAATGGCAACTGGTCTACCACAGAAAAAATGGCAACCTACTGCGGGAAAAATATGCCTCGTCAATCATGTATCGAAAGATGTATCACGCATGGCACATTGACTGACTGTCCTAGATCCAGTCATATCTGATAATATAAGGGACCATAATGTATCAAACCCACGCTTCATTTTGACGCAGCAAGACTTTTCCAAAGAGCCACGGTAGTCATCGCATCCTCGCGTTCACCGATAGAGGGACTCAAACTTGTTCAAGTGGACCAGAGATATTAAAACTACTCAGGTGCCTGGACGAGTGCCAACTAGTCCTCGAATACGTATCACAGGTAGCCAACTTCATATAAAGGGCGTGTTGCTCATGCATAAAAGAGTTGGCTTGAGGGCAACTCGATAGTTGGTGTGTCAAACAACACGTCTTGGCTGTACTGATCAGAATCTGCCCCGAAGAGCCTACATCTGTTACCACCTGATTTTCCAGCCTAGACTCACGGCTCAACTTGTTTAAGGGCATAAAGGAAAATGCTCTGTGCATATGACCCCGCAGAAAATTCATTCCAACGATGCCAAGTACCATCCTTTTCCTTCCGAAAGAAACCAACTGGCACAATAGATACGGGACCTTTTCGGGTCCAGCGTATTTAAAAGATGCCCACACCAACGATTACACACCATGACAGGAAAGCCACTGGTCATTACATTCTTCCTTAATACGACGCCATCAGCGGTCCACAGACCGATCTCTGTCCCTCAGCATTGGAAGAAGAGAATGAAACATGACCTCGATCGAGACGTCACATTGAACCCGTGTCAATGGGCACTCTTACAACCTGGTGCTTAAGAATGGTAGTCGTACCCCCCAAAAAATGGCACCCCCAGACACACGGTGTACTTATAAGAATTAAACGCTACCTCCATGAGGGAAAACCATCACACACCGTCCTCATCTAATCAGGTCTCGATCGTACCGGCTCAGACAAGGAAAACTCTTCTGGGCGCATGGAACGGGTATCACAGATTACCGCTTTCCCCAGCCACAAAAAATGCCATTATGTTTATGACTAAATGGATCCGATACAGATACCTTCGTTTTCTACAGGGGTTTCACGTATCTGAAAACGGATATATCCGTCGGTTTGACGATATCACAGTGGACATGGTTCGAAAAACTCATTGCACAGACTATAGCCTCCCTTGGGACAATTCTATAGAGTCCTCGTTCTGGCACTCAATAACACACTAGGAAGAATGGGATTGCCTTTAACTCTGTCAAATCCAATTTTGCAGAGAGAGGTAGAGTTCTTAATAACTGCCGATGATGTGAAACCCAGAAGAAAATGAGGCCACCCTTCACTTTCTACAGTCACAGGTACCATGGGCTTGAGTTCCTGGTTTGAACTGGTGAATCAGATATTATGCCTTCTTCCAAGCTAAAGTGACTGAGGATGCGTCAAGAAGTTCGAGATCAATAAAATGACATGCCTTTCATCATTTTACAACAAAACGGCAATCGAATACTTTATTTTTTGAAAATAAAAACTGTTATTTTCCCTGCCGAAATGAATCTAAATTGCGGCGATGGTCACTGGAAAATTATTTTGGCCGTATCTCGCTATAGCATCGATACAGAATCGCGCTATGCATTGGTCGAAGGGGAAGCCCTGGTTCTTGTCTATAGACTAGAACAATGTCGTATGTTTATATTAGGATGTTCAAATTTTCTAGTGACTCTTGACCATCAAACACTCATAAAGTTTTTTCTCGGATCGGGCCTTCGAGAACATAAATAACTCTTTAATTTCAAAGAACACACACAAATATACAAATTCAGCATTAAACATCTCCCTGGAAAACTTAATGCTGCACCCGACTCCGCCTTCCGGTACCCAGAATGGATCCCATCAGAGAACTCGATAGAATGTCCCCAAATATTGTCTGCAGATATACAATAGAAGCGTAGATGGTCATTCTACTGTCTAATCAATCAACAATGTAATTAAGGCTGCATTCAGGCCCACATACAAGCAACCCGAGATTGATTGGCTATCACATGGAGTAGGATCATCGCCACGGCAACCATCGAGGAAGAATGTCGGACTCTGACGGAATATGTACGGACTGGTTTGCCCAAATCACGCCATGACCTCCCGTCGGTGATTTCTTGGTTTTGGCCCATGCGCGAGAAATTGTACTGCGTCGAATCATTATACCTCGATAACTTCGTGAAGAAATACATGAATCCCTACATTGTGCACAGTGTGTAAATTACATGCTAGCAAATACGAGACAACACCTATTTGGTTTGGATACTAATGCCCTGTAGAGTAGAGCTGAATACCAGATATGTAACTATGTCCCCTTCACATCCTTAGGAGCCCTTGATGCCGCCGTCTAACCCTGAATTCGCTTTAAAACCAACTGTGATTGACTTTTTCGACCTAGAAAATATGTAGGTACATCGTTTGGGTGGAAGTGGCCCTAATATCATCTGGGAATGTCAAGGGTAGTGTAGTTCTGCATATTTGATGCACCTGGAGAACTTTCTTCCGACGAGATAACACCTTTTGTTTCTTTTGTTTCCAATCGTTTCTTAAGAATTGGGCAATACAGAAACGTAATTCGTTGACCCACAAAATCAATGGTCGGAGAGAACTAACCGTCAAAACATCTAAGCGTATAGTCGAAGACAACACGAACATCTGCGGTCGGCTGGGTCATGATTGTTCAGGCCGGGCTTTGATGAACCATCAGACACTTCCGTGCAGGATTTTGCTCGGATTCCTGCTATTATGTTACACGGTCCTGTTATCAAAGGCTATATCTCTGTCCTACGGAACAAATACGTGACAAATACCAGATACGTAAACAATAGAGAGACATTGATGAACTAAAAGAGGCAGCAATGGCTAAAAGGCATTTTTACAATGAACATTTTCGCCAACTTCGGGAATTACAAATTGGCGATTCTGTTCAGATCCAGAATCAATATGGCCGTTCCTCTCGTAGTTGAACGAAAACAGGTAGGATTTCGGAGATATTTGGTAACTGGAAGTACCGCGTGCGGGTGGATGGAACTCCGATTTACAGACGGCTCAAGATATCAACACTGAAAATAGATTAACCACATCTAGGCCATAATATTATGATATCCCCATAAGTTCTGGGGACCTGCGCAGCGACCTGATGAATTCTGTATGGTGATCGACACGGATTATAATCCCTTATCATCCAACGTACAGCATCAACCAAATACCGCGAATAACGAACCAGAAGAAATGGAAATTGACGACACCGCGGATACAGTGGACCCAATGCAAAACAATATTGGAGCATACCAATATCAGGCGACACCAGACCAAGTCAACGCCCACGTCGAAACACGCGAAGCGAGCACCTCGAACTGTATCCCCACAAATGTGAGCACAATCGCACACATATGCGGGGGAAAACCGTTAAACAACCATATCAATCCGTCCTGTGGTCAGAAGAGATGGGGTGGCATGTAGAGTAGAATTGGAAGGTCTTATTAGTCAATGGTGGACTTCCACAAACAGACACTAGAGGACATGTTACCTAAATAGCTGAGTGGACAGGGGACAGGTGTATTTTTGTATTTATATCTCCGCTCTTACGAGAATAAAGTAATTCAAAATGACTCCTATCATTGTCCTTATGGCTATTTTACCTTTTTAACGAGTCATTGAAGTCATCTGTAATACTCAAACGAATCCGAATTTAGTAATCTGTTATGTACAAGCAGTGCCACTGGTGTCTCTGTGGGTACATCAATGTCATTGGGCTCCTTATGGGTATGCAAGCAGGCTTCAAGAACGAGTGTTGCTTTCTTTGTCTCTAAGAGAGTTGGGCTATGTCCAAGCATTACAAGGAGGACTGGCCGTCTAGGAACATTTTCATTCCTGGGGAAAACGCTGTCACATGCTCTCAGTTCATTTCTTCGACAAGGAAAACAGGTTGTGTAACTGCAGAGCTTTTGATCTTAAATGAACTGCGAGCAGGCGAAGCATTTAAATCGGTCTGTTACGGCTTCTTTGGTAATACACAGGTACCAGATTAGCAAGAGTTATCTAAAAGTTGTTACGGGCTTATGAAGATGTGGGAACTCAATATCACTATCAAAATCAATATCACTCAAAATTTATTTTCTCCATTCCCACATTTTGCCTCTGAACCTCAAAGCGACGGATGATGGGCATGGAGAAAGGTTCCACCAAAATATAACTAAGATGGAAAGAAACTACCAAGGCAAGTAGAACCTCCGACACGATGGATGACTTCCTCTGTATGTTCATGCACAGCATACCGAATGCAAAGTACTCGAGATCGTCCCCCAAAAAACACATTTCTGACGGTCAGATGATGTATGTATGGTATTATCTAAGTGTTGGGGCCACCCACCTTCTCATCAGAATGGACTGATCTCGCTACTACTAAAAGGACAGTTCTATAGAGTTCTGAGGAGATCAGGTGACCATCACACTTCCGTCTCTCTACCGGAAGATACAGTTGGACTTTATACTCTTTCTGATTGTTACTGACTAACCTGCGTTCGTTTGACTACTAATCTCTCTGTTGTAAATACCTCTTCAGATATACCAGTATTTTTCCCTGCGTATGTGTTTGTCCTTATTTCAATACACGCACGCGAAAACACTCAACATCTCAAGTAATTTAGTTCTGTCAGTGCTCTCTATCTATGTTTGTTTTGTTTTTGTTGCTGTTGTTTTTTGCAATATGCCTTTGTTTAGATAAAAATAAACACATTATATTTTGAATCTATATGCAGGATAATAAAATTGTGTTATGTAAAAGAAAAACCAAAGAGAATAGCTCAAAACTGTTCGGAAATTTAAATTGACCCCATCAAAATTAATAAAAAAAAACATACCTTGCTTCCCTCAGAGGAAACAATTTGTAAACTAATGTCATTATATTATAATTGCTCGTCTTAGGTAATTCGTTAGCGAGGACGTAACTCCCTGTCAATACCTTATAAATATTGGATTATTATCGTATCAAGAGGAGAGAAATTAAATATCAGAGCCGTTATCTGGTTTGTAAGTAAATTGGGGTTGATGTAGTAGTAATCCCGAGATGATATTATTTGTTGAGTGTGACAGGGTTGATGTTAATGACAGAATATTGGTATATTTTTTTCTTTTTCGTGATGTGAATTACAGATATTGGTATGGTGTGTGTTAAAAATGTTATCAGCGTTACTGTTTCTTTTTTTTCTTTAAACGTTTGTGCTTACTTGATTTTGCTTGTTCCGAGAATTTCATTGGCGAGGATAACGTTTGAGATCGTCAGTTTTCGATTTTTACGGAGAAATGGGGATACGTATGTGTCGGGTCTTTTTACTACTTCTACTGCCACTTGATACTCTGCTCTACTTAACTCTACTCTGCTGAACCTACTATACTGACTGCCCTCACTTGTAGTGAAGGGTCGTTTTTGTAATCAGATTTTAGAATGATCAAATATCTTTCTCATCTTTCATCACCGGTGACGAGGTTGTTTTTTAGGATGATGAATTTTTTTATCTTTATTTCAGGGATAATGAAATATCCTTATTTTCTATCATCACTGATGGCAAGGTTATTTTTAGACTGATGAAATATCCTCATCATTCTGGATCTTACAAGGAAAGAAAGAAGAAGTAAAAGACGAAACGATCACCAGTGGAACGGAAAAAACCTAGTAAAAGACCTTCAATGAGATGAGGTATTGTAATTATCTACATTGTTAGGGCAGTTTTTCTCATCTTTATTGTCATATTCACGACGTTTCGGCCGTAGTACGATCCGGCCTTCTTCAGGTGATTGGAATTTCGAACTGAACCCTTTAATTCGTCCACTGAGATAGAAGGATACAGGAGGATAGCAACAGTCGGAAAACAACTTCGGTATTCCTATGTGAAGAGAGTATTGGGGAAAATACACAAAGATCTGTGGTCCGTATAATATCAGGATGACCGTCAAAAATGGTTTGACACTTCGCAGACACCTCTTCCAATTAAGACCCTCCATAGAGAAAAACCTGACTATGGTCTGTGTGTACGCCATCCCGTGTAGCTTTGGTAAGAAATATAAAGGAGTAACACGCCGCCTCTTTAAAGTGAG
The DNA here is from genome assembly GCA_903632075.3 of Acanthosepion pharaonis. NCBI lineage: Eukaryota > Metazoa > Mollusca > Cephalopoda > Sepiida > Sepiidae > Acanthosepion > Acanthosepion pharaonis. The sequence goes on from CAHIKZ030001976.1 coordinate 151,852, forward strand.
ACGGCATGGGCATCGTAAAGCGGTAACACGTGAAGAAATAGAAAAATCAGGCATAGCTGACCACATGTGGAGGGAAAAGGGAAATCATCGCCCCTATGTGGGATGAGTTTCAAATAATAAACAGAGAACATCACTGGAAAACACGAAAACAGGAATCAGCAGATATGTTAGGCCATGAAAAATTTCCTAAGCCGGCCAAGCATAGAAATGAACACAATATGGCAACCAGTAATACCGAGTGTTAGAGAAGAACAATAATAACAACAAAAATGGAATATGAGCTGCGGTAAAAAAAAAAATTGTTACTAAGACATTAATTTTATAAGTCCCAAAAATTCATACTCAAATGTCATCAAGGACACATGCCCGAGTGGATAAAAGCGTTGATAAGAACCAGTGACTTGACCTCAATACCTGGCTATTGATAACTGAGACAATCGGAAGAGGCATGACACGTGGAACTAGAACAATATATCCCCGTGAACGAAATAAAGGGTTCAGATGAGGGTGTACACAACTCTACGGCTTCAATATGAGACAGTCATGTTATACCGATATATACAGGGTGTTCAATAATCAGCGTTACAAAGTTTTTTTGTCTATTATTATTAAACAAAACAATTTGTAAATACTATACAAAGCGGAAACAAAAGCTAAATGTTGATAAACCTATTTGATATACTATCTACTCAATATCCTCCCCTCTTTTTGCATCAATAACTTACTGAAGAAGCTTGGCGAATGATTTGCATCAGGTATATACTTTGAAGAATTTTATCACATTCCTTCAAGAATTTTGCTTTCGGAAACTTCAAACTGTGGTGAGGTGTAGCATCAATAACTCGCTAAAGACGGCGAATGACTCGCATGAGGCACGGGTAACACTTTGGGGGATTTTGTCCCATTACTTCAGGATTTTGTTCCTTCAGGGACTGTAAACTGTGGTGGGGTATAGCAGAAACCCTGTTTTCTATAATACCCCAGATGCCGTAGTCAAGAGAATTCGGGTTTGCGTATGATGGGAACCATTCTTCTTTCGAGATGAAGTGATGTGACACTATGAGTTGGATATATGCGCACGCGTGTGTGCCCGCACATCTGTGTGTGAAGTGTTCTTATTGACAAAAATTAGATTAGTGTTAGATTTGACCTGGGTATCAAACTTCAAGACCCAATGACTAGATTAAGAATCTAGATAAAAACATGTTTTGGACATATGGCCAAAAGGGTAGATAAGTGTTAAGTACTTGTCAAAATACGAAGACCGGCTCTGGTCAAAACTTAAAAAGGGTCTGAATTCAATGTCCCTGAATCGGAGTCAGCTAGGCTAGGAAATATTTTTATGTCCACTTTCTTCAAAAGGAGAAATGGTCATGAAAAAGTTATGGGTTTATTCGTGGGTGTCCCTTTCCCGGAAATGATGAAAGAGGACTCTGCATATATACGGGAGCGCTTTGGGTTTCAGCAGAGATAGACTTAGTTTAGGTCCGAGGAAGGTCGATTCAGGCCGGAGCAAGTAACAACGAAGAGCGACACCCTAGCAGCCGGACATTGTTAGTTAGGATATATTTTTTTTTGCCAGCCGAGAATCAGCCCAGAGTTAATTATCCTCAAAAGGTCACACGCCCTCCCTTCTCTTTTCGTCCTACCCAAGTTTGTAGTTGTGTTTTTCTTTTGCCTGTGAGCCTGCCTCTCGCTCGATCCGCTGCACAGAAATTCTACGACGTGGGGTCTATATCTTTGTGCAACGAGTGCAGAGGTGGGTAGTCTCACAGTGAGGAATATTGGTTGCTAGCGATTCTTGAGGTAATTTGGCCCTATCAGAGGATACTGAATCTTGTTCGAATGACCAACGTCGGTTCTTGAAATATTTGTTAGCTCAAGGCAAAAGCAATGCCTCAAGAATTCCCTTCACATAATATTCTCGGTTGAGATTAAACTTTGGCTCCACAAAAACCAGAGCAGATTTTCCTCTAGAGTCACAGGAGCCTCACCACCACAGATACAGCTCCTTGTCTACGAGTAACTCTCCGAAGTTGTCTGTCTCCATTTTGAGACGAAATCCGATTATTCTGACTGTTAAAATGCTGTTGAACCTCAAATTCCTTCTCATCATTGAACAAAAGATTCGGAAGGTTGCCTGTCCGAATTCACTCAAGGCGGACTTCACATTTGGCTTGTCGTTTCTCCACAGAATCTCCAATTAACAGAAGTTTCTCTTTGGTGTTTGTAAGGTGATGTCTTAAGGTGTAAATTGCATGCTAGCAAATACGAGACAACACCTATTTTGTCTTGGTTTGGATACTAGTGCCCGGTAGAGTAGAACCGAATACCAGATATGTAACTATCTCCCCGTCACATCCTTAGGAGCCCTTGATGCTGCTGTCTAACCCTGAATTCCCTTTAAATGAAACTGTAATTTCTACAGGGTAGAAATTATTATACAGGGTGTCCATAAAGTTTGTGTGAACTTTAAAAAAATTATAACTTTATTTGTATTTGCGATAGAAATAATCTGTAAAAAATGTTATAAAGTTTAATGTACCTAATTTTAAGTACAGCTAAAATAACTAATGTGATTTAAGGCATTATTGTAAATCAGTGGGCAAATGTTTTCCGTGAACTGCAAAATTGTATTACCCTTTGTATTGATAATGATAGAGTACATGTGGAAACTTAAATAAAGTTTCAATAAAACCTTAAAAAATATAGATTTACTTCTTTCTAATCCTTTTTAGAAATTATTTCTATCGCACATACAAATAAAGTTATAATTTTTTTAAAGTGCACATGAACTTTATGGACACCCTGTATTATATTATCATATAGAGAATGGTTGATATGGTTCCGATGGAATCATTCGCTTGTTTCGCAAGATTTCTGAGAGATCTCTTCTGATTTCTTTTCGCTAGTGCATTTGATGCGTTATGGGTTCGAGTTGTTCGAGGAAAACCTTGTTCTTCCCTGTCCTTTACATCCCCAATCTCGCAGATGTTTTTGATTTGTGCTCCAAACTAACATTCTGTTCAATTCTAAGAATTCGCTAATATACTTTGGAGAATGTTTTGCTTTGTACATTTCTAAAATGGCCATTGTTTTAGTCAATTTTTTAGCCATTTCATAATCTACTGCCTGAAATAATAAAATATGTGCTAGTTCTGTTAAATCATGTATAACATCATAAGAAAATGATGTTTTTTTTTTTTTTATTTAAATTAAAATCAGTCTGAGTAAAAGAAAGGAAGACGTTCAAAAATTGAAGACTTCATAACTGAAGACTTTGTTCAACTCACCGAGCTTGGTTTCGCAAAAATATCCCCAAACGAAGTAGTGAGTGTATTAATACGCGTTACGTCATTAAATAATTCCTCAAAAAGACAACATTAAATAATTCCTCAAAAGACGAGAACCGATTGAAGAAAAGAAGGAATAAAAATGTCAAAAGAAAAAAAAGATTTGACTACTGTTTACTATGCCCTCTCGTGCCTGTAGAAAAGACGACGAAAATGGAATTAATAAACACACACACACACACACGGTGCTCATGATTTCTTTGGTGAAGAACGAAAGAAAACCTAAGAATAGCAACTAATAATTTCACCTATTATTTTGCTGAACCCGCCTTTCATGTGATATTATATTCAACCTAAATAACGACAGATAAATAGTATCAATAGTTAAATCATGGTGATCAGATAGATCAATGACGCTGAAGTTGTACGAGATTGCATCACTGTTTTTTTAGTCAATGAGGCCTATTCCGTTTAGGCAGCTGTTTTCTTCGGGGCGTTTTCTACAGTCAGAACCGTGAACCAATCAAGTCAATCCAAAAAAAAAAAAAAAAACTCTACGGGGAATTCTAAAGACAAACACTTATTGTCTAAGACAAATATTTCAGAAGTTTACGAGGAAGATATTTAAAAGTGAGAAGTTATCAGTAACAAAAGAAAGAAAAAATAAATAACATTGTATATACTCACAAAAATACATTATTTAGTGCTAAAATGTTCTCAATAAAACCAAATTAGAAAGGTTTCTAACTAACAGTAAATATTTTTTTTCTTGTTTTCTGTCATTTCGATAAATAATATCTATACTGCTATATACCGTAACTACGAAAACTAATGCGTATGTCTCAATCCTTATAAATACGTTGGGCATTATTGTAAGAGGGGGAAGCTGTCTGCCGCCTAAGCACTTGAGTTCTTGCAGTTATTTTCCGAAGTTCGCTTGACGAGAGACATGCTTTTTTTTTTTTTTTTTGAAGAACTGTTATCATTTTATATTTGTTTTCTCTTTGAAACTTTTGTATATTTCAGTTTTCTTTGGATTTTGTGTGCTCATTTTTGTCTGTTCACTTTCTTTGAGTTGAATCTTCTTTTCTTTGCTGTATATCTCCTTTGCGTGTTTTACTCACATCCTGGTTTTATTTGTACTTTTTCTTTTCGTATTTTTTTAGTTGTTGTTTGTATAGTTTGCCCGTTTTTCTTTTTAGGTTTTTTTTTTTTTTTAGTAGTTTTTCTTTTTCATTTATTTTCTGTTTTAAGAAAAAAAGAAAAAGGTGAAACTTTCTTTCATTCGTTTGGCGATCATGTCCGACGACGATACAAATTCACCACCGCCGGTGTCACTGCTTAAAATGGCCTGGTGTGAAAAAATACGCAGCTTATTATGCACCTCAAAGGTGGAAATTTGAGAATCCTTTAGAGGTAACGAGTTCATCGCCATCCCGGAAGCTTTGTATTTCTGTTGACCACCGATTTAAAAAGTCGGAAATTAATTGAGGTCAGCAGGGAAACCATGAAATAGGCATTTAAGACCCTTAATATTAGTCCAATGTTTCTAGCAAGATGTTCCAATGCTATGTAGGATATCCTCCTAACAACGGAGCAAGAAGCACGACAGCAAGCGGGGAGGGTTTTAACAATTAAAAATGTAAGGCTCTAAACAGAGTACATAGGCACCCGTGGGATAAAAATCACTGGCTATGGGGTTCCCGTAGACATCTGCAAAAACAGAATGGGGGCTTTCTTTTAGAAATCCAGGTAGGTGGAGGAAGTGAAAGCGCTCATAGTAAATGCGGCATTGCAACTGGAGATATGGAGTTGCGGGTTACCTTGACGCGAAAGTTTTGGGGAAGTCCCAAATATTCTCTTATGCAGGGAAAAGATGTTGGTGGTGGTAGAGGTCCGGAGACCGTGCTGTTGGTCGTATAGTGCCTCGGTGCACATGGCCAAGGAGCGTCCCATTAAACATCCTCAACTTGCAACTCGTCCCACAGCAACAACAACAGCAGTAGTCTCAGCACCAGCAGAGGAGGGAGTAGCTGAGAAGGTCACCAATAGTACGTGGAAAGAGATTGGCAAGCAGGGGCGAAAGACGCCTTCTCACAAAAAGCAAGATGTGCCTCCAGTAAAGCAGAAACCACTGTGGCAGGAGCGGACACGGAAGGAGAAAGAACAGCAACAAGAGGTGCAACATAAGCATCTAATGCAATACGTGAGCAGAAGATCAGCAGCTGCAACAAAGACAACAGCAAAAACAGCAGAAAAAACCAGCAGCAACAACAAGACTCGGAGGTGGAGGAAATGCTTCCTGAACCCTTTATTTCGATCACTGGGGTAGACTGCTCTAGTTCCACGTGCCATGTTTGATGGATGTCAGTTATCAGTTATCTCCTGCTAATTTTCCCTCTGAAAGTTCTCCACTGCCTTAACCAGGTATTGAACTCACCTTCTTTGGGTCTGTCACTGGATTTAACCAACGCCTTTATCCACTGTGGATATATTCCCTTGAGGACATCTGGGTATGAACTTCTGAGTATTATAAACCTAATGTTTTCAGCATCATTTTTACTTTTTTTGCTGTTATCATTGCATGTCTTTACCAGAGTTCATATTGCAACTTTGTTATCATTGCTTTTCTCTGGCACTCCTTATTACTGGTTCCCATATTGTATTTATTTCTATGCTTGGTTGGCTCAGGAGATATGTGCTGATTCCTTAAGTTTACGAATTTTCCAATGGTGTTCCCTGTCTATGATCGTTGTGACAAATATGGCGACAAAGATGAGGACAATAGTCCGACTAATGTAAATAATGTACTATAGATATTTATGTATAAATTTTTTTATGGTCATAAAATTTTTATGTCATGTGGTGTTTTTTGAGTTCTGCGAGCGTATGCAGTATTATGGTATATGGAGGAATGATGGGTGACCAATGAGTTCTTCTGGTGAATGTGCGAATTGTAATAAGTGAATGGGTCGGGAATTGGATTAGCTAGGTATAGGATAGTCAGTGAGGACCAGCCTCAAACCATTCCCTCTTTTTAACCTTGTGCCATAATTGTATTTTATACAATAAATATCAATATGCTGTCTAAGAAGCCCACCACTTGCAGTGGTTTACCTACTTCACGCCGCTGGCGAGTATTGTATTTTGTTGATGTATAAATATTACCATTTTATTTCCAACCCTTTCTAGATTACAACATTTTGACGATGAGGATTTGGCCGAACTCACCAGTGCAACGTTTGGTGAACAAAGATTTCGACAGAAAAGAACTCACGTAAACGCTCACGAATACGATATTCTATGAACGAGGATATCGGTAAAGCTGACGCAAAAATTCACCAAGTCCACATTGGCGATGATCAAGAAATTACCAAATCTACAAAGCATTTTTTGCTACAAGAATTTTCTAAAGATTACATGGATATTAACCAAGTTGTTCGAAATACAACATTCAGAAAAATGAGATATTATTCAAACTAAAAGAACTGGAAAAGCAACGAAAGGTACGTGAAACTGAAAAATTGCATTTTCCAATTTACAAAAATCATATATTGTTGAGAAGGTTTCTCGGTGTAAAGGTGTTACGTTGAAAGTTAATTAGATTAGGAAGATTTAAAGTGTTTTTGAGAGACAGTTGTGTAATATATATATATATATATATATTTTTTTTAAATAAAAAAAGACCAGTAAGATATGTAATCCGGTGTTCTTATTGATATTTTTATTTTTTACAAAATAGTGCTCATTAGTTCCATTTCATCCTCAAGCGAGAATGAAATGGAACTACTGTTTTTAATTCAATTACAAAATTAAATTTAAAATTTTTAGCTCCCATTTTTGAAACATGATTATTACTGTGTAGCGAAAAAACATTTTAAATCAGTTAATTTATAATATATATATATATACTTTTGTAAAAAGTTCGTTCACATCAGAGTGCAAAACAGAGGATTTTAAAGCAGCTTTCCTGAAAATATTGAAAGAACAAGGCGAACAACGGAGACATTACAAACAAAGACTTGAAAAATTCGAAGAATTGTTTGTAGAACAACAACGGAAAATGTCAACGAGTAACAAGAACGAAGATTTGGGTGGTGTTTGTTTTCTTTGTTGTTTTTTTTTCACAGGACGCTATCGTAAGTGCGATTTCTGAATTGAGTTATATGCCAGAAGAGGTAACATTTTCGTCGTATTTGCGTAGATTCAATCGTTTGGCTTTCGGAATAAAGGTCGCCCCCAGCTACTTTTCAACAAGTAATGCATACAATGCTTAGTGAACTTGACTTTGCAGTCGCTTATCTAGACGATATTTTGCTGAATAGTGGGAACCCAGAAGAACACAAGAAAAATATTTTTGAGCTTTTCATTAGGATTCAAGACTATGGATTCAAGCTGAAAGACGGAAAATATGAATAAAATCAAATATTTGTGACAAATAATTGACAAAAATGGCAGCTTACCAAATCCAGCACGTGCCAGTGCTATAAAAGACATGCCTGTTCCTGAAAGTGTCAGCTCCCTAAAAAGTTCCCCAAGTTTAGCAAATTATTACAACGTATTTGTGCCAAACATGCATTGTTTGCGAGCTTCGTTAAACGGACTATTAAAAAAAGACTCTAAATGTGTTTGGACGACGAAGTGCCAGGAAGTATTTGAAAAATTAAAGGAATGCTAACTTCGGACTTATTTTTGACGCATTACGATCCAAAAAAAAATAATCGTAGCAAACGACGCTAATTCATACAAAATGAGAGCTTGCATTAAGCATAAACTCGAAGACGGCTCGATCAAATCTATTTCACACTCATCCAGGACGCTTTTTCCATCCAAAAAGAATTATTCCATGATAGGAAAGGAGTTTAGGGATTGTGTTTACATTTACGAAATTTCATAGCTTTATCCACAGAAGTTTTATCTTACAAACAGATCACAGACCATTGCGAAGTATTTATGGGTCCAAAAAAAGGCCTACCAACCCATACAGCTAATAGGTTACAATGATGGGGGACCATCTTATTGAATTACGATTTCAGGAAGGAATTCTTGCCATCAAGTAAATTGAGTCACGCGGACGGGTTGTCCAGACTTATCCCCCGCCAAAATAGTAAACTTTCGGAAGACACGGACATTGCTTCTCTACAAGCAGAAGTAGAGATGCTGTGTGGGAATTACTTGTGACTTTGGAAGAAATAAAAAATAAAGTGTTGGATGACAATTTTATTGTGGAAATGAAGAAATTAAACTAAAAGACAAGAGTAAAACAGAATCCGAGATATATTCAATTTGCAATGACGTTCTCATGTACAGCGAAATAATGGTGGTACCTTTATCACTACAAAAACGAACCCTGAAAGAATTCCATACAGGACACCCTGGTATATCCACAATGAAAAGCTTAATGATAAGTTATGTGTACTGGCGTAGCATGGACAGAGACATCGAATTCTTGGTAAAGCACCACCAAGAAAGTTCAACCCATGGCTAGAAACTGACCGCCCATGGTCACGTCTGCATACTGACTTTGCTGGTTCATTTAATTGTTCATATTATTTGATCGTTGTAGACAGTTTTTCCAAGTGGCCAGAGATATTGAGATATAAGGAACCAACCATGCAAGTAGTAATTGCGTTTCTAAATAAACTGTTCACCAGGTTTGGGGTACCAGATTCTATTGTTTCAGATAACGGCACCCAATTTACATTAAAAGAATTCAAAGGATTTTGTAAAATATTTGTGGTAGAGCACATAACGATTGCCCCTTACCGCCCTAAAAGCAACGGACAGGAAGAGCGTTTTGTGGATTCCTTTAAGAGGGCCCTAAAAATATCCGGTGGGTCCAAGGATGCATCACTGCAACAGTTTCTACAAGTGTATCGGCTTACAAATAAAAATGCGCCTTCGGCCATGACTCCGACAGAAATTACGTTTGCGCGGAAAATAAGGTCGGTCTTTGACAAGTTGATACGGAATAAGAAAAAAAGTCAAATATACGGTACAAAAAATTGGAAATAATTTCTACAAAGTGGGTAATTTTTTTTTTTTTTTTTACCAAATGTATCAGACGGGGAAAAGATATTGGGAAGTTGGAACTATTGTACAAATGAATCGGTAGGATGATATATTTAGTCTAAGGACCGAAAATGATGCACAAAAGGCAATTGAATGAAACAAAAAGTAGGCTATAGACGAAGAGAACGATACTCCAGTGGACGTTGAGCCTTCGGAAGTTCTTTTTCGACACATTTCATGTGGCCATTCCTCGGAAAGCTCCGGAGACAAAAATCCAAAAATGGCAAAGAGGAAAAGAAGGGATACAAAGAGAATCAACATTAACCCGAAAAGAAAAAGATATTGACTCTGTGCAGAGTAACCCTAAAAAGTGGGGGGGTATATACCGTACCTATGAACAATAATGGGTCCCCATCCTCATAAATACGTTGGGCACTATTGTAAGTGGAGGTAATATGCTGTCTATGTTTTCCACCACTAGCAATGGTTTTCCTACTTCACGCTGCTGGCGAGTATTGCATTTTGTTGATGCTATAAAGATTACCATTTCATTTCCAACGTCAGTTTTGATTATTCCTCATTCAGTAACCCTTTCTAGATTACAACATCTACGTAGCTCTATATTGCGAAACTCCGATTCTGATTAATTTGTTTTCAGCGTGCGACATAATTATCTATTAATAATTCTTTATATTTATTATATTTATAATATTATAACGAGATAGATATGGAAAAATATCTATTCTGCCATTTTAATTTCCCCCATTATGGGCATTATTATATCAGTGATATAATAACACCTTTGCTCATGGACGGGTCGGTATGGCTGAAAGAAGAAGATTTAACAAACATATTTTTTCTCATAGAGATTTTTACACCGCGAAGACATGCACCAAGCTAAATATGCATATATGCACATATCCCACGCAATGAAAAATATAACATATCAACACAGTAAGCATAATGTAAAGAGGAAGTGAGATAGGGTCTCACGTATAATACGGAGATTCTTCTGTGTTTCTGGAGAATCCATGTTTAGTATTCCAGATTCATGCAGGCCAGATTTATCTGCTATGTCCCCACTGATGACATATTCCGCAAACAGGAAACAGCGAGTTTTGGATTTTCCCAAATTGAGGACTGTGTGCCGGGCTTTTCTTTCTATATCTGTGGAAGATATCTTTCCAAATTTTAACGGTACCATGGACCTGTAAGCTGCTGATGGAGGCAACTTTTAAATTAACTCACTTGGCCCATATGCCTATATTGACCAAAGAGAGATAATCGCCTTTTGTATCCCAACAGTATAATATTTACCCAATTATTTAACCGTGCCAAAAATGCAAAACTTACGACGATATAGAAATTTCTGATCTTACTTATTATAAAACCCAGGTTGTGTGTGTGTGTGTGTGTGTGTGTGTGTGTGTGTGTGTGTGTGTGTGTGTGTGTGTGTACGTCTGTATATTGGATCGGATTTCCTACATTTTTCAACCGATTTCAACAAAACTTCGCAGGACTACGTAAAATTACCTTGTGGTGGTTCTGACAGCGCCAAAAATCGGAAAAACACAATTGTTTTTGCATGAAATCAATTTGAAAACACGATTAAGAGGCATCGCTTTCGAACGAAAGGGGAATGAAAGGGGACAACTAATATCGAGTTATACTTATATAAAAACCAGGTTGTTTGTAATGTGTGTGTGTGTGTTTTTATATATGGGATTTTCCTACATTTTTCAACCGATTTCAACAAAACTTTTTTTTTTTTTTGGCAAGTAGTGTTTCTTATTGTCTTGCACACTTTTTTCTTTATTTTTACATTCAGAATGCTTTAAAAATTCCATTTACAATCGATAGACTCATAACGATTGTAAACAATGTTTTTGTTTGAGTTTGGGTTTGACCAATTTGTAAAAAAAAAATAATAAAACTAATTAAGACATGCGTGTCCGTCAACCTTAAACAATAATCTTTGTCAATTTTATTTTTCAGTCTTTATGATGGTCGATACTTGATCTATCTCTCACTGTTACATGCTAGTATTTTATAAATATACGGCAATTATAAAATTAGTGTTCTTACTCTGCTTCACTTGCTTTCCTGGAAACATTAATAAACCTTCTTGACGATTCTGAGAAAATGAATGACAGAAAAACGCCCAATGAAATAGATTATTACTAAACGTGTAAGTGTTATTTAGAACAGCAAAAGATCATCCATGTTCGAAAAAGACATGGCACATGAAACAATAATAGAAGACATTTGGTTACTGTGTCGCACCAGGTTTTTCTCGCCTGAGTCCATCCTTCAAATCTACAAATAAACCATTCGTCCTTGGTTACAGAGAATTGAAAATGGTGATGGAGGCAGAGTTAATCAAACTGGTAAATTCTAGAGCATTTACTGTCAAAAAGTATTTGTTAAAATCGTCCATTCAAAATTGTTTTGAAAGTAGTGAGTTATGTTTGAAACTGGTGTAGTTGTAGGTAGCTTGCTGATTGGAGGTGATATAATGCTTAGTAAAACATTAAAGTTATATCTGTAATTAAGCTCTGTCTTTACAAAACAATTAATCGTTATCGGATCAATTATTTTTATTTTCTTACTATTCTTTCTGACGTACAAAACTAATTCAAAACCTCTTACCTATAGATGTTCTGGTGGTTCCTATCTGGAAATAATTACTCCAATTCTTTATGTCCTAATGTTAATGCGGGGCATGTATTGAAGTACTATGTAGGAGATATCATAATGGAACCCCCAGAAGAACTATTTTGGTAAACTCACTTGAAATTCTGAATACTATATTACAGGAATCCTTTGGTGTTTGGTATTAAGAATACATATTAAGTCTAATAGAATAATAAAAAAACTGAAATAAATATAATAAAAGATGACGTCGTTCTCATGAAAAAATTCTTTGAAACTGAGACTATATTAGACTTTGAGTAGAGTAATGAAACTGATATAATGGAATATGCGTACACCTGTGTTCCCCCTCACTGGAATATGATTGGCTGGTGTCCGTCATAAATACCGACGAACCAAGGACGAAAAACCGGCCCTGAAACCGTTTATACCCACGTTAAAAAGGCCTTGTGCTACATGACACCCTCGTGGGGTGGGGGATGACTGAATATCGTCATAAATACTGACGGACGTGTCAGAGTCTTAGTCTAAGAGATAAGTCTATAACGACGCCCATTGGACTATGCCATTGATCTACACTTCTTACCTGCGACTACGACGAGTACCAATCGATTACTGCTACCATATTCTACTTGGTTATAGTAGACAAAACTACTTAGCTACCACGATTAAATATATCCCTTTCCGGGACATATAAGAAACTGATACAATGAAATGACCATAATGTTTGCATGGTCAATGGAAAGAAGAGTGATGGTACCGTTCGGATAAAGGCTCTTAAACATTTAATCCACTTATCTTTGACTCGTGCAAATAGATTTAAAGGGTCTACAATAAAGTAATTTTAATCTTAAGTTACTAGTTCACAATGGAACATTGTTACTCATTTGAAATGTTGAATTTTATTTTATTCTTCAATGCCTTCCCCATTTGGTTCTTGATATTTCAAGATTGAACGTTTGAAAAATTAGCATATGAAAATTTGTAAATGCAAAAAACATTTGGTTTCTTGCATCTCCTTTTAATTGAAAAGTGTTAGAAATTGAAATAATAAAAGATTTATTTTAAAATTAAAATAAAAAAAAATGTACCCAATCAATAAACTAGCAGACGTGCTGTCATCTGCTAGTTTATTGATATATATATATTTTTTTTATCGCAGACGTGAATTATTGTCTGCTTTAGTAATGTTTCTTTTATATACTAGCGTGAAAATGAAAGAAAATTAAACTGATCAGTTTATTTTGCCCAAGAAATGCGTTATTCAGACCCTTAATGGCCGCATAAAACACTTTTAAAAAACAACTATTCTGCTGAAAGAATCTAAGATATTCTTTTCGTTCCGGAAGCAAGTAGAAAAAATTGTTTTATTTAAATGTTTGATGTTAAATTGGCTGAGAATAATCCAATAACTCTTAAACCTACTATTAGTTCAATTCAAGTATTATACATTTATGTCTACATCTAACTGTTGTTCATATTGCAAATAAAGTTTCTCTTTGTTATTTCTATAAGGATCGTGCGCTTTGGTCGTTTGCTTACTTCACTGTTTTTGATTACATTGTTAACCTTCATATTGGATTTTTTGCTTGTTCCAGAACGAGAAAAATTTCTCGATAATACGTTTTCAAGTTGCTACTTTTTTGTTTGTATCTAGAATTATCGTCCCGTAATCGTTCAAGATCGCAGGCGTCAACTTCCAATTTATTTTTCAGATATTTTGCACTAATAGTTTGAGGTGGTTTCGTTTAACGAAATTGCCTTATACATTTGATTGTGAAGGAAATATTTTATGTTGTTTATTTACAAGGAAAAGCTTTATTATTTTTTATCCTGGCCATATATATGTGCTCTTTGTACTATTTTCATATCGTTTACTATTGCCTATTGTAACAAATGGCGGATGGCTTTGATCATGTTGCTTCTCTCGCCAAGAAGCGCAATAGTTTAAAGTTGAATATAGTGTCAACGTTAGATATTTTAAAGTCAAAAGTTAAGGCGTCAAAAATTATTTCAATTCCCAGAGCGAATTTGTTAGTGGTTGGCTTGAGCTTCTACGAAAAATAGATTTGATAAGACTCATGTAAAAGAAGACACCGTTAGGTGTGAAATTCTGACTGCTGTACAATTCAACTCAAACGTCATTGAAGAATTGGATAATTTGAGAGAGAAATTTAATATGTTTAGACGCATTCCAAAAGCTAGGAGAGTATTACGAGATAAGAAGATTTCTTTGGTAACAAAGAAAAGAGTACGGAGCTGCTATGTGACATTTATCCTCCTTTACGGCAGCGAATGTTGGACGGTCTCCTCTAAGATGAAGAAGAGACTCGAAGCAATGGAGATAGGGTTCTACAGGAGGATGCTAAGGATATCATGGACCAAGCGCGGGAGCAGCGATGAGGTTTTGGAGAGGATGAAAACAAGGAGAAAGCTTATACTTAACATCAAGAAGAGACAGCTGAAATTTCTAGGACACGTAGTGAGAAAGCAGGGCTCGGAGAATCTGATACTCACAGGTCAAATAGAAAGAAACAGGGACAAGGGAAAGCAATGCATGGCATAACTAGAGGGCTTAAGCAAGTGGGTGACAGAACACGGCCTGTGGGTAGTAGCAAAGGGACAAAACTTATTGAGATAGGGGAAAGTGGAGAGCCATGATCCCCTACGTCCTGAATGGACACGGCACCTAAAAAGAAAAGAAGACTGTCCTCGTGCAGATATTCGTATTTATAATTGTTGTAGCGTTCAACACAGCCTTAAATTCGGACCGGCTATCCCTAAGCTAAAATACAGAAAATCGAATGAGAAAGACAAGTTCGCTTTTTAAGAATTTTCTTGCTTAATTCGAAAACTACGTCATTGGTGTACGTTCAAATTCTCCTTAACTCCATTATCTGAAGGACTATCTCTCTAAATATGCAGCACAAATAACTCAGACTTTATACCTTTGTACTGATAGCGGGCACGGAAAAAAAATTACAACATCTCCCACAGAAGGTAGCGACGGAGGGCGTGAAGAAGGGACGAAGTATAAACTACAAGAAAACAGAATTCATGGTCATCAGTAAAAGGGTGATCCCGAAATGCGATTTGCAGGTTGGGAACACTAGAATCAAGCAGACTCGGAAGTTTAAATATCTTTTTAAGCGTTCTTACAGAGGACAGTAAATGCGACACTGATATACGTAAACGCATTGGGATGGCCAAAGACACATTCCAAAAGCCGGGCAGAGTATTACGAGACAGGAGGATATCTTTGGCAACAAAGAAATGAATACTCAGCTGTTACGTGACATCTGTTCTTCTTTACGGCAGCGAATGTTGGACAATCTCCTCAAAGATTAAGAAGAAACTCGAGGCGACGGAGATGTGGTTCTACCTAAGGATGCTAAGGATATCATAGACCGCACGTGTGAGCAACGATGAGATCTTAGAGAGGTTGCAAAGAATTAGAAGACTTATGGTTAATATCAGGAGGAGGCAGCTGAAGTTCCTGGGACACATAATGAGGAAGGAGGGCCTGGAGAATCTGATACTCATGGGTCAAATAGAGGGAAAGAGAGACAAGGGAAAACAACGCATGACATACTTAGCGGACTTAAGCAAGTGGATGACAGAGAGAAGGAACTTGTTGAGAGTTGCAAGAGATAGAGAGAGGTGGAGAGCCATGATCGCCTAAGTCCTGAAGGGACACGGTATATAAAAATAAAAAGAAGTCAGTCCTCGGCCGGATGTCTGTATTTATCATTGTTGTTCAGTTATTAATTAGAGTTCAAGATAACCCTAATTTCGGACGGGCTATCCCTAAGTTAAAATATAGAAAAGCGAATGAGAAAGACAAGTTCGCTTTTTAAGAATTTTCTTGCTCAATTCGAAAACTATCTCATTGGTGTACGTTCAATTTCTCCACGTTTCCAATATCTGAAGGACTACCTTTCTAGTTATGCAGCACAAATAACTCGGAATTTATACATTAGTGACGAGAATTACGAAGTACCCATCCGGATATTTAAAAATAAGTTTCTGCGCAGCGAATTCATCAGTCATAATTTTGGTCAACGTCTGTTTATGCTAGCAAAAGATGGTTACAGGCCAAACTATACAAATGCACACACAAGAATCAATATTTTAAAAATTTCAGATACGAGGAAGAAAAAAATCCCAACGAAATCGAACAACAAAATAAACAAAACCAAATACCGTAAAATAAATTAAAATAAGAAAACAAATATAAGAAGGCTTCCCCGTTTCTTTTCCGTTGGTATATATATATATATATATATATATATATATATGAAGAAATATAATCTTAAGATGTGCTATATTTATGGGATAAAGTGATCAATATCAGGGATAGAGCGTGTGTAAATATAAAAGTGAACATTGAAGTCAACACTTAGAGGCGACAGTCTGTTTCATGATAGACGCAATCGTCAGGCCACAATATATATATATATATATATATATATATATATATTAAAGGTAACAAATCCGACCATTGGTATATAATCCAAGTGGATCCTAGTAATATAAAATATTAAAACTGATCCACAAAAAGAGCTCAGTGTATTTATTATTACAGACCAAATATTTAATGAACAAAAAATCCAAAACCACCTCATATGTGGAATAAGCTGATTTCGGCAGACGAAAATATATGTCGTCTCGTCTGTCTTATCAAACCCGGTATGGACTGACTTCCTGTCAGTAATAGAACTTTAACTGTGAAATCTAATAATAATATAAAAAAGAAGCAACCATTCCAAAAACTAATCCAGAATTTATCCATTTCAATGTTTCAGTCAGACGAAAGGCACGAGACAGGGGTCAGGGCACGATGGGAGATATTTGTCTTAAAGGGAAGAGGTTTTAAAAAATTAAACCCGGATATTAACCTTATGACATTAATTTGGGGTTATATGAAGAATGAAATATTAATTCAAAACTAAGAGAAATAATAAGTGGGGTAAACATAACTTTAAAATATATAGAGATAAAGTGATATAAGGTATTAAAAAAAGAGAATTCTTAGAAAGGGATATATATATATATATATATATATATATATATATATATATATATATATATATATATATATATATATATATATATTCTTAGAATAGGGAATATATATATATAGTATTAGGTGGAAGATGTATAACAAAGTGGGAAATAATTTTTTCGTGTGGTGCGTTTGAACTTCATTGAACTAAACACCCAGATGAACGAGAGACGCTGGGAAATTTTAATTTAATTTTTTTTTTTTTTCATTAGTTTTTGGTATATAATTTTAATGTCAAATGGACGCAGGTGTAGGCTTCAAGAAAGTTTTATTCAACTGCGAATACATGGTTCGCGTATAGTGTTCTTTTATAATCCCAGTAAACAGAAATTGATCTCTCAAAGAGGAGAGTAACAAAACAAGGGGAGGCCACTCTTGATTTTTCATAACAATAATCTAGCCGATTTAATGTGGATTCTTTTTCTTTTGGCTCCATCGTCTTTTCTATTAAATATCCCACATTCTGATAACAGAAGTTCTGTCAAGAATGGTAGAACCTTGTAAGAATCTCTACACAAATTCACTGTGACTGATCTAGCGATTAAAATACCTTCTAAACTTTTTCGTCTAAGTAAATTGCTTCTTCTTTTAATTAGCATTTTTTAAATCAAAATTGTGCTCAACTCCCTTTATAGTGAGCGACTATTACATTTAGTGTTTTGTTTTGTAATAGATAACTTTTGTGTTCATATAATCTTTTACTTAAATTAGTTCACGTTCCTCCTATGTATTTCTTATGACAATTAGTAAATTTTAAATTCTCAGCGTCCCTCTTTCCTTCATGTGCAAGTGTAGTCTCATCAACGCAAACATCATTATTTAACAAAGCGGGAGATAAAAATAGCTTGAATTTTGTTCTTTAACTTTGTTGTAAATTCAATTTGATATACATATATTTCTTTCCTATCTGATTAGCCCCACCAATTAGGATTATAGGAGTTTTATTCTAACCATAAAAAGCCTCTTTTAACCCGTCCTCTTTGAGTGAGTC
This sequence comes from Acanthosepion pharaonis, assembly GCA_903632075.3. Lineage (NCBI taxonomy): Eukaryota > Metazoa > Mollusca > Cephalopoda > Sepiida > Sepiidae > Acanthosepion > Acanthosepion pharaonis. The sequence continues at coordinate 169,865 of CAHIKZ030001976.1, forward strand.
GAATTCCAACAAAGGCTTTAACAATTTATCATAGTAGTTTGATATGAGTCTTCGTATGTAAGCTGTATGTTTTCTTAACTTTTGAAATCACTAATTTAAAATATTTGTTCTGGATGTATTTTTATTGTTTCTTTTTCTCCGTTTCTGAATTTTATATTATTATTAACCCTTGCATTTAAATTATTATTGACTCTTCCTTTTCAAGTTTATGAGTCGCAATTGCACTTTTTAATTTTAAAGAAATTTATTTAAGCTAGGCACACAAAAGAAACTCTTTAACAGATTCGTCCGTCACCGAAATGACTGGTAAGATTGCAAATACAATAAATTCAGCTAAATAGGAAAAATATTTCTTTAAATTATTAAAAAATATGAAGTACAACTCAAGTACAATTGCAACAAATAGACATGAATAATATAGCCGTGAGCTCGTTAAATGAAAAATAGACAAAAGGAAGACGCTTTGGGAATCAGTTTAATTGCTTTTCTGGGTGAGATAAATATTACAGTTGACGAATTCATTTCATTTTTTTTTTTTTTCACATTCTCCTTTCAATTTAAAGTTTTAAAGTTATTTCTATAAACTTCTAAGGAAAATATTTTTAGATATAATATTGAATTACTACTTAAGTGTAGACAAGTTTATCGATTTTCTAAGTACTGAAGACAATATACGATAAATCTTACAGATTCTAGATGCCCTTTAAAATAATTATGTTTTAGTTTATTTTTTTTTTATCCGCTGACCCGTAGGTTCGTAGGGTGACCATGTGTACTGCGGCCACAGTAGAAGTGATGTTTCTTGGGCAAGATAGGTTGACGGATCCCAACACTCTCCAGGCTGTTTTTTTTTAATTCAGAGTTTTTCCTTCTACACGACCGTTTGCCACCCAAGACTATAGAGCCCAGTCTTTCCTGCTATTTACCCTAGCTGGTGCGGGGGGGAGTGCACAGAAGAATAGGATTCATTACTTTCCCAAGGGTATTAGCACGTAAGAAGAACTTAATGGATTCGACTGGAATTCGAACTCGTCTCTCCGATTCTTCAATTAATTATGTATACACCAAGAAATATTTTTACCTACCGCACACGCATTCTCTGTAATCAGTTATAAGTCTAGAAAAATGACACATGAAGACGTCGGCTGTCTGAGCTGCCTGTGTGTTCAGATTATGCCAAAGAAAGATACGAGCAAGGAAGCATTCGAACTTTTTAAATATCAGATAATATAGAACCATGCGTTTTTGTCGAATTCTGATGTCAAATTTTATTTTTATAAACATACGTGTTCATTAAATGTAACTAATTTTTGTCATATCTTCTTTTTTATGCGTCATTTCACTTCAGGGTGTTAGTATTCATAGCCCTACACAACTTACTATCCCTTGTTGCTTAATATACCCTACTTTGCAATCCATAAAAAGGAACCTGTTAAGTAAGTTATTTACTGTTTCCCTCTGTCTCACTTACCTTCAGTGTATCCTGAGAGTGTCAAATTCTAGAAGCCCTCTGTCCTCATTATAGATCTCAAAAGTTTTCAACTCTCTCATTCTGATTTTAATTATAAGTGTCCTTTTAGTTCCATATTCCATAAAATTTCTTCGTTACTCACAAACTCCATCAATGATATTATCAGTAACCTTCTGTAGAACCAGATCTCTGTTGCTTTAAGTCTCCGCTTCATCCGTAAGGGAATAGTCCAGCATCCAGTGCCATATAGGGGGATTTATATTACATAGATGTTTAGCGCTCTTTTCTTTGTTTCTAATGAAATCTTTCTATTTATTAATACAGATTGACTATCCTTTATGCGAAATCCTTGGGACCGTAAGTGCTTCGGTTTTCAGATTTTTCGGATTTTAGAATACACACTATTTAATTTGTATATAGCGTCTAAAAAATGAGACATTTTAGGAATGGAGCCCAAGCATAAACACAATATTCCTTTACATTTCATAACACAGCTTATACATATACCTTGAAGGTAGTTTTATATAAACCTTCTCTTAAGGCATATGAGAAAAAAAGCTACACGTCACCTAGGAAACTTCCAAGTGCTTTTTGAAATTTTCCTTTCGTGACAAGTCATGTCAACACCTGAAAAACATTTCGGATATTGTAGATTTTCGGATTCCGGATAAAGTATAGAAACTATCTCACTTGTTGGCTATTATGGCAAGTGAGGGCTTCCTTACTTTGCTCAGTTCAGCAGCAGCAGCAGCAGCAGCAGCAACAGAAATAACCAGAAATAACCAGCATGGCACAACCGAATATCCCAGAGGTCATAATTCGGACTCTTTTCCATTTTTTTCAGCGGCCTCTACCCCACGGTCAGCTCTCTCCCCATTTTAGCGGCCTCTCAACTCAAAGGCCACTCTTTCATATTTGTTCATTTTCAGCGGTCTCTACCTCAATCCCAGCTCAAAGAGCTACACACAACTCTCACTACAGAAGACGAGACCTGTCCTGACAGCTTTATGTCAGATGTCTCGTTCCTCCCATGGGAACTGGCGGAGAAATCACCCTTCGAGACGCCTACCAGAGGAAAACTACATAAAGCCCATGCTGCAAAAGACGAAGCCTGTCCGAGCAGTTTCACACTCGTTCCTCTCCTGGGATCTAGCGGAGAAATCTCTCAACCATAACAGCTACCCAAAAGATTGTTAACTGGGATATCCCACTTTTTCCTACTAGTACTTTACATTCTCTTTCAACCAGAAATAAAAGCTGTTGAACAGTTATTTTCGAGCCTTTCGACTCACACTGTCGAGCACGAAGACACACGCCAGTACAGTGCAAAATACTGTATTGCTTGGCATTTACTAAAAAGTGAAAGAACGCAGAAATAACTCTGAGGCTGATAAAACCCATTTGAAAGAGTAGTGTCCATCTGAATTGTTGAGGGGTTCTCCCCTTTTTACACAAATGGACTCACCCAGGGTATACATATACTACTGCTAGTGAATACCCAGAAGAACGAGAAGAACGAGAAAGAGCGACGAACGAGCAGGAACGTAACGAGCAAGAGTCACACTGAGCAAGCACGTAGACTCAGTAAGAAGTCATACAGTGATACGTCGATACCAAAGACTGTATATATATTTTGCTACTAACCCGCATTCCTGGAACTACTAACGTGCATTACCAGTTTGTATTATTACATTAATACATTTATTTTCCTATATTCCTTCTTGGCGTTTGTTATTTATTGGTACCGGATTTCAGCGTTCTCTATCTTCAAGCCCAGCTCGAAAGGCTACACACAACCCTCGCTACTGAAGACGAAACCTGTTCTAACAGTTTGATATCTGATTTCTCGTTCCTTCCGTGGGAACTAACGGAGAATTCTCCCAAAGAGACACCTACGAAAGGAAAACTACACACAACCCATGCTGCAAAATACGAGGCCTGTGCGAGTAGTTTCACTCGTGGGAACTAGCGGGAGAAAAAAACTATACTGATAGCATCAAAATGGATTCTCTTTTTTGAACCGTCGCTGTTGAACAGTTTTTGCCCAAGCTTTGGGTACTGTTTCTCCTACTACCTGAAGGACAAAATGCAACATTTTGGATTTACTCTCCTGAACCGCTACCTTCTAAACTATAAAAACCCATTTTTGAAAGAGAAGTGTCCGTTTGAATAATTTCCATTCCGATGTGTATATATATTTTTTACTAACCCGCATTATCAGCATTACCAGTTTGTATTATTACATTAATCATTTATATATTCCTTCTTGGCGTTTGCATCTTATGAATTGAATAAATAAATAAATAAATAAAAAAATTGCAGAAGTGTGAAAGGAAAAAGATTCATCAGGTTGAAGTTCCAGCCGCGGAATCTGAAAAAATAACGTGCAACCCTTTTACAACATTTCTGCCGTGCAAGATGGCTCCCATCTTAGCTCTAAGTTTTTTTTCGAACTCTGTTCTGCCATCAATTGGTTAAGCCCGTTAATTATCTCATGTGTTGCTTTCCATTGTCCCTCTTTTTCTTTAACCGCCCTGTTTGGTATCAGATTTTGAATACTACGTGTCCTAGAAGACTAAGTATAACTTCCTTGCCGTCCAAAAACCTCACCTCTTTCTATTTTTGTATACATGCTGAAATCATTTTTATCTTTATGCAAGCGGTTTGCTGCCATTAGAGGTTTTTGTTTATTGTAATTTTGTTAGGTAACTATTGTTTAAGTTTTAAAGTAGATCACACAATAATAACCTATTTATCCCTTTCCCCTTTTATAAGAGACGAAGTACTCTCCCTTGAAACAATTTCTAAGAGTTTCTTAATGTAAAAATTAACTAAAATCAAAGCATGGCCGTAAAAAACATAAATGACTCAAAACGCTAAAGTGAATTTATGTGTATAATTCTGCCTTAGGAAATTATTTCAAATGTAAATTCAGTATTGACTGAAATAATAACGGAAATTCTGTTTTCGTGGAAAAAATTAATATCTATTCATTCAATATTTAAACTAAAATTACCAAACTGTGTTAACTTTGAAAATTCAACTGGAGAATTGTATGCGTAAAATTCTGCATTTTATTTCCTAAAAAATATATTCATTAACAAAAACTTTGTTTTCGTAAAAGAAAAATATTAATATTAATATTTATTTACATTCAGTATTTAAAACCGAAGTTACTGAAACGCGTTAACTTTAAAAACTAAGACGTGAATTTTATGCGAATTATTTTAAATTAAGTGTTAACACAGAAGCATCAAAAATCATGTTATCTTCAAAAACAAAACCGAAGAATTTTATGAGTAAAATTCCATCTATATTTTTCTTTGAAATTTATTGATAAATTGTAGAATTAGATTTCTACATTCTTTGTTTTAAACCTGTTAAAAGTGGATGACAGCGAAGTATTCTCAGTTTGTGTTGAATCCATTAAAATCGGCTCCAGAGTTCAGTACGAAACAATGCTTTCTGATTGGTCCATAAATAATAAAGTCATGTTTCTACCTACGTCCGCAAGGTTGACCTCGAGTTGACCTGTTCATAGTACAATACGCCAAAAAAAAAAAAAATGTAAAGATGTTCTCGATCCCCCACGTGATTAAGAAAACTGATAAATATGAAGCTTCGACGCGAGTCAGTAGTTCACTTTCTGAGCGACTGATCGGTTCAACTCTCTGTCTACGGACGGAGATGAACCCGAAGGAGGCTTTAAGTAGTGTTGACCGACCCTGAACCCGTTTATACGGTTCAAAGGGCATATTTTTGGCCGAGCCCACGGGCTCGGAGATCCCACGTTAAACATGATACCCTCGTGGGGGGGGGGGTGACTAAATACTAGTGAGTCCTTTAAATAATCAACTCGTCGCACGAAATCCAACTTCTTCGGTAAAGTTAATTTTTATTGACATCAACATGCCTTGTGGAATTCAATCTCTTTTCAACATCAACTCATCTAGTTACGAATTCAACCAAGACGAGATTCACAAACCAACTCACGCAATATCTTAACAGCATACCTATATCAGTCGAAGGGAGACAACTCGACAGTAAGTCAAGCAATCTATTTCATTCAATTTCACCATTAATACAAACTGTTTAATTTCTTACCAGAGCTATAGCATAATACATTTTAGTGATTTTCTAAGCGCTGCTTAGATGTGTCACAAGGCCGGAAGTATGGAGCACCCAGTGAGGATCGAACTCACTACTCAGTCGTAACTGATCTTGCGAGACAAGCTTGCTAACCATTACACCACGCCGAGGTTTATACCTTTTATATTACAACCAAGAACTCTAAAGTGTTTTAAACAACTTTATTATATCGTGTGTACTTGTTGTTATATAAAAATATTTTTGTTAAAACAAATATCTGCGTATTTGATTATTTCTCTTGTTATTGTTGTCTTTGTTGCATTTGATTTAGTAAAAATAGTAGAGAGTTAGTTTAATTTGTATTTATCGCCGATGCAGATTGGCTAACAAAATCCATCCACAGAAATGGACGTCATATATAAATTAAAGGGAGAACGTTCTCGATGCAAGTATAAAATTAAAGCTGTATAAAAATGTTGCCACAGCAACTTAATTTTTTTTTTTTGGCGGGGGTGGGGGGTAAAGTATAAAAATTTTACGTTTCTACCAACTGCAAGTCCTCGTGCCAGACATAAAACTTAGTTGTTAGAAACTGCAAGTCACAAGAAGTGCAACACTTTTAATCAAGATAAATGCTGCGTAATATTTCAAAACACTTTATTTTCAGTTTACATAATTACGAAAAGTACGATACAGGTGGCGCACTTTTTTTTTTCCTCTGCGTCTTCAAGGCAGTGTAAGAATTTCTGGCGTAATAAAAAAGGATACAGAGAGAAACATAAAAACAAAAAATATGCTACAATTAGTTTGATAAGAAACGGATTCATATACAAAAAATAACCCCTTCAAAAAAAAAAAAAAAAAAAAACGGGACAATCGTGGAGAAAGAAATAACAAAAACGGCACAAGGCAGAAATTTTTCAAATAGCGCCCACCTCCTTTCTTAATAGTTTACACAACCAGGACGTCTCAGCTCGAAGCAATTATTTTTGTGTGTTTCAACCTGTTTTCTCTAGGGTTGCTAAAATATTGCCGCAAGTCCACCTGTATTTTCGATGTGAAGAATTCTCCGGTAGCCTCACATGGAATTTAAATTTTGAGGTAGAGATCTGCTTCGAATCTGTCAATTCTGATTTATGACATCCGGGTAGACCATTCTTTGAATTGCAGATGCTAGTTCTCTCTCCGTTCTTGTCAAGGGTACTTTCTTTTTCTTCTGTCTATTCTTTCTTCATCCGCTGTTAGCAGTCCTTTTTTTTTTGAAAAAGAAACCATCATATCGACTCCAGCCAAAAATTTCACAAGGGCCAGAAAACCTTTTGTCTCATTTGAATATATATATATATATATATATATATATATATATATATATATATATATATATATAATTCCAATTAATTAAAAAAAAATGAATCTGAAACACATCAAAATTTTTGTCCTTTGAAGCATACAATTTTCTCAAAACGTGTAAAAAGACAACCGAGACGTTTATACTTAGATCTTTAATATTTTTTTTTATGAATAATAAAAATGAATTTTTTTTTATAGATGCCTTCAATTTAATGAAAGAAATGGGGGAAAAATGTACTGAAATACTTTTTTTTTTCTCTACAGGAAAAATCTATGCTTAAGTGGCGAGATACTGTATAATCTTTCACGTATGAAATAATAGATATTGATATCGATTTAGATTTTGACATGAAAGTTATTGAAAATGAAAATAAAATTGAAAATGAAAGTAAAAATGTTTGTGAAGCACACTATTGCTTTCATACATGAAATGTCTTACTTTATATCGTATATCATTTTGAGCAGACTTCTTATTTCTGGAAGAATTAGCCAAAACAGAAGTGTCAGTCTGGGGACTTGATTGAAGATTCTACAGTTTCAGACTCTCCCGTTGATAGTACATTGAGAGATGGCACTATATCTTATGATAGTAGACATTTTCGTGAGACTGATAAATCATTAATTGGCATCATTGAAAATGAAAATTCTAAAATCTTAGACTCTGATAGTATACAAATAGATAATAGATATTTGCTTGAAACTGATAAAATATCAATTGATCTTGCAAAGGAAAATTCTAACATTTCAGGCTCTCGTAGTAATACTACCTTGAGAGAGAGTGTTATATCTAACAATAATTTTTTTTAAGCGTTTCACCCCAAGCAAGGCGGGAAGCCACTAGCACGCAAGGGGTTACAGAGAGTTGGAGCAAGAGCAAATAGGAGTTATAGAGGAAAGGATGAAGATAAGGATAGGGGATAGATCAGGGCATCTGGAGACGTCGATTGACATTACATTTGAATAGTTGGAGATTATAGCTATCAGGGAAACATGAAGAGGGGAGGGAGTTCCACAGGTGAGAAGAGCGAGACATGAAGTTATTGGAGTAGAAGAGACGGCTACATTTAACTGTTTCGACAGTGAAAGGGTGTGAGCGAGATGCAAGCCTAGTAGAACGCTTAAATTCATGAAGTTTGGTAACCAGTGAAAGCAGCTCCTCGGAACAGTTACCATGAAAGTATTTGTATAAAAAGACAGAGAGAGGCGGCACGTCTGTGAGAGAGCGACGGCTATTTATGAAATTGATTAACTTAATTCAAAATGAAACTTCAGAATGATCAAACTCTCTAACACGTTGAGGGATCATATCATATCCATTGATGGCTATTTAATAGGGATAAAACATCAAAAGATTTAAATGAAGAAAACCCTGTTAGCAATTATGACAACGAAAAAATTAAAAAGTTTCAAAAGTCTATAGAAATTATACAAAGTTGTCTTGGGAGGAAGAAAAGACTAAATCTTTTCCTTCAAACCATGCGGTAGCCCTTAATGTACAAAATGGAATTGTAAACAACTTAAAACAGCAGGATATGTATGAAGATTATGCTGAAGTGTTTAAAGAAAGGGGATCATAGATCAGATAGATGTAACCCACTGACAGGTTTGAAGAATACATTTGGATAGAAAATGTAAATCTGTGTTAATATGTGAGGACTAGACAACTACCGAAATAAAACCTGCCCTTAATTTTTCACTTAAGATTAAAGAGTACCCTTCAAAAAATAAATCAGCCTACCCTAGCATAAACCCTCTTGGAAAACATGTTGCAATACTTCCTGGGTCTGCAGGAGAGCTTCGTAAAGAATTTACATCAAGTCAGTTTCGCAACAGACGCAAAGTTGAAGTTGTTTTTTCTAGATAAAAGCCCAAACAAAACAGAACAATTTGGCATCCAGGTAGAGCTCTGAGGTTTATTACAGGTGATGGCAATAAAGTTTGATCACTGAAGATTAAGAGAGCTGATGGAATAATTCAGACCGATTCAGTCAATTTTTTTGTACCCGCTTGAATTGCAGTTATTACATTGTGCCAAACTAGCACCTCTCCTGAATATAGTAATGAAAGGCATAACACACCAAGATAGTTTGTATCTCCACGCTAGCATCACAAATAACCTTCTGAATCAAACAATTAGTCTCCGAGACGCCCCCTAAGGACCAATCGAGAAAAAAAGACCAAAGCCAGAACAATTTGGCTTCTGGGTAGAGCTCTGGAGCTTATTACTGGTGAAGACAATAAAGTTTGATCAGTGAAGATTAAGAGATCTGATAGAACGACTCAGATCCATTCAGCCAATCTTCTGTACCCGCTTGAATTGTCGTTAATACATTCTGCCAACCTAACACATTTCCTGAAGATAGCAATGAAAGGCATGACACAAGAAGACTTGTAGCTACACGCTACGATCCCAACCCACGTTCTGAATCCAACACCCAGTCTCTGAGGCGCTTCCTAATCGAAAAAGACTAAAACCAGAACAATTTAACTTCTTGGTAGAGATATGGAGCTTATTATTAGTGATGATAAAAGATGTGGCCTGTGAAGATTAATAGAGCTAATGGAATAACTCAGACCCATCCAGTCAATCTTTTGTAACCGACTGAATTATCGTCAACATTCTGCCAAGCTAGAATCTTTCCTGAAGATAGCAACCAACCTTCTGAATCCAACACCCAGTCTCTGAGGCGCATCCTAAGAACCAATCGAAAAAGACCAAAACCAGAACAATTTACCTTCTGGGTAGAGATCTGGAGCTTATTACTATTGTGGACAATAACGTTCGATATGTGAAGATTAAGAGAGCGGATAGAATAACTCATACGCATTCAGTCAATCTTCTGTACCCCATTGAATTGTCGTAAACAAATTCTGCCAACCTAACACATCTGAAAATAGTAATAACAAGCATGGCACACCGAGAGAGCTTTTAGCTCCACGCTAGCATCCCAAACAACTTTCTGAATCCAACACCCATCTCTGAGACGCTCCGTAAGAACCAATCGAAGAAGACCAACATCAGACCAGTTTGGCTTCTGGGTAGATCTCTGGAGCTTATTACTGGTGATGACAATAAAGTTCGATCTGTGAGGATTAAGAGAGCTGATAGAACTAGTCATACGCATTCAGTCAATTTTCTGTAGCCTCTTGAATTGTTAACACAGTCTGACACATTAACACCTCTCCTGAAGATAATAAAAGTCATGGCACAAGAGAGCTTGTAGCTCCACGCTAGGATCCCAACCCACGTTCTGAATCCAACACCGAGTCCTCTGTGGTGCTCTATAAAAACCAATCGAAAAAGACTAAAGCCAGAACAATTTGGCTTCTGGGTAGAGCTCTGGAGCTTATTACTAGTGACGACAATAAAGTCTTATCTGTGAAGATTAAGATAGCTGATGGAACGACTCGGACCTATTCAATCAATATTCTCTACCCGCTTGAATTGTCTTGAAGAAATTTTGCCAAACTAACACCTCTCCTTAATATAATAATGAAAGACATGTCACATCCAAAGAAGTTTGTAGCTCCATGGTAGGGTCTCAACCAACCTTCTGAATCCAATTCCCAGACCCTGAGGCGCTCCCTAAATACCAATCGAAAAAGAAGACGGTCACTCGATGATTCATATATGTTTTACTAACTCCTGTTTTAATTAATTAATTTAAAAAGAAATTATTAACGTAGTAGACTATTGATTCTGGCAAACCTTCATGATTTTTTTCAAATTTGTTACCAATAGTAATTAACTAACCTACAGCTTTGAAACTACATAAACGTTCCTTTATACTTGATATGATTCGGATAATGTGTCATAAACTCTAAGTTCTTTATTAGGCTCAATACTCTGCTGAACATATAGATACTATCTCCCTTGTTGGCTACTGTGTAATGTTGGATCTTCTTTACTTTGCTCGATTCAGCGGCAGCAGAAACAGCCAAAGAAATAATCAGCAGAGTAAAAACGGAAGTCCCAGAGAACATCATTCGACCTCTTTTCGATTTTTTCTGCTGCCTCTTCTTCACGGTCACCTCTCTATCCCATTGTAGCGGCCTTTAAACTCAATTCCCGCTTTTTCACATTTGTTCACTTTCAGCGTTCTCTATCTTCAAGCCCAGCTCGAACGGCTACACGCAACCCTCGCTACTAAAGGCGAAGCCTGTTCTGACAGCTTGATATCTGATTTATCCTTCCTTCCGTGGGCACCAACGGAGCATTCTCCCAAAGAGACACCTACGAAAGGAAAACTACACACAACCCATGCTGCAAAATACGAGGCCTATGCGAGTAGTTTCACTCGTGGGAACTAGCGGAGAAAAACTACTATACTCAAAAATTTTGATAGCATGAAAACTCTAATTTTTCTTTGCAAAATATTACTCTCTTTGAACCAGAAATAAAAGCTGTTGAACAGTTATTTTCAAGCTTTGGGTTTCTGTTTACTCGACTCACTCTGTGAAGCACAAAGATACCGGGAAACTTCCCAGTACAGTGCAGAATACAGTATTGCTTGGCATTTATTACAGAGTAAATGAACGCAGAAATAACTTTAAGGCTGATAAAAACCCATTTGAAAGAGAAGTGTCCGTTTGAATAATAAAAAAAACATGCGAAGCAGGTGGAAGCAAAAGATTCATCAGGTTGAAGTTCCAGCCGCGGAAGCTGAAAAAGTAACAACGAAGTGTCACCCTTTTACTATATTTGGTCGTCTTTTGAGTTAATTTTTTGTATTTGCCTGATTTTCACACCTCCGATTTGTAAGCCCACTTTTCCTCTTTCGGGCGACAATACATCTGTCTTATTACAATTGAGGTTTGTTCACACTTTTCTCTGGGATATTGCAGTTTCCTTTCTGTGCCTGCCATATATAGGTGTACCATGTGCTTGTCTCGTGTTAAGCTAGCTCCTTCCCTCCCTCCTCCCCTAATAAGAAATATGTTAAATACATGGTAAAAAGACATCATTGTCTACATTAAGAAAAATCGAAGCCAGAAAAAATATGTCTACACCGTTTGTGCAAATTAATTGAAATAAAACGAATAATTCCGTTATTATTTACTTTTTTTTCGTATTTTTTCCAATGACCCATGACCCTGTGTACATGTTAGTACTTCGTATGTCCATTCCACGAAATCTTTACTTGCAGATTGACCACAGATTCTTGATTGGATTTAAATCAGAAAATTTTCCAAGCCAGTTGATAGCACTTGGATTTGCTTACTGGTAAGGCTTGCCATTTTGTTTTTTTCGTTCGCTTTCTTGGAAAAACTTGTCCATTAAAGACAATGAACGTAGGACAACTAATCGACCATCGAAACAATAGTGTCTAGGCGTGATGAAAATATGATGCAATTACTGATGACGCAATATTTTTCAAGGCCAAACAAATTTCATCATACACCCGGAAAATAGATTCATATTACTGCACACCACTGCAAATGACCTAATGTGAGAAAAACTTAGAAATCTAGTACACCCTGTGTTGGGGCGCACCCACCTTCTCACTAGTAATGGACTGGTCCCTCTTATATAAGTCAGCTCTGGAGAGAGAGTGACAGAGCGTCAGATAGAGAGTCAGGGTTAGCAGTCCAGATAAGCTTACCCGGTACATACCGTTGGACTATAGACTTTGGATATTGTTTCGTACTAACCAACCTTCGTTCTACTAATCACTCTATTGTTAATTGCTTTTATGAATATACCAGTATTTTCCTCTACAACTGTGTTTGTCTTGATTCATACACCGACACGCGGGAAACTCACAACATCTCAACACCCTGTCACTCCAGTGAGTCTAAAACTGACCGAATGGTGAAAGAAAGGAAACTGAAGTGTTTGTTTCAATTTATTTACACAAGGCTGTACTTGATTCTAATACTACCCTGCAAACTCTACCACGCCTTCTTCTAACCCGCTTACTGCCCCTTTTTCTAACCGCCTCCCTTTCTGTCACCTCAAGGAATTCCAGATTGGAGCAACAAGAGAGAGAGAGAGAGAGAGGATTGTGGAGAACTATGCTCACGTCTGACCTGAACATGGCACATAAAAGGCTTTCTTACTCTACATTTTTATGTGATTAAAATGCATCTTCCTCTTCTTAATGCATCATGTATCCACAAGACGTAGGCGATCATGGCTCTCCACAACTTCGTGTCTCTTGTAGCTTTTAATAAAGTTGGTCTTTTCGTTGTTTCTCCTAAGCCCTGCTCCTTCATATATTTACTGAAGCTCACTAAGTATGCCATGTGCTGTATCTTCTCTCTCTCTTGCCTTCAGTCTGTCTTGTAAGTATCATATTTTCTAAGCACTCCTTCCTCATTATGAAACATCAACTGACTCTTTCTGATGTTAAGTATAAGTTTTCTTTTTGTTTCTGTTTTCTCTAGAAATTCATCGTTGCTCATATGTTCGGTCCGTTGTGTTCTCAGCATCCTTCTGTAGAACCACATTTCTGCTGCTTCAAGTCTGTTCTTCATCTTTGAGGAGATTGACCAGCACCCACTGCCATATAGTAAGATATATGTCACGTAATAAGTTTTCCTTGTTTTTAGCGAAGTTTTTTATTATTATTATTTCTTAGTACTCAGCTTTTGGAATGCATCTTTGGCTATTCGAAAACGCCTTCGGATTTCAGTGTCACACTTTCCGTCCGCTGCTAAAACATTTCCCAGATATTTAAATTTCCGCACATGTTTGATTTTGGTACCTCCGATTTTTATTTCGTACTTTGGGTTCATCCTTTTGCTAACAACCATGCATTCTGTCTTCTTGCAGCTGATGGCTAGTCCTTTCTTCTCGCTTTTCTTTACTTGCCTAACTTACCATTTAGAACTGAGTCCCTACTTAATGGTAAATCTGACCGATTGGATAAAGTCAAATTGGCAACCGATCTAAAATAAATGATCTTCACTCTGTTGTTAACTGGAGCCAAAAATGGCTTGTAATATTAAAACACCTCCAAAACGATTCTGTTCTCGTTTAATCTTCTTAGAGAATCTTTTTTTTGGGTGGGGGGTTGGCTTTCCATCAGTATGGCTGATGCTAACCTCCAGTAAAATAACATATTGCCTCTTCTCGGGCTAACGTTTTCCGCTGACATGAACTGAAAAGATTATATTGAATCAAAATCTTCATCTATCCATTGAATGTTGCTGTCATATTTGGACTGGTGCTTTTGCTATGTATTTAGAGATTCTTCATGAAATCCAAGAAAAAAAGATCTGCAATATTATCCGTCCTGGCCTAGCGTCTGTTAATTTTCTTACCACAGTAACGTAGCATTTCTCTATCTTTTCTATAAATATTTTCATGGAACTTGTTCTGATGAGCTTTCCTCTTTACAAATTTACGCGCAGTACTAAATTGGCAGGCAGACCCCCTTTTTTACCGTTGCTACGTGTAACCGTAAGTTCTATGCTAGCAGTTTCTTCTCTCGCGCTTCTCGCATGTGGAACTCTGTTCTGCCTTGTTGTTTTCCAGTCAACTTTGATTTTCAAATATTTAAATGTAATCGCAATCGTTATCTTCTTTCTTTTTAATTCCTGTTCTTTTATTGTTCTCTGTTATAGATTTTTTTTCTCTCTCGTATTCTCTAACATCCCTTACATCTTAGTGACTTTATTTCCTTGCTTGAGGTAAAATGATTAAATTAAAAAAGCCAACTTAGAAAAACAAAAACCAAAATTGATTGTCACGTATCAAAATCTATTTCTATTACGTTAGTAGACGTTTCCTACGAATAATTGATTCTTCTGGTGATGCATAAACGTATTAAACAAGCAATTATATACTTTCTAAACAACTGAAAATTGCCGCACAAGAACTACGCAACCACCCTGACATAATTGTAAAAAAGATGATGAGACCAACATTTTTGTCATCCTAAACAAATTGGATTACAACAAAAAACTTGACCACACACTCCATGATCACATAAAGTTTAAAAAACTTAACAAGAACCCGACCAACCAACTAAAATCAAAGCTTAATAAACTTATTAATGCTAATAATGCCGAACAGAACTCTTTAAAACTCCTTAAAATTGTTGGTGATTATAGACCTGGTTACATATACGGCACTATAAAAACACATAAACCTAACTATCCTCTCCGTCCTATCATATCGCAAATTCCAACTCCTGTATATCAGCTAACAAAATACATTAACCAACTCATTATTCCCTACCTTCCTAGTAAATAGAGTGTTAAGTCAACATTAAAAGTAATTCAAATCCTAAAAAGTGAAAAACCCGACAATGAAATCATGGCTTCACTTGATGTTGAAAACTTATTTACCAATGTCCCTGTTAGTGAAACTATTGACATAATCATAAGAAATATATACAGTAACTCATCTTTACTCCCACTTAAAATTAATCCTAATATATTATGGAAACTATTATTAGCTTGTACTACTGAAGTCCCTTTGATCATAATAATAATATATATACAACGTGATTGTGTCTCCATGGGTTCAGACTGGGTCCGACATTTAGCAATTTCTACGTGTCGAAGCTCGAAAATAAGATATTTACAGATTTTAAAAACAAACACCCATCTACCATACGATGATTATATTCTTATGTTAGTTAAAAATACAGATGAAATACTTCAACTTCAAAAACGTTTCCAAAATAATTATGTCCTTAAATTCACGTATGAACTCAATGCTAATAATAAAAAAAAATTTATTGTTGATTATTAAGTTGACATCTCCATCCGTTTGAATTTTGTTCATGAATTTAACTCGTGACTGTTTTTAAATAGGTAATCTCTTTTACTTAAATTTTAGTTAAGTTAGTATGGGGTAATATTTGAAGGTAATATTAAAGATCTTGCTCTGTCATATACTGTATACACACCCATGCAAATCTCACATATACACACGTTCCTTTACATGTACAATCACTCATACAGGTACCCATGTACCAATATACACAGGTAACTTCCTGTATTAACACATAACTAAATATAAAATTTTTTTCCAATTTAAATATTTTATCATCAATAATGATTATTAAAGGGTAATATATTTCAATTTAGATTAAATTATCAATTTAAAAAGTTTTCCTCCATATTATAAAGAATTTTAAACTCACACTTCCAATTGGAGAATATGAAATGAGAAAATGAGATAAAAAACTAATAACAGGACTGTAAGTCCTTCTTTTATAATATTCTATGTCTCCATAAATATACATAGACACACATATACACATATCCGTATATATACACACATACATATACATACATATCCATATATAGACAAATATTCACATATACACATACACACACACATGTATATATATGTGCATATACTCATACAAACATATACATATGCAGATATACACACACACACATACATACATACATTTGAACATATACACACACATATACCCACATATATGCACCTATATATATATATATACACAGACACACATACATATACACATATACACATACATATAGACATATATACGCATATACACACACATATTCATATACACATATACACATACACACACATATATACATGTACATATATACACCCACATGTGCGTGCATGCAAAAAACATATCAATATTCATACTTAATTACATTGTTATACCTATATTCTCTCATATTATATATATGAACTCACAAATTCTTATATTTATACATAAATACATACACTATCTATGGAAAGACATACATGTACCCATCTATATATACACATCAACACTCACACATGCATTTATAGAAATTATAAAAAATTGTATACATATCCACATCCACACGTATACATGTACCTACATATATATATATATATATATATATATATATATATATATATATATATATATATATATATATATATATATATATAAATATATAAAACAACATATATTTAGAAAAAAAAAATTAACTTATTTGAAATATGGTTCCTTCTGCTACACAGGAATTACCATGTTTCAAAAACCGAAGCTGAAAATTTCAAATTTAATTAAAAGCTTTAGTTCTATTTCATCTTCAAGCGAACCATATTTTAAATCAGTTAATTTATAATATTTATGCTCAACTGTTCTTTTTTTTTTTTTTTTATATATATATATATATATATATATATATATATATATATATAAAAGTGATAGAAATTGTTAGAAGGATTTGAAATAAGCATAATTAAGTAATGCACCGAGTCTAGAAAAAACCTCAATAGAATGCACTTGACAGCCGTTTCGTTATTTGGGAATCATCGAGAATTAAAACCCGGACCGTTACGATACGAGACAAACGTCATACCAACGGTACCAACGGGCCTCGTTGATGCAGAGGTAAAAAATTAGACTCGATAGAGCGCTGCTCGATCACAAATTCCGTGTTTCCATTACCCTTACCTTACAGTTGGTATGACATTTGTGTCGTATCGTAACGGTTTTCAATTCTCGCTAGTGGATGCACACTGCTGATGTGTCCCAAATATAGGACGAAACGGCCGTGCAGTGCTTTCTGCATTCTGTTGAGGTTTCTTCTACACTCGATGAATTACTTAATTATGATATATATATATATATATATGTACACGCATATATGTGTGTGCGCGCTGCGATGCAATAATCTCCAAAATATTTTTCAAGTAAATTTTTATTCATAGAAATTCATAGCCTCATTATTCTGCCATCAAAGTATTTTCTTTTGTTTCTTGTAAATGTCTACCACCTTTAGCCTAAATTGTGTATTACATCATGTCCCCAGCTTATTCTTATCTACTCCCCGGCGTAATTTTTAACTAAATATTTTATTCATAGAAATTCATAGTCTCATTATTAAATTATCAAACCATTTTCACAGGCTTTCCTTTCTTGTTAAGCTAATGAAGATTTTTCCAGTATTGTTTGGCACAAAACGAGACGATGAACTTAGAAAGTATCTTGGTCATTTCATCGTTTTCGCTTTGGATCTATAGAAGTATTTTGACGTTTTTTTTTGCGTGGGGAGGGGGGATCCTTGGGATTTTTTTTTCATTCTGTTTATTTAAAGTTTGGTATAAATTTTGTATGCCAACATTCCGTTTCGATGAATTCCATCAACACTACTTTGATATTTTAAACTTCTTAAGAAATCTTACTGGAAAAAAATGTTGGGAATTTGATTATAGCTTGAAGGTGAAATGTCTCAAACATATTTGGAGAAATACGAGAAAACAGCTAAAATTAATGGAAGCTTTAACAATAAAAGAAGAAAAAAAAAAAGAAAAATAGCAATTAGGAATACAGCCACAAAGTGCTGCCGTATTCGGAAAATACAAAAAATCCTATTGTTATGAATAAAAATAAATAAAAATAAAATCTATATATTCAGACAAAGAAGAAAACATCCTTGATAAAGAATAATGGATTCGCCGAAAGCGCTAGGATTCACAGATCCATTTGGACAGTTCTTGTAGAATATGTCCCCACAAAAACTCATTTTTCAAATATAATAAATATTTTAATCGCAGTGCCGTGTCAGCAATTTTCAATGAAAACTGTCAAAAAAAAGATTACTATCCAAATAGAAACAAAATATATTTATATATAATAATAAATTTTAGTCTAAAAATATATATATATATATATATATATATATATATATATATATATATACATAATAATCCGTTGGTATATAATCAATACACACACATATATATATATATATATATATATTTCTATTATATATATATATATATATATAAACGTGATTTCGGTCTAAATATATGTGGTTTGTGTGTATATATATATATATATATATATATATATATATATATATATATATATATATATATAGAGAGAGAGAGAGAGAGAGATAGATACATAGATAGATAGATAGAGAGATAGATAGAGAGATAGATAGAGAGATAGATAGATACCTCGAATATTTGTCACACATTTATTTTGTATGAAAATGTTGAACTGAGGAATTAGAATCGAATTTTGATTCTAAGGAAATATATTATAATCATCATGAGACCTTACAGTTGTCTGTTCCTTAATATAATTAATTAATATATATATATATGTGTGTGTATATGTAAGTGATTTCGGTCTGAAGTGATGAATATTTCGTTATTCAACAAATAAATTATAAATGAAATGAATATTTAAGTTTTTTCGTTATATATATATATATATATATATATATATATATATATATATATATATATATATATTATTATTTTTTTTTTCGGGCATGAATAATTCCATATTCTAATGTATTTAACTTAAAACGTAACATTTCTCTGTTTTTACGATTTGGTCGTAATTTTCGAAACTGGAGGAAAGCTTTTAGAAATGTTATGTTTATTTTGTTCATCTTTCTTTGACTATAAGCTCATTATCGCCAGATTCTTTATCGATTATTATTTATATTCAAAGATTCTTTTAATAACATTCGGTGTGATTTTAATTCTTTTATATTTTCTCATTTATTAATTGTAAAGTAATGGATTATAAATTTCTTAGTAAAACGTTTTCAATAAAACGTTATTTTGTTTCGTTTACTACCAGTCAATTTGCTTTCATTATTTCTCTTTCAATTATTTAAAAAAGACAACAACAATTATAATAATATTAATAATAAAAATATTCTAATATATTAGATAGTAATTTTATTTTTTTTTAATTTTCTTTTATTATTATTAATTTAAAATATATACAGCAATATATTGGCAACTTTAATGACGAACTGTTTACTCCAACATCCCGTGTATATTGTTGCTCGTCTGCAGCACGTTATTTTTAAGGGTAACGTTCAACACTGGTCTTCACTCATCCTATAAATCTCTCACGTGTTAAAGGTTGGCTATCGGCCTTGTAATTGAGAGAAGATTGGCGCCGCTAAGTTAACTACAAGTCTACAGAAAGGATTATCTATATATAGCCAACAGCTATCTACAAGTCCACAGAAAGGATTATGTATATATAGCCAGCAGCTATCTACAAGTCCACAGAAAGGATTATGTATATATAGCCAACAGCTATCTACAAGACCACAGAAATTATTATGCATATATGCCCTACAGCTATCTACAAGTCCACAGAAAGGATTATGCATATATAGCCAACAGCTATCTACATGTCCACAGAAAGGATTATATACATCTAACTCGTGGCACACAGTGCACCTCTGTGGGCAAAGTTTTTATGGAGAGAGTGTGATTTGTGCCCCGAAAGCAACTGGCCACGTTAAACAAATGTTAGTGCAGGTTGATCAGTAGCTGAATGGCTAATAGTTCAACTCAAATACATGCAGGATAGAAACCCCCTATAGCGAGGAAGATATACTGGCGAGGACAAATGGAGGATGCCACGGGCAGTCTTTAGCTTGAATTTTACACATGGGTGGTGAGAGGTAGATGACCGTTGTGCAGCACGAAATCGGGACACTGTTGCATATCGTGTCCTCATCTCATAACAAATCAACTCTATTTTGGGATAACTCTGCTTTCCTCTTATGAAGTAGGCTCAATAAAAGGTGACCTAGAAATTGCATGTCCGAGCATGGCCCTCTCATACGCTGCATATGGATGGGCATTCATATTGTTCACTCAAAATTTCCGAAAAACAAAACTTAATGAAACAAACATCTTGGTATGTAAGGACTCTTCAGGGCAATATGAAAAACCCTGAACTCAGAACAGCAATTATTGCTCGAGTACTGAAACAGAACAATATCAGTATTGCTGCTCTATCAGAAACCAGACTTCCAGACAGAGTTCAACTCAAAGAAGTGGCAGGTGATTACACTTTTTTCTGAGTAGAACGACCAGAATCTGCAAAAAGAGGATCTAGTGAACGAAATGCTATAAGAAATAATCTTGTGTCACGAACGGAATCACCTCCAAACAGAGCATTTACTTAAATATTTGTATCTATAAAAAGAATGTATAAATATAAAAATGTCTTAAAATACATGTCTTAATATATATATTTCGGACTAAATATATGTGTGTGTGTGTGTGTGTGTGTGTGTTTGTTTGCGTATGTATATATAAATGGAGAGTTAGGACTAAAAATATATATATATATATATATATATATGTGTGTGTGTGTATATATATATATATATATATCCAAACAAACACATATATATATATATGTGTGTGTGTTTGAAACAATATATATATATATATATATATATATATATATATATATATATATATATATATATATATATATATGTATAGATACCTGGAATATTTGTCACACAATTATTTAATTTATTCACCATGAAACCTTAAAGTTGTCTCTTCCTTAATACAATTAATTTATATACATATATATATATATATATATATATATATATATATATGTATGTATGTATGTATGTATGTATGTGATATCGGTGTGAAGAGATGAATATATCTTTATTCACCAATATTTCTGACAGGTTAATGTCTCTTTCCTTACCTATCGGTAAGAATAAGCATACACCACTTTACTTAGTTGTTATGCGGTTACCATGGACTCTATTGAGTAGATAAAAGTGTCCTTTTACTGCAACCTTCAGGAACTTCTAAGGCGGACGTCATTTCGTAACAAAATTTTTATGATGGTGGCCTTCAACACGTGTTGGATGTGACACACTATCCTGGAGTAAAATCATTGAAAACATGGCGTCGGTAAATCAAATTCTATCAGGGTATTGTTTCTGTCTCTTTGCAGTAAATTCGATCTTATAGTCACCAACACAAATTTACACCAACCAACAAGTTTCAAAACTACATGGCGACATCCTAGATAAGGGCGGAATCAACTCATTGACTACAACATCGTTCGTGGTCGTGATCGCCACGACATAAACCTTACGCGATCAGTGGCAATCGTTCAAAGTTTGTCAGATCACAATATAGTTTGCTCACATACGGCAATGCATTTGAAGAAGCCTGTTAGAAGGAATCGAGCAAAACCGCCAAAGAATGTCGATTTAAGAAAGCTGAAAGATGGAAACTTTAGACTCTTTCCAAGCATTGTGTGACTCAAAACTTTCATCACTAGATGTAGGTAATGAATTTAAATCGGCGTCGTCTGCCTTACAAGACATACCGTATGACTCGACAAAAGAAACACTCGGGTACGGTCAGCGAAAAACATCAAGACTGATTTGATTCAAACGATCCTGAAAGTAAATCTCTCCTAGAAAACATGCATAAAAGACATCAAGTCTGAATAGCAGACAAACTATCTCTATCAAAGAAACGGGCCTTTAAATAGTATCTCTATCAAAGGAACGGGCCTTTAAATCAGGCAAAAGAACGTCTCAAACAAAATTGAGAGAGATGAAGGGGGGCTGGTAGACAGCAAAGGCTAAATCTTTGCAGAAGGCTGGTAACAGATGTGACTTCAAATTATTCTACCAAAACTTGAAGGGTGTTTTTTGGTCCCATTCCCAGCGGTCTATCACCAAACCTTTCTTCAGATAACAGTCTTTTGACAAACAAAGTCCACATTATCAAACGCTGGGCAGAACACTTCTCCACGGTCCTAAATCAGGATTCGTCTGTTGATACTGAAATAATAAACAATCTTCCTCAAAGACCTGTTGTACAAAGCCATTTTTGATAACCCTTCAACCTCCGAACTCAAAAAAGACATCAAACAGCTTTCGAAGGAAAAAGACCCCCGGCGAAGATGGAATTTCAGCTGAAATATACAAATGTGGCACCAATCTTTTGATATGCAAAATTTGTGATATTTTCAACCTTGTGTGGGAAAAGGGAGAAGTGCCACAGCTGTAGAAGTATATTTCAGTTATCCGTTTGTATAGGCACAAAGGGAACAGATATGAATGTGACAACCATAGAGGAATATCTCTTCTTTCGGTTGCTGGCATAATCTTTGCTCGTATCATCCTGAATAGGCTTAATGAATTTGTCTCGGAATCGGCATTACGAGAGACCCTGTGCGGTTTTCGATCCGGTAGAGGAACCGTGGATATGAATCAGAATCAGGAGAAGACACAGGAACAAACAAGAACAAAACTATTTGTTGTTTTTGTAGACTTCATAAAGGCTTTCGATACTGTATCTTGAACTGCTCTTTGGAAAGTTTTCCTCCATATTATTATCTCCTTTCACGAAGAAATGAAAGGTTTTGTAAGGTCAGGAAGTGAGCAATCGGACGCCTTTTTTTCATCTCCAACGGTACAAAGCAAGGTTGCGTTCTTGCTCCTTTCTCTTTATAATTTTCTTTTTTGCTATGCTTGAAAAAGCATTTTCTGACTTAAAGGAGTCAACGTTGAATTCAAGTAGAGGTCTGTACAATCAGTAACGTTTTAAAGCACAATCGAAACTTGGTCTGCAGCTGGTACGCGATCTTCTCTTTATAGATGATGCTGATCTATTAGCACACAGTCTAGAAGACATTCAAACTATTCTTGATAAATTCTCTGAAACGGCCAAATCATTTGGACTCATTATCAACACAAAGAAAACTGAGCCAATGTACCAGTCAGTAGCAGGCAATCCATCTCTCACAAATCCTTCCATATTAATTGATGGCACGGCATTAAAAACTATTCAGGCATTCAAATATCTTGGATCAACAGTCTCTTCTGATAGAGAAATGGACAGAGAAGTTCAATCCAGAAAGCCAGCACAGCATTCTGTAATCTTAAACATATGTTATGGAACACCAAAGACGTGTCTCTCAGAGTAAAGATATACATATACAGATCAGTAGTTCTCAGTCAACACTTCTCTCAACCCTGAAACTTATGGTGCTGAAACAAAAATCAACTTGACGCCTTTCATTTGCGTTGACTTTGTGCCATATATGATATAAAATAGGATGACGCGTTCAAGAATAGTGCAATACTGAAGACATGTAAAAACATCACAGGCATTGAAACCATTCTTGCGAAGATACAACTTAGGTAGGCTGGTCATGTTATGAGAATGGGTTAGCATAGGCTTCCAAAAAGGTGTTGTATAGAGAAATAGCAAACTCCTAGCGTTCCGTTGGACATCCACTCTTACGCTACAAAGACAAATTGAAAGACAACTTGAAACCTCTCAACTTTGATCTGAAAGCCTGGGAAGCCCAAGCATCAAACCGAAAGGAGTAGCGTAAGACGTGTGTCATTAAGTTAAATGGTTTTGACGACAGTAGACTGAAGCACTGTGATCAGCTTCGTCAAGCTCTGAAGCAAAGACACTATCAAAATCCTGCTTTAATAAATTCCATCTGTCAGTGTGGCTTTGTCGACCGCAGCAAAGCCGAGCTAGTATCACACTAAAGAAAGCACAAATAAAATGTCTTTCCTTTACCTGATTTCTTCCACAATAGCCCCTGCTAGCATGCATAAGTTTAAAACGAAAGGTACCATCCAATGCTGACCCTCATTTATCGTTCACGATAGCAGAGTCTACCATATATATATATATATTATATATTTATATTTATATTTTTTATATATATACACACACA
Organism: Acanthosepion pharaonis; assembly: GCA_903632075.3. Classification (NCBI taxonomy): domain Eukaryota; kingdom Metazoa; phylum Mollusca; class Cephalopoda; order Sepiida; family Sepiidae; genus Acanthosepion; species Acanthosepion pharaonis. Next base: position 194,219 of record CAHIKZ030001976.1, read on the forward strand.
CACACACACACGTATTTAGTAAATTATCTATTTATATTATAGGTTAAACAGTATTAATTACATTTACCATAAATAAAGTTCGTAAATTTAATTTTTCGGGTTCAATACAAAATAGTAATATATTTATTTAAGGCTATTCATCTGAAAACATGTCTTCCCTTTCTTTATTTTTTTCTTAAATTTTCTTTCTTTCTTTCTTTCTTTAATTTACAATCAGTCTGTTAAGATACATTGATATCCATCTCAAACTGTTCATATCTATTTGTCTATCTTATAACCTCCTGTTAAATTGGATGAGATTAATATCTGTTTTATCTATCTTCTATTATCTATCTATCTATCTATTTGTTTGTTTTAAGTATATTTTTGATTTTATATATATATATATATATATATATATATATATATATAGATAGATAGATAGATAGATGACAGTTCTTGATATATATATATGTCTTATTGATATCTATATGTTTGACGTTGTTTTCATTTATTTCGTAGTTGGTGAAAATGTTTAGTTAGAGAAATTCAATTTTTGAAATATCATACGATTTTGAAGTAAAATTTTTATTTTTATGAGAATAAAAATCCATTTTTCATTTTCTTATTTTAAGATTTATTTGAGAATAATTTGGTCGACAACAGATACCATCTTTTCTGGTGAAATCGAAATTTGAAATTATAGAAAAACAAATTGAAGAAAAAAAAATTATTTAAAACTTTCGGAGCATTGTCATCATCATTCTTCACCAGATTTTTCTAATTTCGGTCGTGCTATCTCAGGTGTTTACCTAAAAAAAAAAAATCGACCGAAAAAATGAAACATTTATTATTCGAACCAATACAGCTTTTAGCGCTTGCCATTTTTTAATTCAAACAACTGAGTTATTGCATTAACGTGTTGATTTTCTAAATTGAACTCACACTCTTTGGGTCCTGTCACAACGCCGAAAACCAACGCCTTTATCCAGGATCGTGACACTTATCGAGACAAGGGGACAAAGAACCATTACATAGTCCAATTATGTAAATAAATTTCTAATACCTCATCTCAGAGTAAATATAGACACAAGATGAAAGGATGGAGTAAATTTGTATTAGAATCGAACTCAAATTGTGTTTGTAATTAACAGTTATATAAGTTTGTTAACATTTACACCGTCATTTGGAATCATTTCATTATTTGATAAGTATACTGATGTGTGTGTGTGTGTGTGTGTGTGTGTGTGTGTGTGTGTGTGTGTGTGTGTGTGTGTGTGTGTGTGTTTTAATTATATTTTCTGAATTAACGTGTGTTTGTCTGTGTTTTGTTGCTCAAAATCACACAATATGATTTTGGAATTATATACCTCTCTCTCTCTTCTTTCTCTCTCTATCTATATCTATATATATATATATATATATATATATATATATATATATATATATATATATATATATATAATCCGTTGGTAAAAACCAGTGGGTAAATAATCCAATATGAATTTAATAATATAAATGTTAAAACTGATCCACAAAATAGCTTAGTGTGTTTATTACAGATTATAAGAAATAAATTTTTTTCATATAATTGAAATTAAGATACCATTAATTAATTCATTTATAGTTAAATTTTATATTTAAAATTTTATATATATATATATATATATATATATATATATATATATATATATATATATATATATATATATATATTTGTGTAAAAGATGACACAAGTTTGAGTAGTTTTTATATAAATGTAGGGTCTTATATTGTACATGTGTGGATGTGTGGGGGGGATGTTTCAGGGGTTACTGGTACTGAGCTTAGTGTATTCATTCAGAGCATATAAAAATAAATTCGATGCATATAAATGAAATTTAATAGAAAAAATGAAAAAATTCATTTATAGTTAAATTTAGAGATAAATTTATTTATATATATATAATTCAGAATTTTTCATGTTTATATATATATATATATATTATATATATATATATATACTTGATGTGTGTGTGTGTGTGTGTGTGTGTGTGTGTCTGTGAGTGTTTATATATAAATGAGTGAGTCTCTCTCTCGTGTACATGTATATATATATATATATATATATATATGTTTATCGGTTATTGGTAAACGGAAGATGGAACGGTCTCTATTTCAAATTCCAGGATGGCAATCCCATAGGAGAAGACTAGGCTCGAATTCAAAACCTGAAAAATCCGCTCTTTTCTATTCAGATATTGCTTAAATATCACCAGGAATGGAATCTTTAAATCGTGAGAAAACGTCTAAAAAATATAAAACGAAAGTTCAAAGCCCTGATTAAATCTTATTGATGTACTGTGTTCTGTAATAGACTGGGAAAATGTCACACACACCTCATATATATATATATCGATATATATTCATTGTTTCTACTATCAATTTATATAAAACGAACTTTTCGACTTTTGTTTTATTTATCTACTATTTCGTAATTCCTATTGATTTCTAGTGTTTTTGCTTACGTAACGTTTTAGAAATTTAAAAACCCGCTAATTTTTCATACTTTTCAAAGAGTATATAATGTTTATATACGTACATTATATATGTTCATTTGTTTAATAGAATGGGTTACAAATATGGTGTTTTTTTTATATATATAAAATGCTTCCGTAATTTACTTTTCAAATAGCTTATATACAACTATATCCTGCTCCAAGCCGGAGAATGTGCGAAGGCGGAAAACAGCTGTTTGAGGTAGATTGAAATTTCGGAAGAAAAGGTACTCCATCTATGGGAATGAAAAATGATTTTAAATATACGGTGACTTAAAAATAATCAAAAAACACGGAAAAAATATGTATGTAAAAAATAAAATAAAAACAGTGGAGTTAAAAGAAAGTTGGTTGTCAACAGTTTCTACATAAAAAACGCGTATTCCTTTGGATCAAATTTTTACGCTTTATCTCATTGTATATTCAATATATATATATATATATATATATATATATATATATATATATATTTTTTTAATGATTGTGTGTGTGCTGTGTGTAGGGGCTCCACGTATTGAAAATGAAATTCTTTTTGAAATGCTGTTCGACCCACGAGAGCCATTTGAATGGTTAATTAGGATCTTATTAAAAAACAATGATAGTTCAATTTTCTAAAAAATAACCAATAGATAAAAAATAAGTATTTCATATATACGGATATTTCAGAATCTATAAACAGTATATATAAACACCGTCTCAGAATATATATATATATATATATATATATATATATATATGGGAAGAAGAGACCTGAAGCAACAGAAAT
>CAHIKZ030001976.1:202500-345000 GCA_903632075.3 Acanthosepion pharaonis
GGAAGAGGGGTTTGAGAAATAAATGGAAAAGCGACTTTGCAAAAGATGAAAGAAAGGAAAAGGAAGGTAAATTAAATATAATTATATAATTTTTAAATTTTAAATATTTATTTATATATTAATTTTAAAAAACAGATTTTTATATTTGGCTGTTAACATTTTTAAAGCTTTTCAACAAACTAAACTAGGAAATAAATATATTGTGAATATAATATAAATAAACAATATTACTATTATTAACATTATATTATGAATAACAATTAAGGAGTAAAAAGTTTTAATTAAAATCTAACGTTCCGAATTCTCTTTTTTAAAAAATATATATATATATATATATATATATATATATATATATATATATATATATTTAAAGATTTATTTATATATATATATATATATATATATATGTGTGTGTGTGTGTGTGTGTATGAAAATATATAGAAAATAGGAAAGAACTTGTTAGGTAAATAATCCAAAGTTCTTTAATATTTTGTTATTATTAAAAAACAGTGCTCGATACAAAAGTAGAGCTTAAAATAATAATTATTTGATTCCATTACAAAGTTCTCATGTTTCAAAAAAAAGCCAAAACTTCATTATAATTATTTGAATTAAATTCAATTAAAAATTACCAAGCTCTGTTCCATCTTCAAGCGAATTTTTTTGGAAAACATTTCAAGAATTAGTTATTCCCAAAAAATTTCGCTTGAAGATGGAACAAGGCTTGGTACTTTAATTCAATTTAATTCAAATAATTATATTGAAGTTTTCGGCTCTTGTTTTGAAGCATGAGAACTCTTATGTATCGATGGAATTATACTTTTAAATAAAAATAATATATATATATATATATATATATATATATATATATATATATGACTTTTTGGTGACACTGTTTCCGTGTCATCAATCGATAAAATAATTAGTCGCAGTGACTTGTCAGTTGTCTTCAAGAAAACTTGTATAAAGAAGAATTGCTGTTTAATTATACAACCATTCTTTCTATCTGCGCCTCACGATAAAAGAAAGCAATTCTATTTTCAGTTTGTTTTTACATCTGTTCTTTTTAACTGCAGTTGTGTAACCATGGCGAAGTTAGGCAACCATTTACGTCATATATTTTCCCCCTCCGAGTATATCAATGTAAATTCAGCTTAAAACATTATTCGTCTTCTCTGTGCTGTGTCCCTGCAGGATGTCAGTCATCATGGCGCTCCACTATTTCCTCTCTTTTGTACCTCTTAGTAAAGGTTATCTATTTGCTTTTTCTCCTAATATCTGTTCTGCCAACATTTGCACAAGTGCATAACGTAGGTTATTCACTACTTTTCTGTCTCTCTAACCTTCAGTATTTCATGTGTGTGTCAAATTTTCTAAGCCCTCTTTCCTCATTATGTGCCATAGAAATTTCAATGTCTTTTCTTTCCATCTGTTTTCTTGTGACATCTTTATTAGGACATTACATGCACATAGCCAGAAAAGCCTTAATAATACTGTATATTCTGTTTCCTGAATGTCTTAATTATACTTGCCTATCTAGATCATTCTTTTCAGATATCCTACAGATATCTATCAATGAAGGTACAACAATAAATCAAAAACCTAATAATCCCCCCAAAAAATTTACTCTACCCAAATATTTATTTAACATGTTTTGTGAGTGTTAAATTTTCTAAGCCCTCTTTCCTCATTATGTACCGTACAAATTTCAACTATCTCTTTCTGATGTTACTTATTAAGGTGATTTTTGCATCCATTTTCTCTATAAGTTTTTCTAAACGCTCAAGAAATTTTTTACTGTATCGACCTTATTATGTTTCAAGAACTCATTAATTTTCAGTGCAGTGCATTTTATTTTTCATTCAGCTCAAAATATCCCGTATTCAACTCTAAAACTTTCCAGAGACATACTCACGCTCACGACATCGTAAACATGAATTTTGATGATTCATTGCCAAGTTTCCCATACAAAAAAAATGCATGAATATACTGGTTTGTCATGTCAAGTTCAATGTGCAGCATATTTTGAACTTTCTCACGGGATGCGCAAACAGGCTGTTTGATTTATAGTCAATCGCCTGTCATCCATCACCTTGTGGTGAAAGACGATCAATATTTCCTCTGTGGTGGCAGTTGCAGCACGTCCAGACCTTCACTCAACTACAAGACGATCCTTCCCCCTCCTTTATTCAGCTGCCCAATTTCGCACTGTTGATAAACCAGAAGCGTCACCTCTCTAATGTAGCAACCATGTCAACATAAATGTCCTTGGGGACTTGTTGTGGTGTCTTATCTCTAATGAGTCTATTGTGGAATCTTCCACTTACTATAAAATTAGTGGCAGATTAAACCTCAGGGGAACAATGATATAAACTGTTCAACTGTCAAACTCGGACGAGGCTTTGCCGAAATGCAAAGTTTCGTCCAGGAAGGTAGATAGGCCCTGGACACGCTTATTTACACGGGAAGCAGGTCAACTGACACACACACTCCCAAGTCGTGTAACAGTTTTGTGGTATTTAGTGTTCAATACACTATTTATCTGGAACCACTTGTTTTGTTATTTCTGAACCATATAATTGGTCACAACACGACTATAACTTTTCTAGCAGGTATTTCATAACACTAAGATGGTAAATTCTGTTCATATTCAAGGAAAGTAGCTACTAGTTACATTTGAAGTCTTCTTTGATCAGGTATCAGTTTACATGGAAAGAAACAATGCAGTTATTAATAGGATGGGTGAAAGTTAATGCTGACAAACAGCTGAAGCATCAGTCTTTCATAGTTGACTGATCAAGTTTTCAGCCCTTTGTCGTACCTGGAAAGAAACAATGCAGTTATTAATAGGATGGGTGAAAGAAACAATTAATGCTGACAAACAGCTGAAGCATCAGTCTTTCATAGTTGACTGATCAAGTTTTCAGCCCTTTGTCGTACCTGGAAAGAAACAATGCAGTTATTAATAGGATGGGTGGGCTGAAGATCAAGTCGAATGTTTTTCAGCCCTTTGTCGACCTGAAAGAAACAAAACAGCTGAAGCATCAGTCTTTCATAGTTGACTGATCAAGTTTTCAGCCCTTTGTCGTACCTGGAAAGAAACAATGCAGTTATTAATAGGATGGGTGAAAGTTAATGCTGACAAACAGCTGAAGCATCAGTATTTCATAGTCGACTGATCAAGTTTTCAGCCCTTTGTCGTACCTGGAAAGAAACAATGCAGTTATTAATAGGATGGGTGAAAGTTTTAATGCTGATATTAAACAGCTGAAGCATCAGTCTTTCTTTCATAGTTGACTGATCAAGTTTTCAGCCCTTTGTCGTACCTGGAAAGAAACAATGCAGTTATTAATAGGATGGGTGAAAGTTAATGCTGACAAACAGCTGAAGCATCAGTCTTTCTTTCATATTTTAGTTGACTGATCAAGTTTTCAGCCCTTTGTCGTACCTTTGGAAAGAAACAATGCAGTTATTAATAGGATGGGTGAAAGTTAATGCAGACAAACAGCTGAAGCATCAGTCTTTCATAGTCGACTGATCAAGTTTTCAGCCCTTTGTCGTACCTGGAAAGAAACAATGCAGTTATTAATAGGATGTTAATGGACAAACGGCTGAAATCAGTCTTTAATGCTGACAAACACCTGGAAGCATCAATGCAGTTTTAATAGATGGGTGACAAACACTGATCATCAGTTTTCATAGCCCTTTGTTTTAGCCCTTTGTCGTAAAGAAACAATGCAGTTATTAATAGGATGGGTGAAAGTTATTTGCTGACAAACAGCTGAAGCATCAGTCTTTCATAGTTGACTGATCAAGTTTTCAGCCCTTTGTCGTACCTGGAAAGAAACAATGCAGTTATTAATAGGATGGGTGAAAGTTAATGCTGACAAACAGCTGAAGCATCAGTCTTTCATAGTCGACTGATCAAGTTTTCAGCCCTTTGTCGTACCTGGAAAGAAACAATGCAGTTATTAATAGGATGGGTGAAAGTTAATGCTGACAAACAGCTGAAGCATCAGTCTTTCATAGTCGACTGATCAAGTTTTCAGCCCTTTGTCGTACCTGGAAAGAAACAATGCAGTTATTAATAGGATGGGTGAAAGTTAATGCTGACAAACAGCTGAAGCATCAGTCTTTCATAGTCGACTGATCAAGTTTTCAGCCCTTTTGTCGTACCTGGAAAGAAACAATGCAGTTATTAATAGGATGGGTGAAAGTTAATGCAGACAAACAGCTGAAGCATCAGTCTTTCATAGTCGACTGATCAAGTTTTCAGCCCTTTGTCGTACCTGGAAAGAAACAATGCAGTTATTAATAGGATGGGTGAAAGTTAATGCTGATAAACAGCTGAAGCATCAGTCTTTCATAGTTGACTGATCAAGTTTTCAGCCCTTTGTCGTACCTGGAAAGAAACAATGCAGTTATTAATAGGATGGGTGAAAGTTAATGCTGACAAACAGCTGAAGCATAAGTCTTTCATAGTTGACTGAAACACCTGGAAAGAAACAATGCAGTATTAATAGGATGGGTGAAAGTTAATGCTGACAAATCAGTCGACTGAAACAGTTTCAGCCCTTTGTCGTACCTGGAAAGAAACAATGCAGTTATTAATAGGATGGTGTTAATGCTGAAGTTTTTTCATAGTTGACTGATCAGTTTTCAGGCCGTTGATCAAGTTTTTTGTCGTACCTGTAACAAAAGGCTGAAGAAAGTCTTTCAAACAATGCAGTTGTCGTAATGAAAGAAGGATGGGTGAAAGGATGGGTAATGCTGACAAACAGCTGAAGCATCAGTCTTTCATAGTCGACTGATCAAGTTTTTCAGCCCTTTGTCGTACCTGGAAAGAAACAATGCAGTTATTAATAGGATGGGTGAAAGTTAATGCGACAAACAGCTGAAGCATCAGTCTTTCATAGTCGACTGATCAAGTTTTCAGCCCTTTGTCGTACCTGGAAAGAAACAATGCAGTTATTAATAGGATGGGTGAAAGTTAATGCTGACAAACAGCTGAAGCATCAGTCTTTCATAGTTGACTGATCAAGTTTTCAGCCCTTTGTCGTACCTGGAAAGAAACAATGCAGTTATTAATAATAGGATGGGTGAAATAATGCAGACAAACAGCTGAAGCATCAGTCTTTCATAGTCGACTGATCAAGTTTTCAGCCCTTTGTCGTACCTGGAAAGAAACAATGCAGTTATTAATAGGATGGGTGAAAGTTAATGCTGACAAACAGCTGAAGCATCAGTCTTTCATAGTCGACTGATCAAGTTTTTCAGCCCTTTGTCGTACCTGGAAAGAAACAATGCAGTTATTAATAGGATGGGTGAAAGTTAATGCTGACAAACAGCTGAAGCATCAGTCTTTCATAGTCGACTGATCAAGTTTTCAGCCCCTTTGTCGTACCTGGAAAGAAACAATGCAGTTATTAATAGGATGGGTGAAAGTTAATGCTGACAAACAGCTGAAGCATCAGTCTTTCATAGTCGACTGATCAAGTTTTCAGCCCTTTGTCGTACCTGGAAAGAAACAATGCAGTTTATTAATAGGATGGTGAAAGTTATTTAATGCTGACAAACAGCTGAAGCATCAGTCTTTCATAGTTGACTGATCAAGTTTTCAGCCCTTTGTCGTACTTGGAAAGAAACAATGCAGTTATTAATAGGATGGGTGAAAGTTAATGCTGACAAACAGCTGAAGCATCAGTCTTTCATAGTTGACTGATCAAGTTTTCAGATTTTCCCAAAAACAATGCAGTTATTAATAGGATGGGTGAAAGTTAATGCCATTTTTCGTACCTGGAAGAAACAATGCAGTTATTAATAGGATGGGTGAAAGAATGCTGACAAACAGAAAAGCATCAGTCTTTCATAGTCGACTGATCAAGTTTTCAGCCCTTTGTCGTACCTGGAAAGAAACAATGCAGTTATTAATAGGATGGGTGAAAGTTAATGCTGACAAACAGCTGAAGCATCAGTCTTTCATAGTCGACTGATCAAGTTTTCAGCCCTTTGTCGTACCTGGAAAGAAACAATGCAGTTATTAATAGGATGGGTGAAAGTTAATGCCTGACAAACAGCTGAAGCATCAGTCTTTCGCGGTCGTTGACTGAGCCCTTTTTCAGAAACCCTTTGTCGTACCTGGACAAAAGAAACAATGTTGAGTTTTTAATCGGATGGGTGAAAGTTAATGCAGACAAACAGCTGAAGCATCAGTCTTTCATAGTCGACTGATCAAGTTTTCAGCCCTTTGTCGTACCTGGAAAGAAACAATGCAGTTATTAATAGGATGGGTGAAAGTTAATGCAGACAAACAGCTAAACAAACAGCTGAAGCAAATCTGAAGCATTTTTTCATAGTCGACTGATCAGTTTTTCAGCCCTTGTCGTACCTGGAAATCAAACAATGCAGTTATTATCAGGATGGGTGAAAGTTAATGCAGTTATTAATGGACAAACAGCTGAAGCATCAGTCTTTCATAGTTGACTGATCAAGTTTTCAGCCCTTTGTCGTACCTGGAAAGAAACAATGCAGTTATTAATAGGATGGGTGAAAGTTAATGCTGACAAACAGCTGAAGCATCAGTCTTTCATAGTTGACTGATCAAGTTTTCAGCCCTTTGTCGTACCTGGAAGAAAACAGTTATAATAGGATGGGGAAAGACAAACAAAACATCAGTCTTTAGTCGACTGATCAAGGAGCCCTTTGTCGTACCTGGAAAGAAACAATGCAGTTATTAATAGGATGGGTGACAAACAGCTGAAGCATCAGTCTTTCATAGTCGACTGATCAAGTTTTTCAGCCCTTTGTCGTACCTGGAAAGAAACAATGCAGTTATTAATAGGATGGGTGAAAGTTAATGACAAAACAGCTGACAAACAGTCTACCTGAAAGAAACAATCAGTTATTAATAGGATGGGTGAAAGTTCGACTGAAGCATCAGTCTTTCTTAGTTGAGTTTTCAGCCCTTTGTCGTACCTGGAAAGAAACAATGCAGTTATTAATAGGATGGGTGAAAGTTAATGCAGACAAACAGCTGAAGCATCAGTCTTTCATAGTCGACTGATCAAGTTTTCAGCCCTTTGTCGTACCTGGAAAGAAACAATGCAGTTATTAATAGGATGGGTGAAAGTTAATGCAGACAAACAGCTGAAGCATCAGTCTTTCATAGTTGACTGATCAAGTTTTCAGCCCTTTGTCGTACCTGGAAAAGAAACAATGCAGTTATTAATAGGATGGGTGAAAGTTAATGCTGACAAACAGCTGAAGCATCAGTCTTTCATAGTCGACTGATCAAGTTTTCAGCCCTTTGTCGTACCTGGAAAGAAACAATGCAGTTATTAATAGGATGGGTGAAAGTTAATGCAGACAAACAGCTGAAGCATCAGTCTTTCATAGTTTCAAGTTTCAGCCCTTTTGAAACAATGCAGTTATTAATAGGTTTTGACAAACAGCATCAGTCTTTTAGTGACGTCAGCCCTTTGTCCTGGAAAGAAACAATGCAGTTATTAATAGGATGGGTGAAAGTTAATGCTGACAAACAGCTGAAGCATCAGTCTTTCATAGTCGACTGATCAAGTTTTAGCCCTTTGTCGTACCAAACAATGCGGTTATTAATAGGATGGGTGAAAGATTAATGCATCTGAAGTCAGTTTCATAGTCGACTGATCAAGTTTTCAGCCCTTTGTCGTACCTGGAAAGAAACAATGCAGTTATTAATAGGATGGGTGAAAGTTAATGCAGACAAACAGCTGAAGCATCAGTCTTTCATAGTCGACTGATCAAGTTTTCAGCCCTTTGTCGTACCTGGAAAAAACAATGCAGTTATTAATAGGATGGGTGAAAGTTAATGCAGACAAACAGCTGAAGCATCAGTCTTTCATAGTCGACTGATCAAGTTTTCAGCCCTTTGTCGTACCTGGAAAGAAACAATGCAGTTATTAATAGGATGGGTGAAATTAATGCTGACAAACAGCTGAAGCATCAGTCTTTCATAGTCGACTGATCAAGTTTTCAGCCCTTTGTCGTACCTGGAAAGAAACAATGCAGTTATTAATAGGATGGGTGAAAGTTAATGCAGACAAACAGCTGAAGCATCAGTCTTTCATAGTTGACTGATCAAGTTTTCAGCCCTTTGTCGTACCTGGAAAGAAACAATGCAGTTATTAATAGGATGGGTGAAAGTTAATGCAGACAAACAGCTGAAGCATCAGTCTTTCATAGTCGACTGATCAAGTTTTCAGCCCTTTGTCGTACCTGGAAAGAAACAATGCAGTTATTAATGGGATGGGTGAAAGTTAATGCAGACAAACAGCTGAAGCATCAGTCTTTCATAGTCGACTGATCAAGGTTTTCAGCCCTTTGTCGTACCTGGAAAGAAACAATGCCGTTATTAATAGGATGGGTGAAAGTTAATGCTGACAAACAGCTGAAGCATCAGTCTTTCATAGTCGACTGATCAAGTTTTCAGCCCTTTGTCGTACCTGGAAAGAAACAATGCAGTTATTAATAGGATGGGTGAAAGTTAATGCAGACAAACAGCTGAAGCATCAGTCTTTCATAGTCGACTGATCAAGTTTTTCAGCCCTTTGTCGTACCTGGAAAGAAACAATGCAGTTATTAATAGGATGGGTGAATCAGTCTTTTAAGTCGACTGACAAACAGCTGAAGAAACATCAGTCTTTAGGATAGTCGACTGACAAACAAGTTTTCGACTGCCTTTGTCGTACCTGGAAAGAAACAATGCAGTTATTAATAGGATGGGTGAAAGTTAATGCAGACAAACAGCTGAAGCATCAGTCTTTCATAGTCGACTGATCAAGTTTTCAGCCCTTTGTCGTACCTGGAAAGAAACAATGCAGTTATTAATAGGATGGGTGAAAGTTAATGCAGACAACAGCTGAAGCATCAGTCTTTCATAGTCGACTGATCAAGTTTTTCAGCCCTTTGTCGTACCTGGAAAGAAACAATGCAGTTATTAATAGGATGGGTGAAAGTTAATGCAGACAAACAGCTGAAGCATCAGTCTTTCATAGTCGACTGATCAAGTTTTCAGCCCTTTGTCGTACCTGGAAAGAAACAATGCAGTTATTAATAGGATGGGTGAAAGTTAATGCAGACAAACAGCTGAAGCATCAGTCTTTCATAGTCGACTGATCAAGTTTTCAGCCCTTTGTCGTACCTGGAAAGAAACAATGCAGTTATTAATAGGATGGGTGAAAGATTAATGCTGACAAACAGCTGAAGCATCAGTCTTTCATAGTCGACTGATCAAGTTTCAGCCCTTTGTCGTACCTGGAAAGAAACAATGCAGTTATTAATAGGATGGGTGAAAGTTAATGCTGACAAACAGCTGAAGCATCAGTCTTTCATAGTTGACTGATCAAGTTTTCAGCCTTTGTCGGACCTGGAAAGAAACAATGCAGTTATTAATAGGATGGGTGAAAGTTAATGCTGACAAAGAGCTGAAGCATCAGTCTTTCATAGTCGACTGATCAAGTTTTCAGCCCTTTGTCGTACCTGGAAAGAAACAATGCAGTTATTAATAGGATGGGTGAAAGTTAATGCTGACAAACAGCTGAAGCATCAGTCTTTCATAGTCGACTGATCAAGTTTTCAGCCCTTTGTCGTACCTGGAAAAGAAACAATGCAGTTATTAATAGGATGGGTGAAAGTTAATGCAGACAAACAGCTGAAGCATCAGTCTTTCATAGTTGACTGATCAAGTTTTCAGCCCTTTGTCGTACCTGGAAAGAAACAATGCAGTTATTAATAGGATGGGTGAAAGTTAATGCTGACAAACAGCTGAAGCATCAGTCTTTCATAGTCGACTGATCAGTTTTCAGCCCTTTGTCGTACCTGGAAAGAAACAATGCAGTTATTAATAGGATGGGTGAAAGTTAATGCTGACAAACAGCTGAAGCATCAGTCTTTCATAGTCGACTGATCAAGTTTTCAGCCCTTTGTCGTACCTGGAAAGAAACAATGCAGTTATTAATAGGATGGGGAAATGGGTGACAAACAGCTGAAGCATCAGTCTTTCATAGTCGACTGATCAAGTTTTCAGCCCTTTGTCGTACCTGGAAAGAATCAAGCAGTTATTAATAGGATGGGTGAAAGTTAATGCTGTCGAGCATCAGTCTTTCATAGTCGACTGAGCCCTTTGTCGTCTTTTTCAGCCCAAGTTTTTTTGTCGTACCTGGAAAGAAACAATGCAGTTATTAATAGGATGGGTGAAAGTTAATGCAGACAAACAGCTGAAGCATCAGTCTTTCATAGTCGACTGATCAAGTTTTCAGCCCTTTGTCGTACACCTGGAAAGAAACAATGCAGTTATTAATAGGATGGGTGAAAGTTAATGCTGACAAACAGCTGAAGCATCAGTCTTTCATAGTCGACTGATCAAGTTTCAGCCCTTTGTCGTACCTGGATCAGACAAACCTTTGTCGTACCTGAAAAAGAAACAATGCAGTTATTAATAGGATGGGTGAAAGTTAATGCAGACAAACAGCTGAAGCATCAGTCTTTTCATAGTCGACTGATCAAGTTTTCAGCCCTTTGTCGTACCTGGAAAGAAACAATGCAGTTATTAATAGGATGGGTGAAAGTTAATGCAGACAAACAGCTGAAGCATCAGTCTTTCATAGTCGACTGATCAAGTTTTCAGCCCTTTGTCGTACCTGGAAAGAAACAATGCAGTTATTAATAGGATGGGTGAAAGTTAATGCTGACAAAGACTGAAACAGCTGAAGCATCAGTCTTTCATAGTCGACTGATCATGGATGTGTGAAAGTTTTTCAGCCAGTCTTTTGTCGTACCTGGAAAGAAACAATGCAGTTATTAATAGGATGGGTGTGAAAGTTAATGCTGACAAACAGGGCATCAGTCTTTCATAGTTGACTGATCAAGTTTTCAGCCCTTGTAATTTTACCTGGAAAGAAACAATGCAGTTATTAATAGGATGGGTGAAATTAATGCAGACAAACAGCTGAAACATCAGTCTTTCATAGTCGACTGATCAGTTTTCAGCCCTTTGTCGTACCTGGAAAGAAACAATGCAGTTATTAATAGGATGGGTGAAAGTTAATGCTGACAAACAGCTGAAGCATCAGTCTTTCATAGTTGACTGATCAAGTTTTCAGCCCTTTGTCGTACCTGGAAAGAAACAATGCAGTTATTAATAGGATGGGTGAAAGTTAATGCAGACAAACAGGCTGAAGCATCAGTCTTTCATAGTCGACTGATCAAGTTTTCAGCCCTTTGTCGTACCTGGAAAGAAACAATGCAGTTATTAATAGGATGGGTGAAAGTTAATGCTGACAAACAGCTGAAGCATCAGTCTTTCATAGTTGACTGATCAAGTTTTCAGCCCTTTGTCGTACCTGGAAAAGAAACAATGCAGTTATTAATAGGATGGGTGAAAGTTAATGCTGACAAACAGCTGAAGCATCAGTCTTTCATAGTTGACTGATCAAGTTTTCAGCCCTTTGTCGTACCTGGAAAGAAACAATGCAGTTATTAATAGGATGGGGAAATTAATGGTGACAAACAGCTGAAGCATCAGTCTTTCATAGCTGATCAGTTTTCAGCCCTTTGTCGTACCTGGAAAGAAACAATGCAGTTATTAATAGGATGGGTGAAAGCACTGATCATCAGTTTTCAGCCCTTTGTCGTACCTGGAAAGAAACAATGCAGTTATTAATAGGATGGGTGAAAGTTAATGCGATGACAAACAGCTGAAGCATCAGTCTTTCATAGTTGACTGATCAAGTTTTCAGCCCTTCGTCGTACCTGGAAAGAAACAATGCAGTTATTAATAGGATGGGTGAAAGTTAATGCTGACAAACAGCTGAAGCATCAGTCTTTCATAGTTGACTGATCAAGTTTTCAGCCCTTTGTCGTACCTGGAAAGAAACAATGCAGTTATTAATAGGATGGGTGAAAGTTAATGCAGACAAACAGCTGAAGCATCAGTCTTTCATAGTTGACTGATCAAGTTTTCAGCCCTTTGTCGTACCTGGAAAGAAACAATGCAGTTATTAATAGGATGGGTGAAAGTTAATGCTGACAAACAGCTGAAGCATCAGTCTTTCATAGTTGACTGATCAAGTTTTCAGCCCTTTGTCGTACCTGGAAGAAAGAAAGTTATTAATAGGACAGTTAATGCTGACAAACAGCTGAAGGATTGGGTCAAGTTTTCAGCCCTTTGTCGTACCTGAAACAACAGTTATTAAAGGATGGGTGAAGAAGTTAATGCTGACAAACAGCTGAAGCATCAGTCTTTCATAGTCGACTGATCAAGTTTCAGCCCGCTTTTTCAGCCCTTTTGTCGTACCTGGAAAGAAACAATGCAGTTATTAATAGGATGGGTGAAGTTAATGCTGACAAACAGCTGAAGCATCAGTCTTTCATAGTTGACTGATGCAGGATGGGTTTTCAGCCCTAGTTGTCGTACCTGGAAAGAAACAATGCAGTTATTAATAGGATGGGTGAAAGTTAATGCAGACAAACAGCTGAAGCATCAGTCTTTCATAGTCGACTGATCAAGTTTTCAGCCCTTTGTCGTACCTGGAAAGAAACAATGCAGTTATTAATAGGATGGGTGAAAGTTAATGCTGACAAACAGCTGAAGCATCAGTCTTTCATAGTTGACTGATCAAAGTTTTTGTCGTACCTGGAAAAGAAACCTTTGTCGTACCTGGAAAGAAAAACAATGCAGTTATTAATAGGATGACAAGAAGCTGAAGCATCAGTCTTTCAGACTGGTCAAGTTTTTCAGCCCTTTGTCGTACCTGGAAAGAAACAATGCAGTTATTAATAGGATTGAAATATGCTGACAAACAGCTGAAGCATCAGTCTTTCATAGTCGACTGATCAAGTTTTCAGCCCTTTGTCGTACCTGGAAAGAAACAATGCAGTTATTAATAGGATGGGTGAAAGTTAATGCTGACAAACAGCTGAAGCATCAGTCTTTCATAGTTGACTGATCAAGTTTTCAGCCCTTTGTCGTACCTGGAAAGAAACAATGCAGTTATTAATAGGATGGGTGAAAGTTAATGCTGACAAACAGCTGAAGCATCAGTCTTTCATAGTTGACTGATCAAGTTTTCAGCCCTTTGTCGTACCTGGAAAGAAAGAATGCAGTTATTAATAGGATGGGTGAAAGTTAATGCTGACAAACAGCTGAAGCATCAGTCTTTCATAGTTGACTGATCAAGTTTTCAGCCCTTTGTCGTACCTGGAAAGAAACAATGCAGTTATTAATAGGATGGGTGAAAGTTAATGCTGACAAACAGCTGAAGCATCAGTCTTTCATAGTTCGACTGATCAAGTTTTTCAGCCCTTTGTCGTACCTGGGAAAGCATGCAGTTATTAATAGGATGGTTCGCAGACAAACAGCTGAAGCATCAGTCTTTCATAGTTGACTGATCAGTTTTCAGCCCTTTGTCGTACCTGGAAAGAAACAATGCAGTTATTAATAGGATGGGTGAAAGTTAATGCTGACAAACAGCTGAAGCATCAGTCTTTCATAGTCGACTGATCAAGTTTTCAGCCCTTTGTCGTACCTGGAAAAGAAACAGGATGGGTGAAAGTTAATGCTGACAAAATAGGATGGGTGAAAGTTTTCAATGCTGAAAAAAAGCTGAAGCATCAGGATTTGATAGTTGACTGAACAGCTGAAGCATCAGTTTTTTTTGACTGATCAAGTTTTCAGCCCTTTGTCGTACCTGGAAAGAAACAATGCAGTTATTAATAGGATGGGTGAAAGTTAATGCAGACAAACAGCTGAAGCATCAGTCTTTCATAGTCGACTGATCAAGTTTTCAGCCCTTTGTCGTACCTGGAAAGAAACAATGCAGTTATTAATAGGATGGGTGAAAGTTAATGCAGACAAACAGCTGAAGCATCAGTCTTTCATAGTCGACTGATCAAGTTTTCAGCCCTTTGTCGTACCTGGAAAGAAACAATGCAGTTATTAATAGGATGGGGTTAATGCTGACAAAAGCTGAGCATCAGTCTTTGGGTGCAGATAGGATGGGTGAAAGTTAATGCTGACAAACAGCTGAAGCATCAGTCTTTCATAGTTGACTGATCAAGTTTTCAGCCCTTTGTCGTACCTGGAAAGAAACAATGCAGTTATTAATAGGATGGGTGAAAGTTAATGCTGACAAACAGCTGAAGCATCAGTCTTTCATAGTTGACTGATCAAGTTTTCAGCCCTTTGTCGTACCTGGAAAGAAAGAATGCAGTTATTAATAGGATGGGTGAAAGTTAATGCAGACAAACAGCTGAAGCATCAGTCTTTCATAGTTGACTGATCAAGTTTTCAGCCCTTTGTCGTACCTGGAAAGAAACAATGCAGTTATTAATAGGATGGGTGAAAGTTAATGCTGACAAACAGCTGAAGCATCAGTCTTTCATAGTTGACTGATCACATGCAGTTATTAATAGGATGGGTTTTCAGTTTTTGTTGTACTGGAAAGAAAGAATGCGGTTATTAATAGGATGGGTGAAGTTAATGCAGACAAACAGCTGAAGCATCAGTCTTTCATAGTCGACTGATCAAGTTTTCAGCCCTTTGTCGTACCTGGAAAGAAAGAATGCAGTTATTAATAGGATGGTGAAAGTTAATGCCGACAAACAGCTGAAGCATCAGTCTTTTCATAGTTGACTGATCAAGTTTTCAGCCCTTTGTCGTACCTGGAAAGAAACAATGCAGTTATTAATAGGATGGGTGAAAGTTAATGCTGACAAACAGCTGAAGCATCAGTCTTTCATAGTCGACTGATCAAGTTTTCAGCCCTTTGTCGTACCTGGAAAGAAAGAATGCAGTTATTAATAGGATGGGTGAAAGTTAATGCAGACAAACAGCTGAAGCATCAGTCTTTCATAGTTGACTGATCAAGTTTTCAGCCCTTTGTCGGACCTGGGAAAAAGAAACAATGCAGTTATTAATAGGATGGGTGAAAGTTAATGCAGACAAACAGCTGAAGCATCAGTCTTTTCATAGTTGACTGATCAAGTTTTCAGCCCTTTGTCGTACCTGGAAAGAAACAATGCAGTTATTAATAGGATGGGTGAAAGTTAATGCAGACAAACAGCTGAAGCATCAGTCTTTCATAGTTGACTGATCAAGTTTTTCAGCCCTTTGTCGTACCTGGAAAAGAAACAATGCAGTTATTAATAGGAAAAAATGCTGATCAAGTCTTTCTGGATTTTTTAAGTTTTTCGACCCTTTGTCGTACCTGGAAAGAAACAAGGCAGTTATTAATAGGATGGGTGAAGTTAATGCAGACAAAAGCATCAGTCTTTCATAGTTGACTGATCAAGTTTTCAGCCCTTTGTCGTACCTGGAAAGAAACAATGCAGTTATTAAGTTGAGGATGGGTGAAAGTTAATGCTGACAAACAGCTGAAACATCAGTCTTTCATAGTCGACTGATCAAGTTTTCAGCCCTTTGTCGTACCTGGAAAGAAAGAATGCAGTTATTAATAGGATGGGTGAAAGTTAATGCAGACAAACAGCTGAAGCATCAGTCTTTCATAGTGACTGATCAAGTTTTCAGCCCTTTGTCGTACCTGGAAAGAAAAGAATGCAGTTATTAATAGGATGGGTGAAAGTTAATGCAGACAAACAGCTGAAGCATCAGTCTTTCATTGACTGATCAAGTTTTCAGCCCCTTTGTCGTACCTGGAAAAAAAATGCAGTTATTAATAGGATGGTGAAAGTTAATGCAGACAAACAGCTGAAGCATCAGTCTTTCATAGTCGACTGATCAAGTTTTCAGCCCTTTGTCGTACCTGGAAAGAAAGAATGCAGTTATTAATAGGATGGGTGAAAGTTAATGCAGACAAACAGCTGAAGCATCAGTCTTTCATAGTTGACTGATCAAGTTTTCAGCCCTTTGTCGTACCTGGGAAAGAAACAATGCAGTTATTAATAGGATGGGTGAAAGTTACTGACAAACAGCTGAAGCATCAGTCTTTCATAGTTGACTGATCAAGTTTTCAGCCCTTTGTCGTACCTGGAAAGAAACAATGCAGTTATTAGGATGGGTGATGGGTGAGCATCAGTCTTTAATGCGAGACAGCCCTTTGTCACCTGGAAAAAGAAAGAATCAGTTATTAATAGTTGACTGATCAAGTTGACTTTCAGCCCTTTGTCGTACCTGGAAAGAAACAATGCAGTTATTAATAGGATGGGTGAAAGCACGCAGACAAACAGCTGAAGCATCAGTCTTTCATAGTCGACTGATCAAGCCCTTTTTTCAGCCAGTTATTTGTCGTGGAAAGTTAATGGAAAGAATCAATAGCACTGATTATTAATAGGATGGGTGAAGGATTAGTTAATGGGCAGACAAACAGCTGAAGCATCAGTCTTTTTCATAGTTGACTGATCAAGTTTTCAGCCCTTTGTCGTACCTGGAAAGAAAGAATGCAGTTATTAATAGGATGGGTGAAAGTTAATGCAGACAAACAAACAGCTGAAGCATCAGTCTTTCATAGTCGACTGATCAAGTTTTCAGCCCTTTGTCGTACCTGGAAAGAAAGAATGCAGTTTTTAATAGGATGGGTGAAAAAAGATTAATGCAGACAAACAGCTGAAGCATCAGTCTTTCATAGTTGACTGATCAAGTTTTCAGCCCTTTGTCGTACCTGGAAAGAAACAATGCAGTTATTAATAGGATGGGTGAAAGTTAATGCTGACAAACAGCTGAAGCATCAGTCTTTCATAGTTGACTGATGAGTTTTCAGCCCCTTTGTCGTACCTGGAAAGAAAGAATGCAGTTATTAATAGGATGGGTGAAAGTTAATGCAGACAAACAGCTGAAACATCAGTCTTTCATAGTTGACTGATCAAGATTTTTCAGCCCCTTTGTCGTACCTGGAAAGAAACCTGATTAATAGGATGGGTGAAAGTTAAGCAAAATGAAGCAGTTTTCAGTTTCTGAAGCATCAGTCTTTCATAGTCGACTGATCAAGTTTTCAGCCCTTTGTCATTACTGGAAGAAAAAACAATGCAGTTATTAATAGGATGGGTGAAAGTTAATGCAGACAAACAGCTGAAGCATCAGTCTTTCAGTTGACTGATCAAGTTTTCAGCCCTTTGTCGTACCTGGAAAGAAACAATGCAGTTATTAATAGGATGGGTGAAAGTTAATGCAGACCAAACAGCTGAAGCATCAGTCTTTCATAGTTGACTGATCAGATTTTCAGCCCTTTGTCGTACCTGGAAAGAAACAATGCAGTTATTAATAGGATGGGTGAAAGTTAATGCTGACAAACAGCTGAAGCATCAGTCTTTCATAATCGACTGATCAAGTTTTCAGCCCTTTGTCGTACCTGGAAAGAAACAATGCAGTTATTAATAGGATGGGTGAAAGTTAATGCAGACAAACAGCTGAAGCATCAGTCTTTCATAGTTGACTGATCAAGTTTTCAGCCCTTTGTCGTACCTGGAAAGAAACAATGCAGTTATTAATAGGATGGGTGAAAGTTAATGCTGACAAACAGCTGAAGCATCAGTCTTTCATAGTCGACTGATCAAGTTTTCAGCCCTTTGTCGTACCTGGAAGAAGAATGCAGTTATTATTAGGAGGATGAAAGAAACAATGCATCGGTTTTTATTAATCAGATGGGTAGGAAAGTTAATGCTGACAAAACAGCTGAAGCATCAGTCTTTCATAGTTGACTGATCAAGTTTTCAGCCCTTTGTCGTACCTGGAAAGAAAGAATGCAGTTATTAACAGGATGGGTGAAAGTTATTTAATGCAGACTGAAACAGGCTGAAGCATCAGTCTTTCATAGTTGACTGATCAAGTTTTCAGCCCTTTGTCGTACCTGGAAAGAAACAATGCAGTTATTAATAGGATGGGTGAAAGTTAATGCTGACAACAGCTGAAGCATCAGTCTTTCATAGTCGACTGATCAAGTTTTCAGCCCTTTGTCGTATGGAAAGAAACAATGCAGTTATTAATAGGATGGGTGAAAGTTAATGCTGACAAACAGCTGAAGCATCAGTCTTTCATAGTTGACTGATCAAGTTTTCAGCCCTTTGTCGTACCTGGAAAGAAACAATGCAGTTATTAATAGCTGATGGGTGAAAGTTGGCTGAAAGTTATGCTGACAAACAGCTGAAGCATCGTCTTTCATAGTTGACTGATCAAGTTTTCAGCCCTTTGTCGTACCTGGAAAAGAAAGAATGCAGTTATTAATAGGATGGGTGAAAGTTAATGCAGACAAACAGCTGAAGCATCAGTCTTTTTCATGATTTTTTTAGTTGACTGATCAAGTTTTCAGCCCTTTTGTCGTACCTGGAAAGAAACAATGCAGTTATTAATAGGATGGGTGAAAGTTAATGCTGACAAACAGCTGAAGCATCAGTCTTTTCATAGTTGACTGATCAAGTTTTCAGCCCTTTGTCGTACCTGGAAAGAAAGAATGCAGTTATTAATAGGATGGGTGAAAGTTAATGCTGACAAACAGCTGAAGCATCAGTCTTTCTGAGTCAAGTTTTCAGTTGACTGAAACAATCAGTTATTAATAGGAGTTTTCAGCCCTTTGTCGTACCTGGAAAGAAACAATGCAGTTATTAATAGGATGGGTGAAAGTTAATGCAGACAAAACAGCTGAAGCATCAGTCTTTCATAGTCGACTGATCAAGTTTTCAGCCCTTTGTCGTACCTGGAAAGAAAAACAATGCAGTTATTAATAGGATGGGTGAAAGTTAATGCTGACAAACAGCTGAAGCATCAGTCTTTCATAGACTGATCAGGATTTTCAGCCCTTTGTCGTACCTGGAAAAGAAAGAATGCAGTTATTAATGGATGGGTGGTAATGCTGACAAACAGCTGAAGCATCAGTCTTCAGTCGATTGATCTGATTTTCAGCCCTTTGTCGTACCTGGAAAGAAACAATGCAGTTATTAATAGGATGGGTGAAAGTTAATGCTGACAAACAGCTGAAGCATCAGTCTTTCATAGTCGACTGATCAAGTTTTTCGGCCCTTGTCGTACCTGGAAAAAGAATGCAGTTTTAATAGGATGGGTGAAAGTTTCACAAACAGCTGAAGCATCAGTCTTTCAGTCGACTGATCAAGTTTTTCAGCCCTTTGTCGTACCTGGAAAGAAACAATGCAGTTATTAATAGGATGGGTGAAAGTTAATGCAGACAAACAGCTGAAGCATCAGTCTTTCATAGTTGACTGATCAAGTTTTCAGCCCTTTGTCGTACCTGGAAAGAAACAATGCAGTTATTAATAGGATGGGTGAAAGTTAATGCTGAAAAAACAGCTGAAGCATCAGTCTTTCATAGTCGACTGATCAAGTTTTCAGCCCTTTGTCGTACCTGGAAAGAAAAACAATGCAGTTATTAATAGGATGGGTGAAATTATTAATGCAGACAAACAGCTGAAGCATCAGTCTTTCATAGTCGACTGATCAAGTTTTTCAGCCCTTTGTCGTACCTGGAATGCAGTTATTAAAAGAAAAATGACAAACGGCTGAAGCATCAGTCTTTAGGAGTTTTGGTCGTGAATGCAGTTATTAATCAGGAGAGTACAGTTAAACAGCTGACCAAAAGCATCAGTCTTTCATAGTCGACTGATCAAGTTTTCAGCCCTTGTCGTACCTGGAAAGAAACAATGCAGTTATTAATAGGATGGGTGAAAGTTAATGCTGACAAACAGCTGAAGCATCAGTCTTTCATAGTCGACTGATCAAGTTTTCAGCCCTTTGTCGTACCTGGAAAGAAACAATGCAGTTATTAATAGGATGGGTGAAAGTTAATGCAGACAAACAGCTGAAGCATCAGTCTTTCATAGTCGACTGATCAAGTTTTCAGCCCTTTGTCGTACCTGGAAAGAAACAATGCAGTTATTAATAGGATGGGTGAAAGTTAAGTTGACGCAGACAGCCTTTGTCGTAAAGGAACAGCTGAAGCATCAGTTTTCATAGTTGACTGATCAAGTTTTCAGCCCTTTGTCGTACCTGGAAAAGAAACAATGCAGTTATTAATAGGATGGGTGAAAGTTAATGCAGACAAACAGCTGAAGCATCAGTCTTTCATAGTTGACTGATCAAGTTTTCAGCCCTTTTGTCGTACCTGGAAAAAACAATGCAGTTATTAATAGGATGGGTGAAAGTTAATGCTGACAACAGCTGAAGCATCAGTCTTTCATAGTTGACTGATCAAGTTTTTCAGCCCTTTGTCGTACCTGGAAAGAAACAATGCAGTTATTAATAGGATGGTGAAAGTTAATGCTGACAAAAGCTGAAACATCAGTTTTGAAGATCAAGTTTTCAGTCGTACCTTCGGTTATTAATGGGATGGGTAGTCGACTGATCAGTCTTTCATAGTTTGATCAGCCCTTTGTCGTACCTGGAAAGAAACAAATGCAGTTATTAATAGGATGGGTGAAAGTTAAAGACAAACAGCTGAAGCATCAGTCTGTCATAGTTGACTGATCAAGTTTTCAGCCCTTTGTCGTACCTGGAAAGAAACAATGCAGTTATTAATAGGATGGGTGAAAGTTAATGCAAGACAAACAGCTGAAGCATCAGTCTTTTCTGATCAAGCTTTTCAGTTGTCGACTGATCAGTTATTAAAGTTTTCAGCCCTTCGTCAGCCCTTGTCGTACCTGGAAAGAAACAATGCAGTTATTAATAGGATGGGTGAAAGTTAATGCTGACAAACAGCTGAAGCATCAGTCTTTCATAGTCGACTGATCAAGTTTTCAGCCCTTTGTCGTACCTGGAAAGAAACAATGCAGTTATTAATAGGATGGTGAAAGTTAATGCTGATAAACAGCTGAAGCATCAGTCTTTCATAGTTGACTGATCAATTTTTCAGCCCTTTGTCGTACCTGAAAGAAATAAATGCAGTTATTAATAGGATGGGTGAAAGTTAATGCTGACAAAGAGCTGAAGCATCAGTCTTTTGTTGACTGATCAAGTTTTCAGCCCTTTGTCGAAAGAAACAATGCAGTTATTAATAGGATGGGTGAAAGTTAATGCTGACAAACAGCTGGAAGCATCAGTCTTTCATAGTTGACTGATCAAGTTTTCAGCCCTTTGTCGTACCTGGAAAAGAAACAATGCAGTTATTAATAGGATGGGTGAAAGTTAATGCTGAAAAACAGCTGAAGCATCAGTCTTTCATAGTTGACTGATCAAGTTTTCAGCCCTTTGTCATTACCTGGAAAGAAACAATGCAGTTATTAATAGGATGGGTGAAAGTTAATGCAGACAAACAGCTGAAGCATCAGTCTTTCATAGTTGACTGATCAAGCCTTTTTCTGGAAAGCCCTTTGTCGTACCTGGAAAGAAACAATGCAGTTATTAATAGGATGGGTGAAAGTTAATGCAGACAAACAGCTGAAGCATCAGTCTTTCATAGTTGACTGATCAAGTTTTCAGCCCTTTGTCGTACCTGGAAAGAAACAATGCAGTTATTAATAGGATGGGTGAAGTTAATGCAGACAAACAGCTGAAGCATCAGTCTTTCATAGTTGACTGATCAAGTTTTCAGCCCTTGTCGTACCTGGAAAGAAACAATGCAGTTATTAATAGGATGGGTGAAGTCTTTTTAATGCTGACAAAACAGCTGAAGCATCATCAGTCTTTCATAGTCGACTGATCAAGTTTTTCAGCCCTTTGTCGTACCTGGAAAGAAACAATGCAGTTATTAATAGGATGGGTGAAAGTTAATGCAGACAGCCCGTTGACCCGGAAACAGCTGAAGCATCAATGCAGTTTTCATAGGTTGATGCTGATCATCAGTTTTTCAGCCCTGATTTTCGCCTTTGTCCTGGAAAGAAACAATGCAGTTATTAATAGGATGGGTGAAAGTTAATGCAGACAAACAGCTGAAGCATCAGTCTTTCATAGTTGACTGATCAAGTTTTCAGCCCTTTGTCGTACCTGGAAAGAAACAATGCAGTTATTAATAGGATGGGTGAAAGTTAATGCAGACAAACAGCTGAAGCATCAGTCTTCAGAAGTTGACTGATCAAGTTTTCAGCCCTTTGTCGTACCTGGAAAGAAAGAATGCAGTTATTAATAGGATGGTGAAAGTTAATGCAGATAAACAGTCTTTCTGAAGCATCAGTCTTTCATAGTTGACTGATCAAGTTTTCAGCCCTTTTTGTCGTACCTGGAAAGAAACAATGCAGTTATTAATAGGATGGGTGAAAGTTAATGCAGACAAATTAAGCATCAGTCTTTCATGACTGATCAAGTTTTCAGCCCTTTGTCGTACCTGGAAAGAAACAATGCAGTGATTAACAGATGGGTGAAAGTTAATGCTGATAAACAGCTGAAAGCATCAGTCTTTCATTGACTGATCAAGTTTTCAGCCTTGTCGTACCTGGAAGAAAGAAATGCAGTTATTAATAGGATGGGTGAAAGTTAATGCAGACAAACAGCTGAAGCATCAGTCTTTTTGACTAGTCAAGTTTTAGTGCCTGACTGATCGGTGAAAGTTTGCTTCAGCCCTTTCAGGATTTCAAGCCCTTGTCGTACCTGGAAAGAAACAATGCAGCATTAATAGGATGGGTGAAAGTTAATGCAGACAAACAGCTGAAGCATCAGTCTTTCATAGTCGACTGATCAAGTTTCAGCCTTTGTCGTACCTGGAAAGAAACAATGCAGTTATTAATAGGATGGGTGAAAGTTAATGCAGACCAAACAGCTGAAGCATCAGTCTTTCATAGTCGACTGATCAAGCCAGCCCCTTTGTCGTACCTGGAAAGAAACAATGCAGTTATTAATAGGATGGGTGAAAGTTAACGCAGACAAACAGCTGAAGCATCAGCATCGACTGATCAAGTTTTCAGCCCTTTTTCTGAAGAAACAAATAGTTGACTGATCAAGTCAGTTTTCAGTCGGGAATCATCAAGTTTTCCCTTTGTCACCTGGAAAAAAAAGAAACAATGCAGTTATTAATAGGATGTTAATGCTGACAAACAGCTGAAGCATCAGTCTTTCATAGTCGACTGATCAAGTTTTCAGCCCTTTGTCGTACCTGAATGAAACAATGCAGTTATTAATAGGATGGGTGAAAGTTAATGCAGACAAACAGCTGAAGCATCAGTCTTTCAGTCGACTGATCAAGTTTCAGCCTTTGTCGTACCTGGAAAGAAAACAATGCAGTTATTAATAGGATGGGTGAAAGTTAATGCGGACAAACAGCTGAAGCATCAGTCTTTCTTCATCAAGTTTTCAGCCCTTCGACTGATCAAGGATGGGTTTTCAGCCCTTTGATCGATTTTACCTTTGTCGTACCTGGAAAGAAACAATGCAGTTATTAATAGGATGGGTGAAAGTTAATGCAGACAAACAGCTGAAGCATCAGTCTTTCATAGTCGACTGATCAAGATTTTCAGCCCTTTGTCGTACCTGGAAAGAAACAATGCAGTTATTAATAGGATGGGTGAAAGTTACGCAGACAAACAGCTGAAGCATCAGTCTTCATAGTCGACTGATCTGAGTTTTTCAGCCCTTTGTCGTACCTGGAAAGAAACAATGCAGTTATTAATAGGATGGGTGAAAGTTAATGCAGACAAAGAGCTGAAGCATCAGTCTTTCATAGTCGACTGATCAAGCCCTTTGTCGTACCTGGGGAAAGAAGCCTGATTATTAATAGGATTGTTAATCGTACCTGGATCAAAAGCCCTTTGTCGGACCTGGAAACAATGCAGTTATTAATAGGATGGGTGAAAGTTAATGCTGACAAACAGCTGAAGCATCAGTCTTTCATAGTCGACTGATCAAGTTTTCAGCCCTTTGTCGTACCTGGAAAGAAACAATGCAAAGTTATTAATAGGATGGGTGAAAGTTACGCTGACAAACAGCTGAAGCATCAGTCTTTCATAGTTGACTGATCAAGTTTTCAGCCCTTTGTCGTACCTGAAAGAAACAATGCAGTTTTATTAAGTTAGGATGGGTGAAAGTTAATGCTGACAAACAGCTGAAGCATCAGTCTTTTCATAGTTGACTGATCAAGTTTTCAGCCTTTTGTCGTACCTGGAAAGAAAACAATGCAGTTATTAATAGGATGGGTGAAAGTTTTAATGGTCGACAAACAGCTGGAAGCATCAGTGGGTTTCATAGTCGACTGATCAATTTTCAGCCAGCCCTTTGTCATTACCTGGAAAGAAACAATGCAGTTATTAATAGGATGGGTGAAAGTTAATGCAGAAAAACAGCTGAAGCATCAGTCTTTCATAGTCGACTCGATCAAGTTTCAGCCCTTTGTCGGACCTGGAAAGCAGTTATTAAAGGAAACAATGCAGCGAAGCATCAGTCTTTCGCAATCGACTGGTTTTCAGCCCTTTGTCGGTGAAAGAAACAACAGTTATTAATAGCAGAAAAATGCTGACAAACAGCTGAGCATTGGGGTCTTTCATAGTCGACTGATCAAGTTTTCAGCCCTTTGTCGTACCTGGAAAGAAACAAACGCAGTTATTAATAGGATGGGTGAAAATTAGTAACGATAAACAGCTGAAGCATCAGTCTTTCTTAGTCGACTGATCAAGTTTTCAGCCCTTTGTCGTACCTGGAAAGAAACAATGCAGTTATTAATAGGATGGGTGAAAGTTAATGCTGACAAACAGCTGAAGCATCAGTCTTTCATAGTCGACTGATCAAGTCTTTTTCAGCCCTTTTGTCGGACCTGGAAAAGAAACAATGCAGTTATTAATAGGATGGGTGAAAGTTACCGCTGAAAACAGCCGAAGCATCAGTCTTTCATAGTTGACTGATCAAGTTTTCAGCCCTTTGTCGTACCTGGAAAGAAACAATACGAAGCATAGGATGGGTGAAGAATTAATGCTGACAAACAGCTGAAGCATCAGTCTTTCATAGTTGACTGATCAAGTTTTCAGCCCTTTGTCGTACCTGGAAAGAAACAATGGTGTTATTAACAGGATGGGTGAAAGTTATGCCGACAAACAGCTGAAGCATCAGTCTTTCTGGTCGACTGATCAATTTCAGCCCTTTGTACCTGAAGCAATGCAGTTATTAATAGGATAGGTGAAAGTTAATGCAGACAAACAGCAAAACATCAGAGTCGACTGACAGGATTTCAGCCCTTTGTCGTACCTGGAAAGAAAGAAATGCAGTTATTAATAGGATGGGTGAAAATTAATGCAGATAAACAGCTGAAGCATCAGTCTTTTCTTAGTCGACTGATCAAGTTTTCAGCCCTTTGTCGTACCTGGAAGAAACAATGCAGTTATTAATAGGATGGGTGAAAGTTAATGGACCAAACAGCCGAAGCATCAGTCTTTCATAGGACTGAAAGTTTTTTCAGCCTTGTCGTACCTGGAAAGAAAGAATGCAGTTAAACAGGATGGGTGAAAGTTAATGCTGATAAACAGCTGAAGCATCAGTCTTTCATAGTCGACTGATCAAGTTTTTCAGCCTTTTGTCATACCTGGAAAGAAACAATGCAGTTATTAATAGGATGGGTGAAAGTTAATGGAAGCATCAGCATCAGTCTTTCATAGTTGACTGATCAAGTTTTCAGCCCTTTGTCGTACCTGGAAAGAAACAATGCAAAGCACAGTTAGGGATGGGTGAAGTTAATGCAGACAAACAGCTGAAGCATCAGTCTTTCGCAGTCGACTGATCAAGTTTTCCAGCCCTTTGTCGTACCTGGAAAGAAACAATGCAGTTATTAATAGGATGGGTGAAAGTTAACGCGACAAACAGCTGAAGCATCAGTCTTTCATAGTCGACTGATCAAGTTTTCAGCCTTTTGTCGTACCTGGAAAGAAACAATGCAGTTATTAATAGGATGGGTGAAAGTTAATGCTGACAAACAGCTGAAGCATCAGTCTTTTCATAGTCGACCTGGATCAAGTTTTCAGCCCTTTGTCGTACCTGTCGTACCTGGAAAAACAATGCAGTTATTAATAGGATGGGTGAAAGTTAATGCTGACAAACAGCTGAAGCATCAGTCTTTTCATAGTCGACTGATCAAGTTTTCAGCCCTTTGTCAAACCTGGGAAAGAAAGAATGGGTGCAGTTATTAATAGGAGTTTGGTCGAAAGTTATTAATAGAATGCTGACAAACAGCTGAAGCATCAGTCTTTCATAGTCGACTGATCAAGTTTTCAGCCCTTTGTCGTACCTGGAAAGAAACAATACAGTTATTAATAGGATGGGTGAAAGTTAACGCAGATAAACAGCTGAAGCATGGGGTCTTTGGCAGTCGACTGATCAAAGTTTCAGCCCTTTGTCGTACCTGGAAGAAACAATGCAGTTATTAATAGGATGGGTGAAAGTTGAATGCTTTGTCGACCAACAGCCGAAGCATCAGTCTTTCATAGTTGACTGATCAAGTTTTCAGCCCTTTGTCGTACCTGAAAAAGAAACAATGCAGTTATTAATAGGATGGGTGAAAGTTAATGCAGACAAACAGTTGAAGCATCAGTCTTTCATAGTCGACTGATCAAGTTTTCAGCCTTTTTGTCGTACCTGGAAAGAAAAACAATGCAGTTATTAATAGGATGGGTGAAAGTTAATGCAGACAAACAGCTGAAGCATCAGTCTTTATAGTTGACTGATCAAGATTTTCAGCCCTTTGTCGTACCTGGAAAGAAACAATGCAGTTATTAATAGGATGGAAGAAAAGTTTTCAGCAGACAGTTATTAATAGAATGTGGGTGAAAGTTAATGCTGACAAACAGCTGAAGCATCAGTCTTTTCATAGTTGACTGATCAAGTTTTTCAGCCCTTTGTCGTACCTGGAAAGAAACAATGCAGTTATTAATAGGATGGGGTGAAAGTTAATGCTGACAAACAGCTGAAGCATCAGTCTTCATAGTTGACTGATCAAGTTTTCAGCCCTTTGTCGTACCTGGAAAGAAACAATGCAGTTATTAATAGGATGGGTGAAAAGCACGCAGACAACAGCTGAAGCATCAGAAAAACAATCAGTTATTAATAGAATTGACTGATCAAGTCTTTTCAGTCCCAAGTTTTGTCGTACCTGGAAAGAAACAATACAGTTGCACATAGGATGGGTGAAAGATTCAATGCAGACAAACAGCTGAAGCATCAGTCTTTCATAGTTGACTGATCAAGTTTTCAGCCCTTGTCGTACCTGGAAAGAAACAATGCAGTTATTAATAGGATGGGTGAAAGCACGCGACAAACAGCTGAAGCATCAGTCTTTCATAGTCGACTGATCAAGTTTTTAAGCCCTTTGTCGTACCTGGAAAGAAACAATGCAGTTATTAATAGGATGGGTGAAAGCAATGCAGACAAACAGCTGAAGCGCATCAGTCTTCATAGTCGACTGACTAAGTTTTCAGCCTTTGTCGTACCTGGAAAGAAACAATGCAGTTATTAATAGGATGGGTGAAAGTTAATGTAGACAAAACAGCAGAAGCATCAGTCTTTCATAGCTGACTGATCAAGTTTCAGCCCTTTGTCGTACCTGGAAAGAAACAATGCAGTTATTAATAGATGGTGAAAGTTAATGCTGACAAACAGTTGAAGCATCAGTCTTTCATAGTCGACTGTCAAGTCCCTTTGTTTTCAGCCCTTTGTCGTAAACATCAGTCTTCATGAAGGACCTGGAAAGAAACAATGCAGTTATTAATAGGATGGGTGAAAGTTAATGCAGACAACAGCTGAAGCATCAGTCTTCATAGTCGACTGGTCAAGTTTTCAGCCCTTTGTCGTACCTGGAAAGAAACAATGCAGTTATTAATAGGATGGGTGAAAGTTAATGCAGACAAACAGCTGAAGCATCAGTCTTGCAGTTAACTGATCAAGTTTTCAGCCCTTGTCGTACCTGGAAAGAAACAATGCAGTTATTAATAGGATGGGTGAAAAAAGTTAATGCTGACAACAGCTGAAGCATCAGTCTTTCTGGTAGTCGACTGATCAAGTTTTCAGCCCTTTGTCGTACCTGGAAAGAAACAATGCAGCTATTAACAGGATGGGTGAAAGCATGCAGACAACAGCTGAAGCAATCATCTTCATAGTCGATCAGTTAACAAGACAAAGTGAAGCACTGCCCTTTGTCGTACCAAGTTTTGGTCTTTGTCGAAACAATGCAGTTATTAATAGGATGGTGAAAGTTAATGCAGACAAACAGCTGAAGCATCAGTCTTCATAGTCGACTGATCAAGTTTTCAGCCCTTTGTCGTGTAACGGAAAGAAACAATGCAGTTATTAATAGGATGGGTGAAAGCACGTGCAGACAACAGCTGAAGCATCGTCTTCAGTCGATGACGGATCAAGTTTTCAGCCCTTGTCGTACCTGGAAAGAAACAATGCAGTTATTAGCTAGGATGGTGAGTTAATGCTGATAAACAGCTGAAGCATCAGTCTTCATAGTCGATTGGTCAAGCTTTCAGCCCTTGTCGTACCTGGAAAGAAAACAATGCAGTTATTAACAGGATGGGTGAAATAATGCAGATAAACAGTTGAAGCATCAGGCCTTTCATAGTCGACTGGTCAAGTTTTCAGCCCTTTGTCTGACCTGGAAAGAAACAATGAAAGCATAATAGGATAGGATGGTGACAAAAAGTTAAGTCGCTGATCAACAGCCCTTTGTCGTACCTGGAAAGAAACAATCAGTCTTTCATAGTCGACTGACTGCTTTCAGCCCTTTGTCGTACCTGGAAAGAAACAATGCAGTTACATAGGATGGGTGGAAAGTTAATGACAACAGTTGAAGCATCAGTCTTTCATAGTCGACTGATCAAGTTTTCAGCCCTTTGTCGTACCTGGAAAGAATCAATGCAGTTATTAATAGGATGGGTGAAAGTTAATGCTGACAACAGCTGAAGCATCAGTCTTTTCAGGTAGTCGATCGATCAAGTTTTTCAGCCCTTTGTCGTACCTGGAAAGAAACAATGCAGTTATTAATAGGATGGGTGAAAGTTAATGCAGATAAACAGCCTGAAGCATCGCCCTTTCATAGTTGACTGACTGTTTTCAGCCCTTTGTCTTACCCAAAAGAAACAATGCAGTTATTAATAGGATGGTGAGTTACGCCGATAAACAGCTGAAGCATCAGTCTTTGGTAGTTGACTGACAAGTTTTTCAGCCCTTTATCGTACCTGGAAAAGAAAGAATGCAGTTATTAATAGGATGGTGAAAGTTAAGGACAAAACAGCCGAAGCATCAGTCTTTCATAGTTGACTGATCAAGTTTTCAGCCCTTTGTCGTACCTGGAAAGAAACAATGCAGTTATTAATAGGAGGATGGGTGAAAGTTGACTGATCAAGACCTGAAAGAAAACAAATGTTATTAATAGGAAGCATCAGTCTGAAGCAGTCTTTCGACTGACCGGGTTTTCAGCCCTTTGTCGTACCTGGAAAGAAAACAATGCAGTTATTAATAGGATGGGGAGTTAATGCCGACAAACAGCAGCTGAAGCATCAGTCTTCATAGTTGACTGATCAAGTTTTCAAGCCCTTTGTCGTACCTGGAAAAGAAACAATGCAGTTAGGATTAATAGGAAGTGTGAATCAGTCTTAATGACAGACAAACCCGGAAAGAAACAATGCAGTTATTAACAGGATGGGGGTTACGCGATTGAAGCATCAGCCTCTGGTAGTTGACTGATCAAGTTTTCAGCCCTTTGTCGTACCTGGAAAGAAACAATGCAGTTATTAATAGGATGGGTGAAAGACAAACAGCTGAAGCATCAGTCTTTCAGTTGATTGAGTTTGTCGACCAGACAAATGGGTGAAGCATAAAGTCTTTCATAGTCGACTGATCAAGTTTTCAGCCCTTTGTCAACCGGAAAGAAACAATGCAGTTATTAATAGGATGGGTGAAAATCGCTGACAACAGTTGAAGCATCAGTCTTTCATAGTTGACTGATCAAGTTTTCAGCCCTTTGTCATACCTGGAAAAAGAAAGAATGCAGCATAATAGGATGGGTGAAAGTTAATGCTGACAACAGCTGAAGCATCAGTCTTTTGGTAGTCGACTGATCAAAGTTTTCAGCCCTTGTCAAAACCTGAAAGAAAGAAATGCAGTTATTAATAGGATGGGTGAAAGTTAATAAGACAACAGCTGAAGCATCAGTCTTTCATAGTTGACTGATCAAGTTTTCAGCCCTTTAATGGACCCTGGAAAGAAACAATGCAGTTATTAATAGGATGGGTGAAAATTAATGCGACAAGAGCTGAAGCATCAGTCTTCATAGTCGACTGATCAAGTTTTCAGCCCTTTGTCACTCTGGAAAGAAACAATGCAGTTATTAATGGGATGGTAGAAGTTAACGCTGACAACAGCTGAAGCATCAGTCTTTTCAGTCGATTGACTGATCAAGTTTCAGCCCTTTGTCGTACCTGGAAAGAAAGAATGCAGTTATTAATTAGATGGTGAAAGCACGTAACGACAACAGCTGAAGCATCAGTCTTTCATAGTTGACTGATCAAGTTTTCAGCCCTTTGTCGTACCCTGGAAAGAAAGAATGCAGTTATTAATACAGGATGGGTGAAAGTTAATGCTGACAAACAGTTGAAGCATCAGTCTTTTCATAGTCGACTGATCAAGATTTTCAGCCCCTTTATCACCCTGGAAAGAAAGAATGCAGTTATTAATAGGATGGGTGAAAGTTAACGCGATAAACAGCTGAAGCATCAGTCTTTTCATAGTCGACTGACAAGTTTTCAGCCCTTTGTCGTACCTGGAAAGAAAGAATGCAGTTATTAATAGGATGGGTGAAAGTTAATGCTGACAACAGCTGAAGCATCAGTCTTTCAGTCGACTGATCAAGTTTTCAGCCCTTTGTCGTATTAACCTGGAAAGAAACAATGCATAGTTATTATTTTAGGATGGGTGAAAAAGCAATGCAGACAAACAGCCAGAAAGCATCAGTCTTTTCATAGTTGACTGATCAAGTTTTCAGCCCTTTGTCGTACCTGGAAAGAAAGAATGCAGTTATTAATAGGATGGGTGAAAGTTAATGCAGACAAACAGCTGAAGCATCAGTCTTTCATAGTCGACTGATCAAGTTTTCTGGGCCCTTTGTCGTACCTGGAAGAAACAATGCAGTTATTAATAGGATGGTGAAAGGTGAAAGCTGGCATGCAGATGACTGATCAAGTTTTCAGCCAGCATGGACCCTGGAAAGAAACAATGCAGTTATTAATAGGATGGTGAAAGACTGATAAACAGCTGAAGCATCAGTCTTTCAGTTGACCAAGTTTTGCCCTTTGTCGTACCTGGAAAGAACAATGCAGTTATTAATAGGATGGGTGAAAGTTAATGCTGACAAACAGCTGAAGCATCAGTCTTTCATAGTCAACTGATCAAGTTTTCAGCCCTTTGTCGTACCTGGAAAGAAAGAATGCAGTTATTAATAGGATGGGTGAAAGTTAATGCAGACAAACAGCTGAAGCATCAGTCTTTCATAGTCGACTGATCAAGTTTTCAGCCCTTTGTCGTACCTGGAAAGAAACAATGCAGTTATTAGGATAATAGGATGGGTGAAATGCGGTAATAGGATGGCAGACAAACAGCTGAAGCATCAGTCTTTCATAGTTGACTGATCAAGTTTTCAGCCCTTTGTCGTACCTG
This sequence comes from Acanthosepion pharaonis, assembly GCA_903632075.3. Lineage (NCBI taxonomy): Eukaryota > Metazoa > Mollusca > Cephalopoda > Sepiida > Sepiidae > Acanthosepion > Acanthosepion pharaonis. The sequence goes on from CAHIKZ030001976.1 coordinate 234,053, forward strand.
GAAAGAAAGAATGCAGTTATTAATAGGATGGGTGAAAGTTAACGCTGACAAACAGGGCTACATCAGTCTTTCATAGTCGACTGATCAAGTTTTCAGCCCTTTTGTCGTACCTGGAAGAAACAATGCAGTTATTAATAGGATGGGTGAAAGTTAATGCTGACAAACAGCTGAAGCATCAGTCTTTCATAGTTGACTGATCAAGTTTTCAGCCCTTTGTCGTACCTGGAAAGAAACAATGCAGTTATTACTGATCAAGTTTTCAGGATGGGTGAAAGGATTGAAATCGCTGACAAACAGCTGAAACATCAGTCTTTCTATAGTTGACTGATCAAGTTTTCAGCCCTTTGTCATAACCTGGAAAGAAATAATGCAGTTACACAGGATGGGGAAAAGTTAATGCAGACAAACAGCTGAAGCATCAGTCTTTTCATAGTCGACTGATCAAGTTTTCAGCCCTTTTGTCGTACCTGGAAAGAAAGAATGCAGTTATTAATAGGACGGTGAAAGTTAATGCTGACAAACAGCTGGATCAGTCTTTCATAGTCGACTGATCAAGTCTTCAGCCCTTTGTCGTACCTGGAAAGAAACAATGTTATTAATAGGATGGATGTAAGAAAGTTAATGCAGACAACAGCTGAAGCATCAGTCTTTCATAGTTGACTGATCAAGTTTTCAGCCCTTTGTCGTACCTGGAAAGAAACAATGCAGTTATTTCGATAGGATGGTGAAAGCACGTTGACAACAGCTGAAGCATCAGTCTTTCATAGTTGACTGATCAAGTTTTCAGCCCTTTGTCGTACCTGGAAAGAAACAATGCAGTTATATAGGATGGGTGAAAGCAATGCTGATAAACAGCTGAAGCATCAGTCTTTCATAGTTGATGATCAAGTTTTCAGCCCTTTGTCGTACCTGGAAAGAAACAATGCAGTTATTAATAGGATGGGTGAAAGTTAATCGCTGACAAACAGCTGAAGCATCAGTCTTTCATAGTCGACTGATCAAGTTTTCAGCCCTTTGTCGTACCTGGAAAGAAACAATGCAGTTATTAATAGGATGGGTGAAAGTTAATCGCTACCGACAAGAGCTGAAACAGCTGAAGCATCAGGATTTTCATAGTTGACTGATCAAGTTTTCAGCCCTTTGTCGTACCTGAAAGAAACAATGCAGCTATTAATAGGATGGTGAAAGTTAATGCTGACAAACAGCTGAAGCATCAGTCTTTCATAGTTGACTTTTTCAGCCCTTGTCGTACCTGGAAAGAAACAATGCAGCATAATAGGATGGTGAAAGCACGCTGATAAACAGCTGAAGCATCAGTCTTTCTGCGGTTGACTGATCAAGTTTTCAGCCCTTTGTCGTACCTGGAAAGAAACAATGCAGTTATTAATAGGATGGGTGAAAAGTTAATGCTGACAAACAGCTGAAGCATCAGTCTTTCATAGTCGACTGACAAGTTTTTCAGCCCTTTTGTCGTTTCCTGGAAAAAAAAAAATGCAGTTATTAATAGGATGGTGAAAGTTAATGCAGACAAACAGCTGAAGCATCAGTCTTTCATAGTCGACTGATCAAGTTTTCAGCCCTTTGTCGTACCCTGGAAAAAGAAACAATGCAGTTATTAATAGGATGGGTGAAAGTTAATGCATGAAACAGCTGAAGCATCAGTCTTTCATAGTCGACTGATCAAGTTTTTCAGCCCTTTTGTCGTACCTGGAAAGAAACAAAATAAAGTTATTAATAGGATGGGTCAGATTTCATAGTCAACTTAATGCAGACAAACAGCTGATGGGTGAGTTAATGATACATCAGTCTTTCTTTCATAGTCGACTGATCAAGTTTTCAGCCCTTTGTCGTACCTGGAAAGAAACAATGCAGTTATTAATAGGATGGGTGAAAGTTAATGCAGACAAACAGCTGAAGCATCAGTCTTTCATAGTTGACTTGGATCAAGTTTTCAGCCCTTTGTCGTACCTGGAAAGAAACAATGCAGTTATTAATAGGATGGGTGAAAGTTAATGCTGACAAACAGCTGAAGCATCAGTCTTTCATAGTCGACTGATCAAGTTTTCAGCCTTTTGTCGTACCTGGAAGCAGAACAAACCATAGGATGGGGAAAAAGAAACTGAAATCAGTCTTTCAGTTGACTTAAGTTTTCAGGATGGGTGAAAGTTAATGCATCGTTGACAACAGCTGAAACATCAGTCTTTCAGTTTTCAGCCTTGTTGACCTGGAAAGATCAAATTTTTCCGAAGCATCCCTTTGTCGTACCTGGAAAGAAACAATGCAGTTATTAATAGGATGGTGAAAGCTGAAGCATCAGTCTTCATAGACAAACAGCTGAAGCATCAGTTATTTTTTCATAGTTTGAGCATCAGATCAAGCTTTTCAGCCCTTTGTCGTACCTGGAAAGAAACAATGCAGTTATTAATAGGATGGGTGAAAGTTAATGCAGACAAACAGCTGAAGCATCAGTCTTTCATAGTTGACTGATCAAGTTTTCAGCCCTTTGTCGTACCTGGAAAGAAACAAGCAGTTATTAATAGGATGGGTGAAAGTTAATTAAGACAACACCTGAAGCATCAGTCTTTCATAGTCGACTGATCAAGTTTTCAGCCCTTTGTCGTACCTGGAAAGAAAGAATGCAGTTATTAATATGGTGAAAGTTAATGCTGACAACAGCTGAAGCATCAGTCTTTCATAGTTGACTGATCAAGTTTTCAGCCCCTTTGTCAAACCTGGAAAGAAACAATGCAGTTATTAATAGGATGGTGAAAGTTATGCAGACAACAGCTGAAGCATCAGTCTTTCAGAAGTTGACTGATCAAGTTTTTCAGCCCTTTGTCGGACCTGGGAAAGAAACAATGCAGTTATTAATAGGATGGGTGAAAGTTAATGCAGACAAACAGCTGAAGCATCAGTCTTTCATAGTCGAGTGATCAAGTTTTCCCTTTTGTCGTACCCTGGAAAGAAACAATGCAGTTATTAATAGGATGGTGAAAGTTAATGACAAACAGCTGAAGCATCAGTCTTTCATAGTCGACTGATCAAAGTTTTCAGCCCTTTTGTCGTACCTGGAAAGAAACAATGCAGTTATTAATAGGATGGGTGAAAGTTTAATGCGATAAACAGCTGAAGCATCAGTCTTTCATAGTTGATTGATCAAGTTTTCAGTCCCTTTGTCGTACCTGGAAAGAAACAATGCAGTTATTAATAGATGGGTGAAAGTTAATGCTGACAAGGAGCTGAAGCATCAGTCTTTCATGGTCGACTGATCAAATTTTCAGCCCTTTGTCGTACCTGGAAAGAAAGAATGCAGTTATTAATAGGATGGGTGAAAGTTAATGAGAAAACAGCTGAAGCATCAGTCTTTCATAGTTGACTGATCAAGTTTTCAGCCCTTTGTCGTACCTGGGAAAGAAACAATGCAGTTATTAATAGGATGGGTGAAAGTTAATGTTGACAAACAGCTGAAGCATCAGTCTTTCATAGTTGACTGATCAAGTTTTCAGCCCTTTGTCGTACCTGGAAAGAAAGAATGCAGTTATTAATAGGATGGGTGAAAGTTAATGCAGAAAATATTGAAGACATCAGTCTTCATAGTCGACTGATCAAGTTTTCAGCCCTTTGTCGTACCTGAAAAAAACAATGCAGTACGGGTTATTAATAGGATGGGTGAAAGTTAATGCAGACAAACTGAAGCATCAGTCTTTCATAGTTGACTGACAAGTTTTCAGCCCTTTGTCGTACCTGGAAAGAAACAATGCAATTTAGGATGGGTGAAAGCAGCTGACAAATGGGTGAAGCATCAGTTAATGCTGACAAACAGTCCTTGTGAAAGAAAGAATGAAGTTATTTGGATGGGTGAAAGTTAATTGATTAAACAGCTGAAGCATCAGTTTTCAGTTAATTGCCTTTGTCGTACCTGGAAAGAAAGAATGCAGTTATTAATAGGATGGGTGAAAGTTAATGCAGACAAAAGTTGAAGCATCTGGTCTTTCATAGTTGACTGATCAAGTTTTCAGCCCTTTGTCGTACCTGGAAAGAAACAATACTGATTATTAATAGGATGGGTGAAAGTTAACGACAAACATCAGCATCAGTCTTTCAGTAGTTGACTGACAAGTTTCCAGCCCTTTGTCGTACCTGGAAAGAAACAATGCAGTTATTAATAGGATGGGTGAAAGTTAATGTTGACAAACAGCTTGAAGCATCAGTCTTCATAGTTGACTGATCAAGTTTTCAGCCCTTTGTCGTACCTGGAAAGCAAAACAATGCAGTTATTAATAGGATGGGTGAAATTAACGCTGACAAACAGCTTGAAGCATCAGTCTTTCTATAGTTGACTGATCAAGTTTTCAGCCCTTTGTCGTACCTGGAAAGAAACAATGCAGTTATTAATAGGATGGGTGAAAGTTAATGCAGACAACAGCTGAAGCATCAGTCTTTCATAGTTGACTGATCAAGGATTTTCAGCCCCTTTGTCGTACCTGGGAAAAGAAACAATGCAGTTATTAATAGGATGGGTGAAAGTTAATGCTGACAAACAGCTGAAGCATCAGTCTTTCATAGTTGACTGATCTGCTTTTCAGCCCTTTGAAACAATCGTACCTGGGGAAAGAAAGAGCTGAAGCATCAGTTATTACTGATAGGATGGGTGAAAGTATTAGGAGCGACAGAAACAGCTGAAGCATCAGTCTTTCATAGTCGACTGATCAAGTTTTTTCAGCCCTTTGTCGTACCTGGGAAGAAACAATGCAGTTATTAATAGGATGGGTGAAAAGTTAATGCAGACAAACAGCTGAAGCATCAGTCTTTCATAGTCGACTGATCAAGATTTTCAGCCCTTTGTCGTACCTGGAAAGAAACAATGCAGTTATTAATAGGATGGGTGAAAGCACGCTGACAACAGCTGAAGCATCAGTCTTTCATAGTCGACTGATCAAATTTTCAGCCCTTTGTCGTACCTGGAAAGAAACAATGCAGTTATTAATAGGATGGGTGAAAGTTAATGCAGACAAACAGTCGACTGAAGCACCTGGAAAGAAACAATGCAGTTATTAATAGGATGGGTGAAAGTGCAGACTGAAGATCAAGTTTTCAGCCCTTTGTCGTACCTGGAAAAAAACAATGCAGTTATATTAGGATGGGTGAAAGTTAATGCAGACAAACAGCTGAAGCATCAGTCTTTCATAGTTGACTGATCAAGTTTTCAGCCCTTTGTCGTACCTGGAAAGAAACAATGCAGTTATTAATAGGATGGGTGAAATTTAATGCAGACAAACAGCTGAAGCATCAGTCTTTCATAGTTGACTGATCAAGTTTTCAGCCCCTTTGTCGTACCTGGAAAGAAACAATGCAGTTATTAATAGGATGGGTGAAAGTTAATGCAGACAAACAGCTGAAGCATCAGTCTTTCATAGTCGACTGATCAAGTTTTCAGCCCTTTGTCGTACCTGGAAAGAAACAATGCAGTTATTAATAGGATGGGTGAAAGGTTAATGCAGACAACAGCTGAAGCATCAGTCTTTCATAGTCGACTGATCAAGTTTTCAGCCCTTTGTCGTACCTGGAAAGAAACAATGCAGTTATTAATAGGATGGGTGAAAAGTCTTCTTAATGCAGACAAACAGCTGAAGCATCAGTCTTTTCATAGTCGACTGATCAAGTTTTCAGCCCTTTGTCGTACCTGGAAAGAAAAACAATGCAGTTATTAATAGGATGGGTGAAAGTTAATGCAGATAAACAGCTGAAGCATCAGTCTTTCATAGTCGACTGATCAAGTTTTCAGCCCTTTGTCGTACCTGGAAAGAAACAATGCAGTTATTAATAGGATGGGTGAAAGTTAATGCTGACAAACAGCTGAAGCATCAGTCTTTCATAGTCGACTGATCAAGTTTTCAGCCCTTTGTCGTACCTGGAAAGAAAACAATGCAGTTAATAATAGGATGGGTGAAAGCACGCTGACAAACAGCTGAAGCATCAGTCTTCATAGTCGACTGATCAAGTTTTCAGCCCTTGTCACCTGGAAAGAAACAATGTTATTAATAGGATGGGTGAAAGTTAATGCAGACAAACAGCTGAAGCATCAGTCTTTCATAGTCGACTGATCAAGTTTTCAGCCCTTTTGTCGTACCTGGAAAGAAACAATGCAGTTATTAATAGATGGTGAAAAGTTATTAAGTTAGTCGACTGGAAAGAAAAACAATGCAGTTATTGGTGAAAGCTGAAGAAAGCATGGGTGGAAAGAAAGAATGCAGACAAACAGCTGAAGCATCAGTCTTTCATAGTTGACTGATCAAGTTTTCAGCCCTTTGTCGTACCTGGAAAGAAACAATGCAGTTATTAATGGATGGGTGAAAGTTAATGCTGACAAACAGCTGAAGCATCAGTCTTTCATAGTCGACTGATCAAGTTTTCAGCCCTTTGTCGTACCTGGAAAGAAACAATGCAGTTATTAATAGGATGTGAAAGTTAATGCAGCCTCCTTTGACAAACAGCTGAAGCATCAGTCTTTCATAGTCGACTGATCAAGTTTTCAGCCCTTTGTCGTACCTGGAAAGAAACAATGCAGTTATTAATAGGATGGTGAAAGTTAATGCAGACAAACAGCTGAAGCATCAGTTTTCTTTCATAGTTGACTGATCAAGTTTTCAGCCCTTTGTCGTACCTTTTGGAAAGAAACAATGCAGTTATTAATAGGATGGGTGAAAGTTAATGCTGACAGTTGAAACAGCTGAAGTCATCAGTCTTTTCATAGTCGACTGATCAAGTTTTCAGCCCTTTGTCGTACCTGGGGAAAAGAAACAATGCAGTTATTAATAGGATGGGTGAAAGGATTAATAACGCAGACAAACAGCTGAAGCATCAGTCTTTCATAGTCGACTGATCAAGTTTTCAGCCCTTTGTCGTACCTGGAAAGAAACAATGCAGTTATTAATAGGATGGTGAAAGTTAATGCAGACAAACAGCTGAAGCATCAGTCTTCATAGTCGACTGATCAAGTTTTCAGCCCTTTGTCGTACCTGGAAAGAAACAATGCAGTTATTAATAGGATGGGTGAAAGTTAATGCAGACAAACAGCTGAAGCATCAGTCTTTCATAGTCGACTGATCAAGTTTTCAGCCCTTTGTCGTACCTGGAAAGAAAGAATGCAGTTATTAATAGGATGGGTGAAAGTTACGCTGACAAACAGCGAAGCAAGTTCATTGAATGCCTTTGAGCCTGGAAAGAAAAACAGCTGAAGCATCAGTCTTTAAGTTGACTGATCAAGTTTTCAGCCCTTTGTCGTACCTGGAAAAGAAAGAATGCAGTTATTAATAGATGGGTGAAAGTTAATGCTGACAAACAGCTGAAGCATCAGTCTTCATAGTTGACTGATCAAGTTTTCAGCCCTTTGTCAAAATTCTGGAAAGAAAGAATGCAGTTATTAATAGGATGGGTGAAAGTTAATGCAGATTAAACAGCTGAAGCATCAGTCTTTCATAGTTGACTGATCAAGTTTTCAGCCCTTTGTCGGACCTGGAAAGAAACAATGCAGTTATTAATAGGATGGGTGAAAGATGAGACAAAAGAGCTGAAGCATCAGTCTTTCATAGTTGACTGATCAAGTTTTCAGCCCTTGTCGGACCTGGAAAGAAACAATGCAGTTATTAATAGGATGGGTGAAAGTTAATGCTGACAAAACAGCTGAAGCATCAGTCTTTCATAGTCGACTGATCAAATTTTCAGCCCTTTTGTCGTACCTGGAAAGAAACAATGCAGTTATTAATAGGATGTGGGTAAAGTTAATGCTGACAAACAGCTGAAGCATCAGTCTTCATAGTTGACTGATCGTTTTCAGCCCTTTTGTCGTACCTGGAAAGAAACAATGCAGTTATTAATAGATGGGTGAAAGTTAATGCAGACAAAGAGCTGAAGCATCAGTCTTTTCATAGTTGACTGATCAAGTTTTCAGCCCTTTGTCGTACCTGGAAAGAAACAATGCAGTTATTAATAGGATGGGTGAAAGTTAATGCTGACAAACATGAAGCATCAGTCTTTCATAGTTGACTGACTGTTTTCAGCCCTTTGTCGTACCTGGAAAGAACAATGCAAAGTTATTAATAGATGGGTGAAAGTTAATGCCGATAAACAGCTGAAGCATCAGTCTTTCATAGTTGACTGATCAAGTTTTCAGCCCTTTGTCGTACCGGAAAGAAACAATGCAGTTATTAATAGGATGGGTGAGTTAATGCTGACAAACATTGAAGCATCAGTCTTTCATAGTTGACTGATCAAGCCCTTTTTACCTGGAAAGAAAGCCCTTTGTCGTACCTGAAGAAACAATGCAGTTATTAATAGGATGGGTGAAGGAGTTAATGCTGACAAACAGCTGAAGCATCAGTCTTTCATAGTTGACTGATCAAGTTTTCAGCCCCTTTGTCGGACCTGGAAAGAAAGAATGCAGTTATTAATAGGATGGGTGAAAGTTAATGCAGACAAACAGCTGAAGCATCAGTTGACTTGCTTTTCATAGTTGACTGATGACAACAGCTGGAAGCATCAGTCTTCATAGTTTTTCAGCCCTTTGTCGTACCTGGAAAGAAACAATGCAGTTATTAATAGGATGGGTGAAAGTTAATGCTGATAAACAGCTGAAGCATCAGTCTTTCATAGTTGACTGATCAAGTTTTCAGCCTTTGTCGTACCTGAAAAGAAAGAATGAAGTTATTAATAGGATGGGTGAAAATGCTGACAAAGAGCTGAAGTATCAGTCTTTCATAGGTTGACTGACAAGTTTTCAGCCCTTTAATGTTTAGCCCTCGGAAAGAAACAATGCAGTTATTAATAGGATGGGTGAAAGTTAATGCTGACAACAGCTGAAGCATCAGTCTTTCATAGTTGACTGATCAAGTTTTCAGCCCTTTTTGTCGTACCTGAAAGAAACAATGCAGCAATAGGATGGTGAGTTAATGTTGACAACAGTTGAAGCATCAGCCTTCATAGTTGACTGATCAAGTTTTCAGCCCTTTGTCGTACCTGGAAAGAAACAATGCAGTTATTAATAGGATGGGTGAAAGCACGCTGACAAACAGCTGAAGCATCAGTCTTTCATAGTTGACTGATCAAGTTTTCAGCCCTTTGTCGTACCTGGAAAGAAACAATGCAGTTATTATTAGATGGGTGAAAGTTAATGCTGACAAACAGCTGAAGGATGGTCTTCATAGTTGACTGATCAGCCAGCATCAGTTTTCAGCCCTTTAGGTCGTACCTGGAAAGAAACAATGACTGAGTTATTACAGATGGGTGAAAGTTAAATAGCGACAAACAGCTGAAGCATCAGTCTTTCATAGTTGACTGACAAGTTTTCAGCCCTTTGTCAAAACCTGAAAGAAAGAATGCAGTTATTAATAGATGGGTGAAAGTTAATGCTGACAACAGCTGAAGCATCAGTCTTTCATAGTTGACTGATCAAGTTTTCAGCCCTTGTCGTACCTGGAAAGAAACAATGCAGTTATTAATAGGATGGGTGAAAGCACGTTGACAAACAGCTGAAGCATCAGTCTTGACTCGTTTTCAGCCCTTTGTGACTGATGAAAGTTTTCAGCCCTTTGTCAAACAGCTGAAAAGAAACAATGCAGTTATTAGCCCTTAGGATGGGTGAAAGCATAATGATGGGACAAACAGCTGAAGCATCAGTCTTCATAGTTGACTGATCAAGTTTTCAGCCCTTTGTCGTACCTGAAAGAAACAATGCAGTTATTAGATAGGATGGTGAAAGTTAACGTTGAAAAACAGCTGAAGCATCAGTCTTCATAGTCGACTGATCAAGTTTTCAGCCCTTGTCGTACCTGGAAAGAAAACAATGCAGTTATTAATAGGATGGTGAAATAATGCAGACAACAGCTGAAGCATCAGTCTTTCATAGTTGACTGATCGTTTTCAGTCCCTTTTGTCGTACCTGGAAAAGAAACACGCAGCATAATAGGATGTGGTGAAAGCACGCTGACAAACAGCTGAAGCATCAGTCTTTCGTCGACTGACTGCGTTTTCAGCCCTTTGTCGTACCTGGAAAAGAAACAATGCTGGTTAATAGATGGGTGTTAATGACAAATGAGCCAGCGCATCAGTCTTCGCAGTTGACTGATCAAGTTTTCAGCCCTTTGTCGCCCCAAGAAACAAAGAGTTATTAATAGGATGGGTGAAAGTTAATGCTGATAAAACAGCCGAAGCATCAGTCTTTCATAGTTGACTGACTGCTTTTCAGCCCTTTGTCGCACTCTGGAAAGAAACAATGGTGTTATTAATAGGATGGTTGAAAGTTAATGCTGATTAAACATTGAAGCATCAGTCTTTCATAGTTGACTGACAAATTTGGAAAGAAACAATGCGTTATTATTTTGATGGGTGTACCTGGAAAGAAAGAATGCAGCCTTTGTATTAACAGGATGGGTGAAAGTTAATGCTGACAACAGCTGAAGTATCAGTCTTCGCAGTTGACTGATCAAGTTTTTCAGCCCTTTGTCGTACCTGGAAAGAAAGAATGCAGTTATTAATAGATGGGTGAAAGTTGACAACAACAGCTGAAGCATCAGTCTTCATAGTTGACTGATCAAGTTTTCAGCCCTTTGTCGTGTACCTGGAAAGAAACAATGCAGTTATTAATAGATGGGTGGGTGAAAGTTATATGACTGACAACAGCTGAAGCATCAGTGCTATTTCAGGATAGTTGACTGAACAAGTTTTCAGACCCTTTGTCGTACCTGGAAAGAAACAATGCAGTTGGTTACTAGGATGGGTGAAAGTTAATGCTGACAAACAACTGAAGCATCAGTCTTTTCATAGTCGACTGACTGCTTTTCAGCCCTTTGTCGTACCTGGAAAGAAACAATGCAGTTATTAATAGATGGGTGAAAGTTACACGCTGACAAACAGCTGAAGCATCAGTCTTTCATAGTTGACTGATCAAGTTTTCAGCCTTTTGTCGTACCTGGAAAGAAACAATGCAGTTATTATTAGGATGGGTGAAAGCACGTTGACAAACAGTTGAAGCATCAGTCTTTCATAGTCGACTGACGTTTTCGTAGCCCTTTGTCGTACCTGGAAAGAAACAATGCAGTTATTAATAGGATGGGTGAAAGTTAATGCTGACAAACAGTTGAAGCATCAGTCTTTCATAGTTGACTGATCAAGTTTTTTTCAGCCCTTTGTCGTACCTGAAAGAAACAATGCAAATATTAATAGGATGGGTGAAAGTTAATGCTGACAAACAGCTGAAGCATCAGTCTTTCATAGTTGACTGATCAAGTTTTCAGCCTTTTGTCGTACCTGGAAAGAAACAATGCAGTTATTAATAGGATGGGTGAAAGTTAACGCAGACAAACAGCTGAAGCATCAGTCTTCATAGTTGACTGATCAAGTTTTTCACAGCCCTTTGTCGTACCTGGAAAGAAACAATGCAGTTATTAATAGGATGGGTGAAAGTTAATGCTGACAAAACAGCTGAAGCATCAGTCTTTCATAGTCGACTGATCGTTTTCAGCCCTTTGTCGTACCTGGAAAGAAAATGAAACAATGCGAAAGTTAATGCTGACAAACATGAAGCATCAGTCTTTCATAGTTGACTGACTGCTTTCAGCCCTTGTCGTACCTGAAAAGAAACAATGGTGAGTTATTTGAAGCATCAGTCTTCATAGTCGACTGGTCAAGTTTTCAGCCCTTTGTCGACTGATCACGACAAACAGCTTCATAGTTAGTCGACTGAGCTTTCAGCCCTTTGTCGTACCTGGAAAGAAACAATGCAGTTATTAATAGGATGGGCAGTTAATGCAGACAAAACAGCTGAAGCATCAGTCTTTCATAGTCGACTGATCAAGTTTTCAGCCCTTGTCGGACCTGGAAAGAAACAATGCAGTTATTAATAGATGGGTGAGTTAATGCAGACAAACAGCTGAAGCATCAGTTTTTCATAGTTGACTGATCAAGTTTTCAGCCCTTTGTCGTACCTGGAAAGAAACAATGCAGTTATTAATAGGATGGGTGAAAGCTAATGCTGACAAACAGCTGAAGCATCAGTCTTTCATAGTCGACTGATCAAGTTTTCAGCCCTTTTGTCGTACCTGGAAAGAAACAATGCAGTTATAATAGGATGGGTGAAAGTTAATGCTGACAAAACAGCTGAAGCATCAGTCTTTCATAGTTGACTGATCAAGTTTTCAGCCCTTTGTCGGACCTGGAAAGAAACAATGCAGTTATTAATAGGATGGTGAAAGCACGTGCTGACAAACAGCTGAAGCATCAGTCTTTCATAGTTGACTGATCAAGTTTTCAGCCCTTTGTCGTACCTGGAAAAGAAACAATGCAAAGTTATTATTAGGATGGTGAAAGTTAATGCTAGACGAAACAGCTGAAGCATCAGTCTTTCATAGTTGACTGATCAAGTTTTCAGCCCTTTTGTCGTACCTGGAAAGAAACAATGCAGTTATTAATAGGATGGGTGAAAGTTATCGCAGAAATGAACATTGAAGCATCAGTCTTCATAGTTGACTGATCAAGCCAGCCCTTTTGTCGTACCTGGAAAGAAACAATGCAGTTATTAACAGATGGGTGAAAGCACGCAGACAAACAGCTGAAGCATCAGTCTTTCATAGTCGACTGATCTGTTTTTCAGCCCTTTGTCGTACCTGGAAAGAAACAATGCAGTTATTAATAGGATGGGTGAGTTAATGCAGATTAAACATTGAAGCATCAGTCTTTCATAGTTGACTGACAGTTTTTCAGCCCTTGTCGTACCTGGAAAGAAAGAATGCAGTTATTAATAGATGGGTGAAAGCACGTTGACAAACAGCTGAAGCATCAGTCTTTCATAGTCGACTGATCAAGCTTTCAGCCTTTTGTCGTACCTGGAAAGAAACAATGCAGTTATTAATAGGATGGGTGAAAGTTAATGCTGACAACAGGCTGAAGCATCAGTCTTTCATAGTTGACTGATCAAGTTTTCAGCCCTTTGTCGTACCTGGAAAGAAACAATGCAGTTATTAATAGGATGGGTGAAAGTTAATGCAGACAAACAGCTGAAGCATCAGTCTTTCATAGTTGACTGATCAAGTTTTCAGCCCTTTGTCGTACCTGAAAGAAAGAATGCAGTTATTAATAGGATGGGTGAAAGTTAATGCCGATAAACAGCTGAAGCATCAGTCTTTCATAGTTGACTGGATCAAGTTTTCAGCCCTTTGTCGTACCTGGAAAAAAGAAACAATGCAGTTATTAATAGGATGGGTGAAAGCACGCGACAACAGCTGAAGCATCAGTCTTTCATAGTCGACTGACAAGTTTTCAGCTTTTGTCGTACCTGGAAAGAAACAATGCAGTTATTAATAGATGGGGATGGGTGAAAGTCTTTAAGTTGACTGACAAACAGCTGGAAAGCATCAGTAATAGGATTGAAAGCACGCAGACAAACATAGTCGAGTTGATCAAGTTTTCAGCCCTTGTCGGACCTGGAAAGAAACAATGCATTATCAGGATGGGTGAAAGTTAATGCTGATTAAAGAGTTGAAGCATCAGTCTTTCATAGTCGACTGGACCGTTTTCAGCCCTTTGTCGTACCTGGAAAGAAACAATGCAGTTATTAATAGGATGGGTGAAAGCACGTTGACAAACAGCTGAAGCATCAGTCTTTCATAGTTGACTGATCAAGTTTTCAGCCCTTTGTCGTACCTGGAAAGAAACAATGCAGTTATTAATAGGATGGTGAAAGTTACTGCTGACAAAGAGCTGAAGCATCAGTCTTTCATAGTCGACTGATCGTTTTCAGCCCTTTGTCGTACCTGGAAAGAAACAATGCAGTTATTAATAGGATGGGTGAAAGCACGCGATAAAACAGCTGAAGCATCAGTCTTTCAGTTGACTGATCAAGTTTTCAGCCCTTTGTCGTACCTGGAAAGAAACAATGCAGTTATTAATAGGATGGGTGAGTTAATGCTGACAACAGTTGAAGCATCAGTCTTCATAGTTGACTGACAAGTTTTTCAGCCCTTTGTCGGACCTTGAAAGAAACAATGCAGTTATTAATAGGATGGTGAAAGTTAATGCAGACAAAGAGCTGAAGCATCAGTCTTTCATAGTCGACTGATCAAGTTTTCAGCCCTTTGTCGTACCTGGAAAAGAAACAATGCAGTTATTAATAGGATGGGACAAAGCAAGCATCAGTTCATAGTTGAAAGTTTTCAGCCTTTGCCATCAGTCTTTAGACTGATCTGAAGCCATCAGCCCTTGGCTTTAGCCCCTTTGTGAAAGGAAAGAAACAAGTTATTAATAGGATGGGTGAAAGAGTTGACAACAGCTGGAAGCATCAGTCTTTCATAGTTGACTGATCAAGTTTTCAGCCCTTTGTCGTACCTGGAAAGAAACAATGCAAAGTTATTAATAGGATGGGTGAAAGTTGTGCTGACAAACAGCTGAAGCATCAGTCTTTCATAGTCGACTGATCAAGTTTTCAGCCCTTTGTCGTACCTGGAAAGAAACAATGCAGTTATTAATAGGATGGGTGAAAGCACGCAGACAACAGCTGAAGCATCAGTCTTTCATAGTCGACTGATCAAGTTTTCAGCCCATTTGTCGTACCTGGAAAGAAACAATGCAGTTATTATAGGATGGGTGAAAGTTAACGCGACAAAGAGCTGAAGCATCAGTCTTTCAGTAGTCGACTGATCAAGTTTTCAGCCCTTTGTCGTACCTGGAAAGAAACAATGCAGTTATTAATAGGATGGGTGAAAGTTAATGCAGACAAACAGCTGAAGCATCAGTCTTTCATAGTCGACTGATCGTTTTCAGCCCTTTGTCGGACCTGGAAAGAAACAATGCAGTTATTAATAGAATGGGTGAAAGTTAATGCTGATAAACAGTTTGAAGCATCAGCAGTTTTCATAGTCGACTGATCAAGTTTTCAGCCCTTTGTCGTACCTGGAAAGAAACAATGCAGTTATTAATAGGATGGGTGAAGTTAACGCTGACAAACAGCTGAAGCATCAGTCTTTCATAGTTGACTGATCAAGTTTTCAGCCCTTTGTCGTACCCAGAAAGAAAACAATGCAGTTATTAATAGGATGGGTGAAAGCAATGCAGACAAACAGCTGAAGCATCAGTCTTTCATAGTCGACTGATCAAGTTTTCAGCCCTTTGTCGTACCTGAAAGAAACAATGCAGTTATTAATAGGATGGTGAAAGTTAATGCAGACAAAGAGCTGAAGCATCAGTCTTTCATAGTTGACTGATCAAGTTTTTTCAGCCCTTTGTCGTACCTGGAAAGAAACAATGCAGTTATTAATAGGATGGTGAAAGTTAATGCGACAAACAGCTGAAGCATCAGTCTTTCATAGTCGACTGATCAAGTTTTCAGCCCTTGTCGTACCTGAAAGAAACAATGTTATTAATAGATGGGTGAAAGTTAATGCAGAAAACAGCTGAAGCATCAGTCTTTCATAGTCGACTGATCAAGTTTTCAGCCCTTTGTCGTACCTGGAAAGAAACAATGCAGTTATTAATAGATGGGTGAAAGTTAATGCTGGTGAAAGAGTTGAAGCATGAGGTCTTTCATAGTCGACTGATCAAGTTTTCAGCCCTTTGTCGTACCTGGAAAGAAACAATGCAGTTATTAATAGAATGGGTGAAAGTTAATGCAGACAAACAGCTGAAGCATCAGTCTTTCATAGTTGACTGATCAAGTTTTCAGCCCTTTGTCGTACCTGAAAGAAACAATGCAGTTATTAATAGAATGGTGAGTTAACGCTGAAAACAGCTGAAGCATCAGTCTTTCAGCAGTTGACTGATCAAGTTTTCAGCCCTTTGTCGTACCTGAAAGAAACAATGCAGTTATAATAGGATGGGTGAAAGCACGTAGCTGAAAACAGCTGAAGCATCAGTCTTTCATAGTCTGGAAAGACTGATCAAGTTTTCAGCCCTTTGTCGTACCTGGAAAGAAACAATGCAGTTATTAATAGGATGGGTGAAAGTTAATGCTGACAAACAACTGAAGCATCACAGTTGACTGATCGTTTTCAGCCCTTTGTCGGAAAGAAAACAATGCAAAGTCGACTGAGGGTA
This sequence comes from Acanthosepion pharaonis, assembly GCA_903632075.3. Classification (NCBI taxonomy): domain Eukaryota; kingdom Metazoa; phylum Mollusca; class Cephalopoda; order Sepiida; family Sepiidae; genus Acanthosepion; species Acanthosepion pharaonis. Next base: position 250,133 of record CAHIKZ030001976.1, read on the forward strand.
AAAGCACGTTGACAACAGCTGAAGCATCGTCTTTTTGTGACTGTACCTTGTCGTACCTGGAAAGAAACAATGCAGTTATAATAGAATGGGTGAAAGTTAACGCAGACAAACAACTGAAGCATCATCTTCAGTTGACAGTGATTGACATCAGTCTTTCATAGTTTTCAAGTTTTCAGCCCTTTGTCGTACCTGGAAAGAAACAATACAGTTATTAATAGGATGGTGAAAGCACGCTGACAAACAGCTGAAGCATCAGTTTTCATAGTTGACTGATCGTTTTCAGCCCTTTGTCGTACCTGGAAAGAAAACAATGCAGTTATTAATAGGATGGGTGAAAGTTAATGCTGACAAACAGCTGAAGCATCAGTCTTTCATAGTTGACTGATCAAGTTTTTCAGCCCTTTGTCGTACCTGGAAAGAAAGAATGCAGTTATTAATAGGATGGGTGAAAGCACGTTGACAACAGCTGAAGCATCAGTCTTCATAGCTGACTGATCAAGTTTTCAGCCCTTTTGTCGTACCTGGAAAGAAACAATGCAGTTATTAATAGGATGGGTGAAAGTTAATGCAGACAAACAGCTGAAGCATCAGTCTTTCATAGTTGACTGATCAAGTTTTCAGCCCTTTGTCGTACCTGGAAAGAAAGAATGCAGTTATTAATAGATGGGTGAAAGCACGCAGACAACAGCTGAAGCATCAGTCTTCATGGTTGACTGATCAAGTTTTCAGCCCTTTGTCGAACCTCGAAAGCAGTTATTAATAGGATGGGTGAAAGTTAATGCTGACAAATAGTTGAAGCATCAGTCTTTCATAGTTGACTGATCAGGTTTTCAGCCCTTGTCGTACCTGGAAAGAAACAATGCAGTTATTAATAGGATGGGTGAAAGTTAACGTGACAAACAGCTGAAGCATCAGTCTTTCATAGTCGACTGATCAAGTTTTCAGCCCCTTTGTCGTACCTGGAAAGAAACAATGCAGTTATTAATAGGATGGGTGAAAGTTAATGCTGACAAACAGCTGAAGCATCAGTCTTTCATAGTCGACTGACAAGTTTTCAGCCCTTTGTCGTACCTGGAAAGAAACAATGCAGTTATTAATAGGATGGGTGAAAGTTAATGCTGACAAACAGCTGAAGCATCAGTCTTTCATAGTCGACTGATCAAGTTTTCAGCCCTTTGTCGTACCTGGAAAGAAACAATGCAGTTATTAATAGGATGGGTGAAAGTTAATGCTGACAAACAGCTGAAGCATCAGTCTTTCATAGTCGACTGATCAAGTTTTCAGCCCTTTGTCGTACCTGGAAAGAAACAATGCAGTTATTAATAGGATGGGTGAAAGTTAATGCAGACAAACAGCTGAAGCATCAGTCTTTCGTAGTCGACTGATCAAGTTTTCAGCTTTTGTCGTACCTGGAAAGAAACAAATGCAGTTATTAATAGGATGGGTGAAAGTTAATGCAGACAAACAGCTGAAGCATCAGTCTTTCATAGTTGACTGATCAAGTTTTCAGCCCTTTGTCGTACCTGGAAAGAAACAATGCAGTTATTAATAGGATGGGGAAAATTAATGCAGACAAACAGCTGAAGCATCAGTCTTTCATAGTCGACTGATCAAGCTTTTCAGCCCTTTGTCGTACCTGGAAAGAAACAATGCAGTTATTAATAGGATGGGTGAGTTTTCCTTCCTTTGTCGTACCTGGAAAAACAATGCAGTTATTAATAAACAGCTGAAGCATCAGTCTTTCATAGTTGACTGATCAAGTTTTCAGCCCTTTGTCGTACCTGAAAGAAACAATGCAGTTATTAATAGGATGGGTGAAAGTTAATGCTGATAAACAGCTGAAGCATCAGTCTTTCATAGTCGACTGATCAAGTTTTCAGCCCTTGTCGTACCTGGAAAGAAACAATGCAGTTATTAATAGGATGGGTGAAAGTTAATGCTGACAAACAGCTGAAGCATCAGTCTTTCAAGTTGACTGATGAAGTTTTCAGCCCTTTGTCGTACCTGGAAAGAAACAATGCAGTTATTAATAGATGGTGAGTCGAGACAAACAGCTGAAGCATCAGTCTTTCATAGTCGACTGATCAAGTTTTCAGCCCTTTGTCGTACCTGAAAGAAACAATGCAGTTATTAATAGGATGGGTGAAAGTTAATGCTGACAAACAGCTGAAGCATCAGTCTTTTCATAGTCGACTGATCAAGTTTTTCAGCCCTTTGTCGTACCTGGAAAGAAACAATGCAGTTATTAATAGGATGGTGAAAGTAATGCAGACAAACAGCTGAAGCATCAGTCTTTCATAGTCGACTGACAAGCTTTCAGCCCTTTGTCGTAATGCTGAAAGAAACAATGCAGTTATTAATTGGATGGTGAAATTTAATGCAGACAAACAGCTGAAGCATCAGTCTTTCTATAAATGACTGATCAAGTTTTCAGCCCTTTGTCGTACCTGGAAAAACAACCTGGAAAGAAACAATGCCTTTGTCAGAAGAAACAATGCAGTTATTAATAGGATGGGTGAAAGTTAATGCTGACAAACAGCTGAAGCATCAGTCTTTCATAGTTGACTGATCAGTTTTTCAGCCCTTTGTCGTACCTGGAAAGAAACAATGCAAGTTATTAATAGGATGGGTGAAAGTTAATGCTGACAAACAGCTGAAGCATCAGTCTTTCATAGTCGACTGATCAAGTTTTCAGCCCTTTTGTCGTACCTGGAAAGAAACAATGCAGTTATTAATAGGATGGGTGAAAGTTAATGCTGACAAACAGCTGAAGCATCAGTCTTTCATAGTCGACTGATCAAGTTTTCAGCCCTTTGTCGTACCTGGAAAGAAACAATGCAGTTATTAGGATAGGATGGGTGAGTTAACTGAAGTCTTTGTTCATAGTCGCGTTTTGAGCATCAAACAGCTGAAGAAACAATCAGTCTTTCATAGTTGACAAACAGCTGATCAAGTTTTCAGCCCTTTGTCGTACCTGGAAAGAAACAATGCAGTTATTAATAGATGGGTGAAAGTTAATGCTGACCAAACAGCTGAAGCATCAGTCTTTCTGGAAAATAGTCGACTGACTGTTTTCAGCCCTTTGTCGTACCTGGAAAGAAACAATGCAGTTATTAATAGGATGGGTGAAAGTTAATGCAGACAAACAGCTGAAGCATCAGTCTTTCATAGTCGACTGATCAAGTTTTCAGCCCTTGTCGTACCTGGAAAGAAACAATGCAGTTATTAATAGAATGGTGAAAGTTAATGCTGACAAACAGCTGAAGCATCAGTCTTTCATGAATGACTGATCAGCTTTTCAGCCCTTTGTCGACCTGGAAAAACAAACATTAATACAGATGGGTCATGCGACAAAACAGCGCTTACATCAGTCTTCATAGTTGACTGATCAAGTTTTCAGCCCTTGTCGGACCTGGAAAGAAACAATGCAGTTATTAATAGGATGGGTGAAAGTTAATGCTGACAAAGAGCTGAAGCATCAGTCTTCATAGTCGACTGATCAAGTTTTCAGCCCTTTGTCGTACCTGGAAAGAAACAATGCAGTTATTAATAGGATGGGTGAAAGTTAATGACAAACAGCTGAAATCAGTCTTTCATAGTCGACTGATCGAAGTTTTCAGCCTTTGTGGAAAGAAACAATGCAGTTATTAATAGAAGACTGACAACAGCTGAAGCATCAGCTTTCATAGTCGACTGATCAAGTTTTCAGCCCTTTGTCGTACCTGGAAAGAAACAATGCAGTTATTAATAGGATGGTGATTAATGCTGACAAACAGCTGAAGCATCAGTCTTCATAGTCGACTGATCAAGTTTTCAGCCCTTTGTCGTACCTGGAAAGAAACAATGCAGTTATTAATAGGATGGGTGAAATAGTTAATGCTTAGCCCTTGTCGTACCTGAAGCATCAGTCTTTAATAGGCTGACTGATCAAGTTTTCAGCCCTTTGTCGTACCTGGAAAGAAACAATGCAGTTATTAATAGAATGGGTGAAAGTTAATGCTGACAAACAGCTGAAGCATCAGTCTTTCATAGTTGACTGATCAAGTTTTCAGCCCTTGTCGTACCTGGAAAGAAAACAATGCAGTTATTAATAGATGGGTGAAAGTTAATGCTGACAAACAGCTGAAGCATCAGTCTTTCATAGTTGACTGATCAAGTTTTCAGCCCTTTGTCGTACCTGGAAAGAAACAATGCAGTTATTAATAGGATGGGTGAAAGTTAATGCTGACAAACAGCTGAAACGATCAGTCTTTCATAGTTGACTGATCAAGTTTTCAGCCTTGTCGTACCTGGAAAGAAACAATGGTGTTATTAACAGGATGGTGAAAGTTACACGCAGACAAACAGCTGAAGCATCAGTCTTCATAGTCAGCTTTTGACTGGAAAGAAACAATTACAGTTATTAATAGAATGGGTGAAAGAATGCAGACAAACAGCTGCATCAGTCTTTATAGTCGACTGATCAGTTTCAGCCCCTTTGGATGGTGAGCACGCTGATTAAAATGGGTGAAAGTTAATGGACAAGACTGAAGCATCAGTCTTTCATAGTTGACTGAGTTTTCAGCCCTTTGTCGTACCTGGAAAGAAACAATGCAGTTATTAATAGGATGGTGAAAATTGAAATGCAGACAACAGCTGAAGCATCAGTCTTTCATAGTTGACTGATCAAGTTTTCAGCCCTTTGTCGTACCTGGAAAGAAACAATGCAGTTATTAATAGGATGGGTGAGTTAATGCCGACAAACAGCTGAAGCATCAGTCTTTCATAGTTGACTGATCAAGTTTTTCAGCCCTTTGTCGACCTGGAAAAGAAACAATGCAGTTGTTAATAGGATGGGTGAAGTTAACGCTGACAAAGAGCTGAAGCATCGGTCTTTCATAGTCGACTGATCAAAGTTTTTCAGCCCTTTGTCGTACCTGAAAGAAACAATGCAGTTATTAATAGGATGGGTGAAAGTTAATGCTGATTAAACAGCTGAAGCATCAGTCTTTCATAGTTGACTGATCAAGTTTTCAGCCCTTTGTCGTACCTGGAAAGAAACAATGCAGTTATTAATAGGATGGGTGAAAGTTAATGCAGACAAACAGCTGAAGCATCAGTCTTTTCTATAGTTGACTGATCAAGTTTTCAGCCTTTGTCGTACCTGAAAAAGAATTAATGGAAGTTATTAAGTACAGGATGGGTGAAGCATCAGTCTTTCTGACAACACCTGAAGAAACAATCAGTTCTTTGGAATGGGTAAAGAAGTTAATGACAAACGTGATCGGTCTTTTTTCAGCCCTTTGTCGGACCTGGAAAGAAACAATGCGGTTATTAATAGGATGGGTGAAAATTAATGCTTTGACACAGCTGAAGCATCAGTCTTTCATGATCGACTGATCGGTTTCAGCCTTTGTCGTACCTGGAAAGAAGAAACAATGCAGTTATTAATAGAATGGTGAAAGTTAATGCTGACAAACAGCTGAAGCATCGGTCTTTCATAGTCTGACTGATCAAGTTTTCAGCCCTTTGTGTCGTACCTGGAAAGAAACAATGCAGTTATTAATAATAGGATGGGTGAAAGTTAATGCTGACAAACGGCTGAAGCATCAGTCTTTTCATAGTCGACTGATCAAGTTTCAGCCCTTTGTCATTGCCTGGAAAGAAACAATGCGATTATTAATAGGATGGTGAAAGTTAATGCTGACAAGCAGCTGAAGCATCAGTCTTTCATAGTTGACTGATCGTTAGCCCCTTTTCGTACCTGGAAAGAAACCAGTTATTTAGGTGGTACCCTGAAAACAGAAACAAGTCTTCATAGTTGACTTAATAGAATGGGTGGAAAGAAATTAATGCAAAGTTACCAGGATGGCTGAAGCATCCAGCTGAAGCATCTCTTCATAGTTGACTGGATCAAAGTTTTCAGCCCTCTTGTCGTACCTGGAAAGAAACAATGCGTTATTATTGGGATGGGTGAAATACGCTGACAACATGAAGGTCTTTGAAAGGTGATCAAGTTTTCACCTTTGTCGTACCTGGAAAGAAACAATGCAGTTAATAGGATGGGTGTTAATGTTGACAAATAAAAAGCATCAATCCCTTTCATAGTCGACTGATCAAGTTTTCAGCCCTTGTCGTACCCGGAAAGAAACAATGCAGTTATTAATAGGATGGGTGAAAGTTAATGCAGACAAACAGCTGAAGCATCAGTCTTTCAGGTCGACTGATCAGTTCAGCCCTTTGTCGTACCAGGAAAAAAACAATACAGTTATTAATAGAATGGGTGAAAGCACGTAGAACAAACAGCTGAAGAATCAGTCTTTCATAGTCGACTGATCAAGTTTTCAGCCCTTGTCGTACCTGGAAAGAAACAATGCAGTTATTAATAGGATGGGTGAAAGTTAATGTTGAAAAAACAGCTGAAGCATCAGTCTTCGTAGTCGACTGATCAAGTTTTCAGCCCTTTGTCGTACCTGGAAAGAAACAATGCAGATTATTAATAGGATCAGGGACTGATCAAGTTTTCAGCCTTGTCGTACCTGGAAAGAAAACAATGTTGACAACAGCTGAAGCATCAGTCTTTCGCAGCTGACTGATCAAGTTTTCAGCCCTTTGTCGTACCCTGTAAAAGAACAATGCAGTTATTAATAGGATGGGTGAAAGTTACCTTTGCGGAAACAAACAATGCTGAAGCATCAGTGCTTTCATAGTCGACTGATCAAGTTTTCAGCCCTTTGTCGTACCTGAAGGAAACAATGCAGTTATTAATAGGATGGGTGAAAGTTAATGCTGACAAACAGCTGAAGCATCAGTCTTTCATAGTCGACGATCAAGTTTTTTCAGCCCTTGTCGTACCTGGAAAAAACAAATGCAGTTATTAATAGGATGGGTGAAAGCATGACAAACAGCTGAAGTCATCAGTAAGCCCTTTTCATAGTTGACTGATCAAACAGTTTTCAGCCCTTTGTCGTACCTGGAAAGAAACAATGCAGTTATTAATAGGATGGGTGAAAGTTAATGCAGACAAACGGCTGAAGCATCAGTCTTTCATAGTTGACTGATCAAGTTTTCAGCCCTTTGTCGTACCTGGAAAGAAACAATGAAGCATTATTAATAGGATGGTGAAAGTTAATGCTTTGTCGACAAACAGCAGGATGGTGAAAGCACGCATCAGTTTCATCAGTCGACTGATCAAGTTTTCAGCCCCTTTGTCGTACCTGGAAAAAACAATGCAGTTATTAATAGGATGGGTGAAAGATTAACGACTGACAAACAGCTGAAGCATCAGTCTTCATAGTCGATTGATCAAGTTTTCAGCCCTTTGTCGTACCTGGAAAGAAACAATGCAGTTATTAATAGGATGGGTGAAAAGTTAATGACCGACAAACAGCTGAAGCATCAGTCTTTCATAGTAATGACTGATCAAGTTTCAGCCCCTTTGTCGTACCTGGAAAGAAACAATGCAGTTATTAATAGGATGGGTGAAAGTTAATGCTGACAACAGCTGAAGCATCAGTCTTTCATAGTCGACTGATCAAGTTTTTCAGCCCCTTTGTCGTACCTGGAAGAAACAATGTAATTAATAATGGGTGAAATTAATGAGACAACAGCTGAAGCATCAGTCTTTCATAGTTGACTTGATCAAGTTTTCAGCCTTTGTCGTACCCAAAAGAAACAATGCAGTTATTAATAGAATGACAAAGACAAGTCTTTCATAGTTGTTGATGCAGACAAACAAGCATCAGTCTTTCATCAGCCTTCATTGACTGATCAAGTTTTCAGCCCTTTTTGTCGTACCTGGAAAGAAACAATGCGGTTATTAATAGGATGGGTGAAAGCACGCAGACAAACAGCTGAAGCATCAGTCTTTCATAGTCGACCGATCAAGTTCAGCCTTTGTCGTACCTGGAAAGAAACAATGCAGTTATTAATAGGATGGGTGAGTTAATGCAGACAAACAGCTGAAGCATCAGTCTTTCATAGTCGACTGATCAAGTTTTCCAGCCTTTGTCGTACCTGGAAAGAAACAATGCAGTTATTAATAGAATGGGTGAAAGTTAATGCTGACAAACAGCTGGAAGCATCAGTCTTTCATAGTCGACTGATCAAGTTTTCAGCCCTTGTCGTAACGGAAAGAAACAATGTTATTGGTTAATAGGATGGGTGAAGATTAATGCTGACACAAACAGTTGAAGCATCAGTCTTTCATAGTCGACTGATCAAGTTTTCAGCCCTTTGTCGTACCTGGAAAGCAAAACAATGCAGTTAAATAGAATGGGTGAAAGCAGCTTAATGTAGAATCATAGTCGACTGATGAAGTTCTTTGTCGTCTTTACAAAACATTGCAGCATACAGGATGGTGAAAAGACAAAACAATGCTACCTGGAAAGAAACAATGCATTAATAGCTGGTGAAAACAAACAGTCGACTTTCAGTCGACTGACAAGTTTTCAGCCCTTTGTCGTACCTGGAAAGAAACAATGCAGTTATTAATAGGATGGGTGAAAGTTAATGCAGACAAACAGCTGAAGCATCAGTTTTCATAGTCGACTGATCAAGCCAGCCCTTTGTCGTACCTGGAAAGAAACAATGCAGTTATTAATAGGATGGTGAAATTAATGCAGACAAACATTGAAGCATCAGTCTTTCATAGTCGACTGATCAAGTTTTCAGCCCTTTGTCGTACCTGGAAAGAAACAATGCAGTTATTAATAGAATGGGTGAAAGCATGCTGACAAACAGCTGAAGCATCAGTCTTTCATAGTCGACTGATCAAGTTTTTCAGCCCTTTGTTTGAAAAAACAATGTAGCACATAGGATGGTGAAAAATAATGGTACAACAGTTGATTGCAGTTAGTCGAATGGAATAGGATGGAAAGAAACAATGGGTAGAAAGTTAATGCAGACAAACAGCTGAAGCAAATCAGTCTTTCATAGTCGACTGATCAATTTTTCAGCCCTTTGTCGTACCTGGAAAAAAGAAACAATGCAGTTATTAATAGGATGGGTGAAAGCACGCAGACAAACAGCTGAAGCATCAGTTCATAGTCGACTGATCAAGTTTTTCAACCCTTTTGTCGTACCTGGAAAGAAACAATGCAGTTATTAATAGGATGGGTGAAAAATGCTGACAAACAGCTGAAGCATCAGTCTTTCTGGATCGACTGATCAGGGTTTTCAGCCCTTTGTCGTACCTGGAAAGAAAGAAAACAATGCAGTTATTAATAGGATGGGTGAAAGTTAATCAGACAAAGCTGAAGCATCAGTCTTTCATAGTCGACTGATCAAGTTTTCAGCCCTTTGTCGTACCTGGAAAGAAACAATGCAGTTATTAATAGGATGGGTGAAAGTTAATGCTGACAAACAGCTGAAGCATCAGTCTTTCATAGTCGACTGATCAAGTTTTCAGCCCTTTGTCGTACCTGGAAAGAAACAATGCAGTTATTAATAGGATGGGTGGAAAGACAAACAGCTGGAAGCATCAGTCTTTCGATAGTTGAGCCCTGATGGAAAAACGGAGCTGAAAGAAACATCAGTCTTTAGTCGACTGATCAAGTTTTCAGCCCTTTGTCGTGGAAAGAAACAATGCGCTTAAATTAATAGGATGGGTGAAAGATGCAGAAACACTGAAGCATCAGTCGGTAGTCGACTGGTCAGTTTTCAGCCCTTTGTCGTACCTGGAAAGAAACAATGCAGTTATTAATAGAATGGGTGAAAGTTAATGCTGACAAACAGCTGAAGCATCAGTCTTTCATAGTCGACTGATCAAGTTTTCAGCCCTTTGTCGTACCTGGAAAGAAACAATGCAGTTTTTAATAGGATGGGTGAAAGTTAATGCTGACAACAGCTGAAGCATCAGTCTTTCATAGTTGACTGATCAAGTTTTCAGCCCTTTGTCGTACCTGGAAAGAAACAATGCAGTTATTAATAGGATGGGTGAAAGTTAATGCTGACAAACAGCTGAAGCATCAGTCTTTTGGGTGAAAGCAGTCGACTGAGTCTGATTTTTCAGCCCTTTGTCGTACCTGGAAAGAAACAATGCAGTTATTAATAGGATGGGTGAAAGTTAATGCAGACAAACAGCTGAAGCATCGTCTTTCATCAGTCTTTCATAGTCGACTGATCAAGTTTTCAGCCCTTTGTCGTACCTGGAAAGAAACAATGCAGTTATTAATAGGATGGGTGAAAGTTAATGCAGACAAACAGCTGAAGCATCAGTCTTTCATAGTCGACTGATCAAGTTTTCAGCCCTTTGTCGTACCTGGAAAGAAACAATGCAGTTATTAATAGGATGGGTGAAAGTTAATGCTGACAACAGCTGAAGCATCAGTCTTTCATAGTCGACTGATCAAGTTTTCAGCCCTTTGTCGTACCTGGAAAGAAACAATGCAGTTATTAATAGGATGGGTGAAAGTTAATGCAGACAAACAGCTGAAGCATCAGTCTTTCATAGTCGACTGATCAAGTTTTCAGCCCTTTGTCGTACCTGGAAAGAAACAATGCAGTTATTAATAGGATGGGTGAAAGTTAATGCTGACAAACAGCTGAAGCATCAGTCTTTCATAGTCGACTGATCAAGTTTTCAGCCCTTTGTCGTACCTGGAAAGAAACAATGTTATTAATAGGATGGGTGAAAAGTTAACGTAGACAAACAGGGAAGCATCAGTCTTTTCATAGTCGACTGAAAGTTTTCAGCCCTTTGTCGTACCTGAAAGAAACAATGCAGTTCTTTAGGATGGTCGAGCTGAAGCATCAGTCTTTTCATAGTCGACTGATCAAGTTTTCAGCCCTTTGTCGTACCTGGAAAAAGAAACAATGCAGTTATTAATAGGATGGGTGAAAGTTAATGCAGACAAACAGCTGAAGCATCAGTCTTTCAGCCCTTAGTCGACTGATCAAGTTTTCAGCCCTTTGTCGTACCTGGAAAGAAACAATGCAGTTATTAATAGGATGGGTGAAAGTTAATGCAGACAAACAGCTGAAGCATCAGTCTTTCATAGTCGACTGATCAAGTTTTCAGCCCTTTGTCGTACCTGGAAAGAAACAATGCAGTTATTAATAGGATGGGTGAAAGTTAATGCTGACAAACAGCTGAAGCATCAGTCTTTCATAGTTGACTGATCAAGTTTTCAGCCCTTTGTCGTACCTGGAAAGAAACAATGCAGTTATAATAGGATAGGTGAAAGTTAATGCTGACAAACAGCTGAAGCATCAGTCTTTCATAGTCGACTGATCAATTTTTCAGCCCTTTGTCGTACCTGGAAAGAAACAATGCAGTTATTAATAGGATGGGTGAAAGTTAATGCTGACAAACAGCTGAAGCATCAGTCTTTCATAGTCGACTGATCAAGTTTTCAGCCCTTTGTCGTACCTGGAAAAAACAATGCAGTTATTAATAGGATGGGTGAAAGTTAATGCATAGTGACAAACAGCTGAAACAATGCAGTTATAATAGATGGTGAAAGCACGCGATAAAAGCATCAGTCTTTCATAGTCGACTGATCAAGTTTTCAGCCCTTTGTCGTACCTGGAAAGAAACAATGCAGTTAGGATGGGTGAAAGATTAATGCTGACAAATAGCTGAAGATCATAGTTGTGAAAGTTTTAGCCCTTTGTCGTCCTGTAACAATGCACAATGCGGACAAACTGAAGCATCGGTCTTTCATAGTCGACTGATCAAGTTTTCCCCTTTGTCATTACCTGGAAAGAAACAATGCAGTTATTTAATAGGATGGGTGAAAAGTTAATGCTGACAAACAGCTGAAGCATCAGTCTTTCAGTCGACTGATAAGTTTTCAGCCCTTTGTCGTACCTGGAAAAACAATGCAGTTATTAATGGGATGGGTGAAAGTTAATGCTGACAAACAGCTGAAGCATCAGTCTTTCATAGTCGACTGATCAAGTTTTCAGCCCTTTGTCGTGCCTGGAAAGAAACAATGCAAGTTTTTAATAGGATGGGTGAGTTAATGTTGACAAACAGCTGAAGCATCAGTCTTTCATAGTCGACTGATCAATTTTTTCAGCCCTTTGTCGTGCCTGGAAAGAAAACAATGCAGTTATTAATAGGATGGGTGAAAGTTAATGCTGACAAACAGCTGAAGCATCAGTCTTTCATAGTTGACTGATCAATTTTTCAGCCCTTTGTCGTACCTGGAAAGAAACAATGCAGTTATTAATAGGATGGGTGAAAGTTAATGCTGACAAACAGCTGAAGCATCAGTCTTTTCATAGTTGACTGATCAAGTTTTCAGCCCTTTGTCGTACCTGGAAAGAAACAATGCAGTTATTAATAGGATGGGTGAAGTTAATGCTGACAACAGCTGAAGCATCAGTCTTTCATAGTCGACTGATCAAGTTTTCAGCCCTTTGTCGTACCTACAATGCTGGAAAGTTGTGCTGAAACAATGCAGTTCAAGTTTCAGCCCTTCGTCGTATGGAAAGAAACAAGGATGGGGTGAAAGTTAATGCTGACAAACAGCTGAAGCATCAGTCTTTCATAGTCGACTGATCAAGTTTTCAGCCCTTTGTCGTACCTGGAAAGAAACAATGCAGTTATTAATAGGATGGGTGAAAGTTAATGCTGACAAACAGCTGAAGCATCAGTCTTTCATAGTCGACTGATCAAGTTTTCAGCCCTTTGTCGTACCTGGAAAGAAACAATGCAGTTATTAATAGGATGGGTGAAAGTTAATGCTGACAAACAGCTGAAGCATCAGTCTTTCATAGTCGACTGATCAAGTTTTCAGCCCTTTGTCGTACCTGGAAAGAAACAATGCAGTTATTAATAGGATGGGTGAAAGTTAATGCAGACAAACAGCTGAAGCATCAGTCTTTCATAGTCGACTGATCAAGTTTTCAGCCCTTTGTCGTACCTGGAAAGAAACAATGCAGTTATTAATAGGATGGGTGAAAAGTTAATGCTGACAAACAGCTGAAGCATCAGTTTTTCATAGTCGACTGACTGCTTTTCAGCCCTTTGTCGTACCTGGAAAGAAACAATGCAGTTATTAATAGGATGGGTGAAAGTTAATGCAGACAAACAGCTGAAGCATCAGTCTTTCATAGTCGACTGATCAAGTTTTCAGCCCTTTGTCGTACCTGGAAAGAAACAATGCAGGATTGAAATTAATAGGATGGGTGTCTTTCAAAGTTAATGGATTTTGACAAACAGCTGAAGCATCAGTCTTTCATAGTCGACTGATCAAGTTTTCAGCCCTTTGTCGTACCTGGAAAGAAACAATGCAGTTATTAATAGGATGGGTGAAAGTTAATGCTGACAAACAGCTGAAGCATCAGTCTTTCATAGTCGACTGATCAAGTTTTCAGCCCTTTGTCGTACCTGGAAAGAAACAATGCAGTTATTAATAGGATGGGTGAAAGTTAATGCAGACAAACAGCTGAAGCATCGGTCTTTCATAGTTGACTGATCAAGTTTTCAGCCCTTTGTCGTACCTGGAAAGAAACAATGCAGTTATTAATAGGATGGGTGAAAGTTAATGCTGACAAACAGCTGAAGCATCAGTCTTTCATAGTTGACTGATCAAGTTTTCAGCCCTTTGTCGTACCTGGAAAGAAACAATGCAGTTATTAATAGGATGGGTGAAAGTTAATGCTGACAAACAGCTGAAGCATCAGTCTTTCATAGTCGACTGATCAAGTTTTCAGCCCTTTGTCGTACCTGGAAAGAAACAATGCAGTTATTAATAGGATGGGTGAAAGTTAATGCAGACAAACAGCTGAAGCATCAGTCTTTCATAGTCGACTGATCAAGTTTTCAGCCCTTTGTCGTACCTGGAAAGAAACAATGCAGTTATTAATAGGATGGGTGAAAGTTAATGCTGACAAACAGCTGAAGCATCAGTCTTTCATAGTTGACTGATCAAGTTTTCAGCCCTTTGTCGTACCTGGAAAGAAACAATGCAGTTATTAATAGGATGGGTGAAAGTTAATGCAGACAAACAGCTGAAGCATGATACTTTTTCAGCCTTTGTCGTACCTGGAAAGAAACAATGCAGTTATTAATAGATGGGTGAAAGTTAATGGGTGAAATCAGTCTGTTAATGCAGACAAACAGCAGCTGAAGCATCAGTCTTTCATAGTCGACTGATCAAGTTTTTTCAGCCCTTTGTCGTACCTGGAAAGAAACAATGCAGTTATTAATAGGATGGGTGAAAGTTAATGCTGACAAACAGCTGAAGCATCAGTCTTTCATAGTCGACTGATCAAGTTTTCAGCCCTTTGTCGTACCTGGAAAGAAACAATGCAGTTATTAATAGGATGGGTGAAAGTTAATGCAGACAAACAGCTGAAGCATCAGTCTTTCATAGTCGACTGATCAAGTTTTCAGCCCTTGTCGTACCTGGAAAGAAACAATGCAGTTATTAATAGGATGGGTGAAAGTTAATGCTGACAAACAGCTGAAGCATCAGTCTTTCATAGTCGACTGATCAAGATTTTCAGCCCTTTGTCGTACCTGGAAAGAAACAATGCAGTTATTAATAGGATGGGTGAAAGTTAATGCAGACAAACAGCTGAAGCATCAGTCTTTCATAGTCGACTGATCAAGTTTTCAGCCCTTTGTCGTACCTGGAAAGAAACAATGCAGTTATTAATAGGATGGGTGAAAGTCTTTTTCATTAATGCTCGACAAACAGCTGAAGCATCAGTCTTTCATAGTCGACTGATCAAGTTTTCAGCCCTTTGTCGTACCTGGAAAGAAACAATGCAGTTATTAATAGGATGGGTGAAAGTTAATGCAGACAAACAGCTGAAGCATCAGTCTTTCATAGTCGACTGATCAAGTTTTCAGCCCCTTTGTCGTGCCTGGAAAGAAACAATGCAGTTATTAATAGAATGGGTGAAAGTTAATGCAGACAAACAGCTCGAAGCATCAGTCTTTCATAGTCGACTGATCAAGTTTTCAGCCCTTTGTCGTACCTGGAAAAAACAATGCAGTTATTAATAGGATGGGTGAAAGTTAATGCAGACAAACAGCTGAAGCATCAGTCTTTCATAGTCGACTGATCAAGTTTTCAGCCCTTTGTCGTACCTGGAAAGAAACAATGCAGTTATTAATAGAATGGGTGAAAGTTAATGCAGACAAACAGCTGAAGCATCAGTCTTTCATAGTCGACTGATCAAGTTTTCAGCCCTTTGTCGTACCTGGAAAAGAAACAATGCAGTTATTAATAGGATGGGTGAAAGTTAATGCAGACAAACAGCTGAAGCATCAGTCTTTCATAGTCGACTGATCAAGTTTTCAGCCCTTTGTCGTACCTGGAAAGAAACAATGCAGTTATTAATAGGATGGGTGAAAAGTTAATGCTGACAAACAGCTGAAGCATCAGTCTTTCATAGTCGACTGATCAAGTTTTCAGCCCTTTGTCGTACCTGGAAAGAAACAATGCAGTTATTAATAGGATGGGTGAAAGTTAATGGGTGAAGCATCAGTCTTTCATAGTCGACTGATCAAAGCCCTTTGTCGTACCTGGAAAGAAAACAATCAGTTATTAATAGGATGGGTCATGCTAGCTGAAGCATCAGTCTTTCATAGTCGACTGATCAAGTTTTCAGCCCTTTGTCGTACCTGGAAAGAAACAATGCAGTTATTAATAGGATGGGTGAAATAAAGTTAATGCAGACAAACAGCTGAAGCATCAGTCTTTCATAGTCGACTGATGCAGTTATTAAAGAATTTTCAGCCCTTTGTCGTACCTGAAAGAAACAATGCAGTTATTAATAGGATGGGTGAAAGTTAATGCAGACAAACAGCTGAAGCATCAGTCTTTCATAGTCGACTGATCAAGTTTTCAGCCCTTTGTCGTACCTGGAAAGAAACAATGCAGTTATTAATAGGATGGGTGAAAGTTAATGCAGACAAACAGCTGAAGCATCAGTCTTTCATAGTCGACTGATCAAGTTTTCAGCCCTTTGTCGTACCTGGAAAGAAACAATGCAGTTATTAATAGGATGGGTGAAAGTTAATGCAGACAAACAGCTGAAGCATCAGTCTTTCATAGTTGACTGATCAAGTTTTCAGCCCTTTGTCGTACCTGGAAAGAAACAATGCAGTTATTAATAGGATGGGTGAAAGTTAATGCAGACAAACAGCTGAAGCATCAGTCTTTCATAGTCGACTGATCAAGTTTTCAGCCCTTTGTCGTACCTGGAAAGAAACAATGAAGTTATTAATAGGATGGGTGAAAGTTAATGCAGACAAACAGCTGAAGCATCAGTCTTTCATAGTCGACTGATCAAGTTTTCAGCCCTTTGTCGTACCTGGAAAGAAACAATGCAGTTATTAATAGGATGGGTGAAAGTTAATGCAGACAAACAGCTGAAGCATCAGTCTTTCATAGTCGACTGATCAAGTTTTCAGCCCTTTGTCGTACCTGGAAAGAAACAATGCAGTTATTAATAGGATGGGTGAAAGTTAATGCAGACAAACAGCATAATTGACTGAAGCATCAGTCTTTCATAGTCGACTGATCAAGTTTTCAGTCCCTTTGTCGTACCTGGAAAGAAACAATGCAGTTATTAATAGGATGGGTGAAAGTTAATGCAGACAAACAGCTGAAGCATCAGTCTTTCATAGTCGACTGATCAAGTTTTCAGCCCTTTGTCGTACCTGGAAAGAAACAATGCAGTTATTAATAGGATGGGTGAAAGTTAATGCCAGACAAAAGCAGCATCAGAAGACTGATCAGTTTTCAGCCCTTTCAGTTATAGTCGACTGAAGCATCATCATAGTTTTCAGCCCTTTGTCGTACCTGGAAAGAAACAATGCAGTTATTAATAGGATGGGTGAAAGTTAATGCTGACAAACAGCTGAAGCATCAGTCTTTCATAGTCGACTGATCAAGTTTTCAGCCCTTTGTCGTACCTGGAAAGAAACAATGCAGTTATTAATAGGATGGGTGAAAGTTAATGCAGACAAACAGCTGAAGCATCAGTCTTTCGTACCTGGAAAGTCGACTGATCAAGTTTTCAGCCCTTTGTCGTACCTGGAAAGAAACAATGCAGTTATTAATAGGATGGGTGAAAGTTAATGCAGACAAACAGCTGAAGCATCAGTCTTTCATAGTTGACTGATCAAGTTTTCAGCCCTTTGTCGTACCTGGAAAGAAACAATGCAGTTATTAATAGGATGGGTGAAAGTTAATGCAGACAAACAGCTGAAGCATCAGTCTTTCATAGTTGACTGATCAAGTTTTCAGCCCTTTGTCGTACCTGGAAAGAAACAATGCAGTTATTAATAGGATGGGTGAAAGTTAATGCAGACAAACAGCTGAAGCATCAGTCTTTCATAGTTGACTGATCAAGTTTTCAGCCCTTTGTCGTACCTGGAAAGAAACAATGCAGTTATTAATAGGATGGGTGAAAGTTAATGCAGACAAACAGCTGAAGCATCAGTCTTTCATAGTTGACTGATCAAGTTTTCAGCCCCTTTGTCGTACCTGGAAAGAAACAATGCAGTTATTAATAGGATGGGTGAAAGTTAATGCAGACAAACAGCTGAAGCATCAGTTTTCATAGTTGACTGATCAAGTTTTTCAGCCCTTTGTCGTACCTGGAAAGAAACAATGCAGTTATTAATAGGATGGGTGAAAGTTAATGCAGACAAACAGCTGAAGCATCAGTCTTTCAGTTATTAATAGTTGACTGATCAAGTTTTCCAGCCCTTTGTCGTACCTGGAAAGAAACAATGCAGTTATTAATAGGATGGGTGAAAGCCCTTTGTCGTTAATGCAGACAAACAGCTGAAGCATCAGTCTTTCATAGTTGACTGATCAAGTTTTCAGCCCTTTGTCGTACCTGGAAAGAAACAATGCAGTTATTAATAGGATGGGTGAAAGTTAATGCAGACAAACAGCTGAAGCATCAGTCTTTCATAGTTGACTGATCAAGTTTTCAGCCCTTTGTCGTACCTGGAAAGAAACAATGCAGTTATTAATAGGATGGGTGAAAGTTAATGCAGACAAACAGCTGAAGCATCAGTCTTTCATAGTTGACTGATCAAGTTTTCAGCCCTTGTCGTACCTGGAAAGAAACAATGCAGTTATTAATAGGATGGGTGAAAGTTAATGCAGACAAACAGCTGAAGCATCAGTCTTTCATAGTTGACTGATCAAGTTTTCAGCCCTTTGTCGTACCTGGAAAGAAACAATGCAGTTATTAATAATAGGATGGGTGAAAAGTCTTTAATGCAGACGTTTTCGCAGTTATTAATAGGATGGTCAGTCTTTCGGTCTTTCATAGTTGACTGATCAAGTTTTCAGCCCTTTGTCGTACCTGGAAGAAACAATCAGTTATTAATAGAATGGGTGAAAGTTAATGCAGACAAACTGCTGAAGCATCAGTCTTTCATAGTTGACTGACAAGAGCCTTTTGTCGTACCTGATCAAGTTTTCAGCCCTTTGTCGTACCTGGAAAGAAACAATGCAGTTATTAATAGGATGGGTGAAAGTTAATGCAGACAAACAGCTGAAGCATCAGTCTTTCATAGTCGACTGATCAAGTTTTCAGCCCTTTGTCGTACCTGGAAAGAAACAATGCAGTTATTAATAGGATGGGTGAAAGTTAATGCAGACAAACAGCTGAAGCATCAGTCTTTCATAGTTGACTGATCAAGTTTTCAGCCCTTTGTCGTACCTGGAAAGAAACAATGCAGTTATTAATAGGATGGGTGAAAGTTAATGCAGACAAACAGCTGAAGCATCAGTCTTTCATAGTTGACTGATCAAGTTTTCAGCCCTTTGTCGTACCTGGAAAGAAACAATGCAGTTATTAATAGGATGGGTGAAAGTTAATGCAGACAAACAGCTGAAGCATCAGTCTTTCATAGTTGACTGATCAAGTTTTCAGCCCTTTGTCGTACCTGGAAAGAAACAATGCAGTTATTAATAGGATGGGTGAAAGTTAATGCAGACAAACAGCTGAAGCATCAGTCTTTCATAGTCGACTGATCAAGTTTTCAGCCCTTTGTCGTACCTGGAAAGAAACAATGCAGTTATTAATAGGATGGGTGAAAGTTAATGCAGACAAACAATGCAGTTATTAATAGGAGCTGAAGCATCAGTCTTCAGTCTTTCATAGTTGACTGATCAAGTTTTCAGCCCTTTGTCGTACCTGGAAAGAAACAATGCAGTTATTAATAGGATGGGTGAAAGTTAATGCAGACAAACAGCTGAAGCATCAGTCTTTCATAGTCGACTGATCAAGTTTTCAGCCCTTTGTCGTACCTGGAAAGAAACAATGCAGCAGTTATTAATAGGATGGGTGAAAGTTAATGCAGACAAACAGCTGAAGCATCAGTCTTTCATAGTCGACTGATCAAGTTTTCAGCCCTTTGTCGTACCTGGAAAAGAAACAATGCAGTTATTAATAGGATGGGTGAAAGTTAATGCAGACAAACAGCTGAAGCATCAGTCTTTCATAGTCGACTGATCAAGTTTTCAGCCCTTTGTCGTACCTGGAAAGAAACAATGCAGTTATTAATAGGATGGGTGCAGAAACAGCTTAATGCAGACTGAAACAGCTGAAGCATCAGTCTTTCATAGTCGACTGATCAAGTTTTCAGCCCTTTGTCGTACCTGGAAAAGAAACAATGCAGTTATTAATAGGATGGGTGAAAGTTAATGCAGACAAACAGCTGAAGCATCAGTCTTTCATAGTTGACTGATCAAGTTTTCAGCCTTTTTGTCGTACCTGGAAAGAAACAATGCAGTTATTAATAGGATGGGTGAAAGTTAATGCAGACAAACAGCTGAAGCATCAGTCTTTCATAGTCGACTGATCAAGTTTTCAGCCCTTTGTCGTACCTGGAAAGAAACAATGCAGTTATTAATAGGATGGGTGAAAGTTAATGCAGACAAACAGCTGAAGCATCAGTCTTTCATAGTCGACTGATCAAGTTTTCAGCCCTTTGTCGTACCTGGAAAGAAAGAATGCAGTTATTAATAGGATGGGTGAAAGTTAATGCAGACAAACAGCTGAAGCATCAGTCTTTCATAGTCGACTGATCAAGTTTTCAGCCCTTTGTCGTACCTGGAAAGAAACAATGCAGTTATTAATAGGATGGGTGAAAGTTAATGCAGACAAACAGCTGAAGCATCAGTCTTTCATAGTTGACTGATCAAGTTTTCAGCCTTTGTCGTACCTGGAAAGAAACAATGCAGTTATTAATAGGATGGGTGAAAGTTAATGCAGACAAACAGCTGAAGCATCAGTCTTTCATAGTCGACTGATCAAGTTTTCAGCCCTTTGTCGTACCTGGAAAGAAACAATGCAGTTATTAATAGGATGGGTGAAAGTTAATGCAGACAAACAGCTGAAGCATCAGTCTTTCATAGTCGACTGATCAAGTTTTCAGCCCTTTGTCGTACCTGGAAAGAAACAATGCAGTTATTAATAGGATGGGTGAAAGTTAATGCAGACAAACGGCTGAAGCATCAGTCTTTCATAGTCGACTGATCAAGTTTTCAGCCCTTTGTCGTACCTGGAAAGAAACAATGCAGTTATTAATAGGATGGGTGAAAGTTAATGCAGACAAACAGCTGAAGCATCAGTCTTTCATAGTCGACTGATCAAGTTTTCAGCCCTTTGTCGTACCTGGAAAGAAACAATGCAGTTATTAATAGGATGGGTGAAAGTTAATGCAGACAAACAGCTGAAGCATCAGTCTTTCATAGTCGACTGATCAAGTTTTCAGCCCTTTGTCGTACCTGGAAAGAAACAATGCAGTTATTAATAGGATGGGTGAAAGTTTTAATGCAGACAAACAGCTGAAGCATCAGTCTTTCATAGTCGACTGATCAAGTTTTCAGCCCTTTGTCGTACCTGGAAAGAAACAATGCAGTTATTAATAGGATGGGTGAAAGTTAATGCAGACAAACAGCTGAAGCATCAGTCTTTCATAGTCGACTGATCAAGTTTTCAGCCCTTTGTCGTACCTGGAAAGAAACAATGCAGTACATAATAGGATGGGTGAAAGTTAATGCAGACAAACAGCTGAAGCATCAGTCTTTCAGTTGACTGATCAAGTTTTCAGCCCTTTGTCGTACCTGGAAAGAAACAATGCAGTTATTAATAGGATGGGTGAAAGTTAATGCAGACAAACAGCTGAAGCATCAGTCTTTCATAGTCGACTGATCAAGTTTTCAGCCCTTTGTCGTACCTGGAAAGAAACAATGCAGTTATTAATAGGATGGGTGAAAGTTAATGCAGACAAACAGCTGAAGCATCAGTCTTTCATAGTCGACTGATCAAGTTTTCAGCCCTTTGTCGTACCTGGAAAAGAAACAATGCAGTTATTAATAGGATGGGTGAAAGTTAATGCAGACAAACAGCTGAAGCATCAGTCTTTCATAGTCGACTGATCAAGTTTTCAGCCCTTTGTCGTACCTGGAAAGAAACAATGCAGTTATTAATAGGATGGGTGAAAGTTAATGCAGACAAACAGCTGAAGCATCAGTCTTTCATAGTTGACTGATCAAGTTTTCAGCCCTTTGTCGTACCTGGAAAGAAAAATGCAGTTATTAATAGGATGGGTGAAAGTTAATGCAGACAAACAGCTGAAGCATCAGTCTTTCATAGTCGACTGTCAAGGTTTTCAGCCCTTTGTCGTACCTGGAAAGAAAGAATGCAGTTATTAATAGGATGGGTGAAAGTTAATGCAGACAAACAGCTGAAGCATCAGTCTTTCATAGTCGACTGATCAAGTTTTCAGCCCCTTTGTCGTACCTGGAAAGAAAGAATGCAGTTATTAATAGGATGGGTGAAAGTTAATGCAGACAAACAGCTGAAGCATCAGTCTTTCATAGTTCTGATCAAGTTTTCAGCCCTTTGTCGTACCGACAATGAGTTATTAATAGGATGGTGAAAGTTTTCATAGCCCTTTGTCAGCCCTTTTGTCGTACCTGGAAAGAAAAAAAAGAATGCAGTTATTAATAGGATGGGTGAAAGTTAATGCAGACAAACAGCTGAAGCATCAGTCTTTCATAGTCGACTGATCAAGTTTTCAGCCCTTTGTCGTACCTGGAAAGAAAGAATGCAGTTATTAATAGGATGGGTGAAAGTTAATGCAGACAAACAGCTGAAGCATCAGTCTTTCATAGTCGACTGATCAAGTTTTCAGCCCT
Organism: Acanthosepion pharaonis; assembly: GCA_903632075.3. Classification (NCBI taxonomy): domain Eukaryota; kingdom Metazoa; phylum Mollusca; class Cephalopoda; order Sepiida; family Sepiidae; genus Acanthosepion; species Acanthosepion pharaonis. The sequence goes on from CAHIKZ030001976.1 coordinate 272,251, forward strand.
TTGTCGTACCTGGAAAGAAAGAATGCAGTTATTAATAGGATGGGTGAAAGTTAATGCAGACAAACAGCTGAAGCATCAGTCTTTCATAGTCGACTGATCAAGTTTCAGCCCTTTGTCGTACCTGGAAAAGAAAGAATGCAGTTATTAATAGGATGGGTGAAAGTTAATGCAGACAAACAGCTGAAGCATCAGTCTTTCATAGTCGACTGATCAAGTTTTCAGCCCTTTTGTCGTACCTGGAAAGAAAGAATGCAGTTATTAATAGGATGGGTGAAAGTTAATGCAGACAAACAGCTGAAGCATCAGTCTTTCATAGTCGACTGATCAAGTTTTCAGCCCTTTGTCGTACCTGGAAAGAAAGAATGCAGTTATTAATAGGATGGGTGAAAGTTAATGCAGACAAACAGCTGAAGCATCAGTCTTTCATAGTCGACTGATCAAGTTTTCAGCCCTTTGTCGTACCTGGAAAGAAAAAGAATGCAGTTATTAATAGGATGGGTGAAAGTTAATGCAGACAAACAGCTGAAGCATCAGTCTTTCATAGTCGACTGGTTTTCAGCCCTTTGTCGTACCTGGAAAGAAACAATGCATTTATTAATAGAATGGGTGAAAGTTAATGCAGACAAACAGCTGAAGCATCAGTCTTTCATAGTCGACTGATCAAGTTTTCAGCCCTTTGTCGTACCTGGAAAGAAAGAATGCAGTTATTAATAGGATGGGTGAAAGTTAATGCAGACAAACAGCTGAAGCATCAGTCTTTCATAGTTGACTGATCAAGTTTTCAGCCCTTTGTCGTACCTGGAAAGAAAGAATGCAGTTATTAATAGGATGGGTGAAAGTTAATGCAGACAAACAGCTGAAGCATCAGTCTTTCATAGTCGACTGATCAAGTTTTCAGCCCTTTGTCGTACCTGGAAAGAAAGAATGCAGTTATTAATAGGATGGGTGAAAGTTAATGCAGACAAACAGCTGAAGCATCAGTCTTTCATAGTCGACTGATCAAGTTTTCAGCCCTTTGTCGTACCTGGAAAGAAACAATGCAGTTATTAATAGAATGGGTGAAAGTTAATGCAGACAAACAGCTGAAGCATCAGTCTTTCATAGTCGACTGATCAAGTTTTCAGCCCTTTGTCGTACCTGGAAAGAAAAAATGCAGTCTTATTAATAGGATGGGTGAAAGTTAATGCAGACAAACAGCTGAAGCATCAGTCTTTCATAGTCGACTGATCAAGTTTTCAGCCCTTTGTCGTACCTGGAAAGAAACAATGCAGTTATTAATAGGATGGGTGAAAGTTAATGCAGACAAACAGCTGAAGCATCAGTCTTTCATAGTTGACTGATCAAGTTTTCAGCCTTTTGTCGTACCTGGAAAGAAACAATGCAGTTATTAATAGGATGGGTGAAAGTTAATGCAGACCAAACACATCAGTCTTTCATAGTCGACTGATCAAGTTTTCAGCCCTTTGTCGTACCTGGAAAGAAAGAATGCAGTTATTAATAGGATGGGTGAAAGTTAATGCTGACAAACAGCTGAAGCATCAGTCTTTCATAGTCGACTGATCAAGTTTTCAGCCCTTTGTCGTACCTGGAAAGAAAGAATGCAGTTATTAATAGGATGGGTGAAAGTTAATGCAGACAAACAGCTGAAGCATCAGTCTTTCATAGTCGACTGATCAAGTTTTCAGCCCTTTGTCGTACCTGGAAAGAAAGAATGCAGTTATTAATAGGATGGGTGAAAGTTAATGCAGACAAACAGCTGAAGCATCAGTCTTTCATAGTCGACTGATCAAGTTTTCAGCCCTTTGTCGTACCTGGAAAGAAACAATGCAGTTATTAATAGGATGGGTGAAAGTTAATGCAGACAAACAGCTGAAGCATCAGTCTTTCATAGTCGACTGAAGCCCTTTGTCGTACCTGGAAAAGAAACAATGCAGTTATTAATAGAATGGGTGAAAGTTAATGCAGACAAACAGCTGAAGCATCAGTCTTTCATAGTCGACTGATCAAGTTTTCAGCCCTTTGTCGTACCTGGAAAGAAAGAATGCAGTTATTAATAGGATGGGTGAAAGTGACAAACAGCTGAAGCATCAGTCTTTCATGTCGACTGATCAAGTATTCAGCCCTTTGTCGTACCTGGAAAGAAAGAATGCAGTTATTAATAGGTAGGGTGAAAGTTAATGCTGACAAACAGCTGAAGCATCAGTCTTTCATAGTTGACTGATCAAGTTTTCAGCCCCTTTTCGTACCTGGAAAGAAAGAATGCAGTTATTAATATGGGAGTTAATGCCGGGTGAAAGTTTTTAATGCTCACTGTCATTCAGCCCTTTGTCGTACCTGGAAAGAAACAATGCAGTTATTAAGGATGGGTCAAAATGTGACAAACAGCTGAAGCATCAGTCTTTCATAGTTGACTGATCAAGTTTTCAGCCCTTTGTCGTACCTGGAAAGAAACAAACAATGCAGTTATTAATAGGATGGGTGAAAGTTAATGCAGACAAACAGCTGAAGCATCAGTCTTTCATAGTCGACTGATCAAGTTTTCAGCCCTTTGTCGTACCTGGAAAGAAACAATGCAGTTATTAATAGGATGGGTGAAAGTTAATGCAGACAAACAGCTGAAGCATCAGTCTTTCATAGTCGACTGATCAAGTTTTCAGCCCTTTGTCGTACCTGGAAAGAAACAATGCAGTTATTAATAGGATGGGTGAAAGTTAATGCAGACAAACAGCTGAAGCATCAGTCTTTCATAGTCGACTGATCAAGTTTTCAGCCCTTTGTCGTACCTGGAAAGAAACAATGCAGTTATTAATAGGATGGGTGAAAGTTAATGCTGACAAACAGCTGAAGCATCAGTCTTTCATAGTCGACTGATCAAGTTTTCAGCCCCTTTGTCGTACCTGGGAAAGAAACAATGCAGTTATTAATAGGATGGGGAAGTTAATGTGACAAACAGCTGTGAAGTTGACTGATGACAAACAAATGCAGTTATTAATAGGATGGGTGAAAGTTAGCTGTGACAAACAGCTGAAGCATCAGTCTTTCATAGTTGACTGATCAAGTTTTCAGCCCCTTTGTCGTACCTGGAAAGAAACAATGCAGTTATTAATAGAAAAGCAGTTGAAGCATCAGTCTTTCATAGTTGACTGATCAAGTTTTTTCAGCCTTTAATAGGATTAATGCAGACAAACAGCTGAAGCATCAGTCTTTTAGTTGACTGATCATAGCCTGGAGACGTCGTACCTGGAAAGAAACAATGCAGTTTTAATAGGATGGGTGAAAGTTAATGCTGACAAACAGCTGAAATCAGTCTTTCATAGTTGACTGATCAAGTTTTCAGCCCTTTGTCGTACCTGGAAAGAAACAATGCAGTTATTAATAGGATGGGTGAAAGATTAAAACTGACAAACAGCAAGAGGTTCATCAGTCTTTTATCGACTGATCAAGATTTTCAGCCCTTTGTCGTACCTGGAAAGAAACAATATATAGGATGGGTTAGTTAATTATGATATATCATAATGATCAAGTTTTCAGCCCTTTCGTACCTGGAAAGAAACAATGCAGTTTTAATGGATGATATATATCATAGTTTTATTTTTAAAGATACCAATGCAGTTATTAACACCGATAAAGAAAGTTTCCTACAGGACAAACCGCTACTATCAATTCATTTGCAAGTGTATCTGTGTTTTTGTGCCCTTTTGGTAGCTGGATACCAAACAATGTGGTTTTTAATAGGATATATTGTTTCCACTGAGACGCATTCCGTCAGTCTTTTGTTCGATCGACATCTATCAACTGATGAAAAACCCTTACAAGACTTCGTACACTGCGCTATTCCGTGCTCACTTTTATGGCACGTTGAAATTAGACATGATTCAAAAAAAATCGCTAGGTTCAAGCAACAATACCTATCATACGTAACGCCTCAAAGTCAGGGCCCATTTATTTAGTTGAGATGATAGATCTATCACTGCCTGAGCGCTTTTAAATAAGTACCACGCATATATAATATATAAATAATATATATAAAAAATCATATATATATATATATTGAAGAAATATCTGGCTTGGTATATCTGTGGGATAAATTCTCATTATCAGTGGTTTTGTAAAATAGATATAAAGTTGATTGACGTCAACACTTTGATCATCGTAAATGAAATTTTTCGATATATATAATATATTAAAATAATTAATATTGCCGCCTTTGTATTGATACCCAAAGTTTTAACAATTTAAATTTGCGCAAAAATACTCATTAAATATAAATTTTATAAATAATATATATATCGAATATATATATATATATATATATATATAATATATGGGATAATATATATATGTTTTTATATATATAAATTTATTTATATATATATATAATATAAATATATATATTTAAAATATATATATATATATTTGAAATCGCCTGAAAAAAATATATATATATATATATATATATATATATATATAATATATAAATATAATATATATATATATAATTTAAAATAATTAAATATAATTTGAGCCTTTTTTTAATTTAAAAATATATAAATATAAATTTTAAATATATATATATTATATAAATATATTATATAAATTATCCATGTTTTTATATATATAAATATAAATTTTATTAATTTTATAAATTTTATATAAATTATCCATTTTATCTATTACATTAAATGTTACGAACGTTGGAATTGTACTCTATTCTATCCCATCTTATCTGGATATATGTATTTTCTATGCAAGGTTCAATGAAAACGGCCCAGAAGAAAGATTAGATTATTACCTTTAGTGAGTTAGATTGCTGGGAAGCATTCTAACATTGTTTTTTTTTCCTTTTTCAGGGGTTAAAAATATGCCGATAGTTATAATTTTTCCGTACGCTTTCGGCTCGTTCTATAGCCATTATCAATGATGTTGTTTTTGGATGGTGAATTTCTGAGCGCGCTTTCTACCTAATAGTTTTACTGTGTGGGGTATGTGCGGAGAGTGATGTATGCTTTTTGGTGATCACGTGTTATGCGTTAACAGTTGACCTGGGCATGACTTCTATTTTTAGAAAACTTTTAACACGCTATCTGCTCTGCTAAATCGTAGAAGATAGATAGCGGGCGAATAATATTTAACATGCAATGCTTCCCTGTACGGCTATGTGATTTGAAAAGAATCTTTGTGTTACTGCTGTTATTTTTTTTATTATTATTATTTAATCTTTCTTCTGATTTTATAAATTTCTTCTTTTCTGGACATAAATTATGTAAAAATTGCCCAAATGTTTTGTATGTCCGATCGCTTTCGGCTGTAATTTTAGCCATTATCAAGGATGATTTTATCTTTACTTTAACTGAATGTTTTATGTATGTATCAAGAGTTACAGGAATGTTTTATTTTACAAACACGGTCAGCACATTGTTGATAATACACTCGTTGTTAAAACAAATGCAAAATTGCCTAAAAATAAACATTAATAAAAAAGCAAAATCCAATACTCAATAATGTCAACTATGAACACGGCCACAATGAGACAGCACATTTCATAATTTAAATTTTAATAACAAAATATCTGGTTTACGCAATGCTGACACAGTCCATATATTATACGGTGATTACTCGTTTAAGAAATTATATGGACGGGGTTTATATTTAAAATAAACGGGGATTAATGCTTTATTAAAAATAAACTGGGATAACTGCTATGTTTTTATTTTTTAATTTGCATTAAAATAAACGGATCTAAAACTAAAAAAAACATTAAAAACAAATTTATATATAATTTATATATATTCAAATTAAACTGATTTAAAAAAAAACTGGATTAAAATAAACGTACCTAAAACTATAAAATGAAAATCGTGATGCCAGGAAGGCTTAGAGTGTTGCTCTTCAGGAGGTTAGCATCAACCATGCTGATGCCAAGCAGAAGATGTATTAAATGAAATCAGTTTTGTTCTGGAGATGTTAAATCCAATTTACACGTTTATAAATCTGCCATTTGTTCGTTCATTGCATATTGCTGCCATATCTGATCTGATGATCCTGCTATATATATTCAAATTCTTCAGAAAAATTGGCCGTGTGTGTTTATGGATTAATCACGTTGAAACACGGATTAACATACGATCAACGAAGTTAAGCAACGTCGAATCTCATCAGTAACTAAGATGGGTGACTGCATGGGAATACCAGGCGCTGTAAGTTTCGATCTGCAGACGGTGGATAACGGCTCGGAATTAAATATCTGAGAGTCAAGTTCCAATTCCAGTCGGGTTCATTATATTCATATATAGATATCCTATATACTCTTTTCCTCCGAGTTAAGGGTTAATTGGTAGAATTTGTATCAGTAAATCATTATTATCGCCAAAATTTCTTACAATCGAAAACAAAATTCCCTGATTTAAATTACCAACAATGGGTTGATAAGCCGTAAAATATCAAATTCAAGTTGAAGCGGGAGAATGATGATGGGAGTACTATGATCGGAGTATGGGAATAACCAGGAAGTTTTAATGAAAATAGAAGCAAAGAAGACACTTATACTTAGAATCAGAAAGTGACAGGTGAAATAGCTGACATGCATAATGGAAGAAAAAAAAAACACCTTTTTTTTTTTTAATTTCACTCTGATGAGGCAATAAAGACGTAAAGGGGTCACTGGGTGTGAAAGAATCTAAAATAATTATAAAGAAAAGCGGACAATGAAAGAGCAGAAACAAAGAAAACAGAAAATAACGATAGATATTGCATTTAAATTACTGAAGATCAAAGTTGACTGGAAAGCAAAAGGCTAGATCAAATATACAACATATACTAACGAGAAGTGCTAGAGAAGAAACTGTTATCATAGAACCCACAGTTGCATCTAGAAATTTCCAAAATATTGAAACCTTGCTGCTAATGTAGTACTCCGCTTAAATTCTTGCCGTCGAGGTACCAAAGATGTGAGCTCATCAGAACAAATGCCATGAAATTACAACTTAGCAAACACAGATTGAAAAATTACAGGACATACTGAATACAAAAAGCAGAGGTATAATGTGCGTTACGAACCAAAGTAGCTTGCGAATATGTATAGCAGAACTGGGACTTAGAAGAATATTAAGCAGACAAATACTGTTTAGGGTACGAAATTATGAAGAACCATGATAGTTATGAAGGATCATGAAACATAAAAGAAGAAATATATTTTCTAACTTCACTTAGTTAACAATTTACCATTAAAAGCAATTTTGGAGTATTCTATAAATTTTTGAAATCTAATCAAGCCGCTTAAATTTATTCACTTATAATTAGTGAGCAAAGTCACTCAACATCCTACTAGTTAGCGAATTAGTAAGATGCTGAGAATTCGAAGCGAATTGATAACAAATTCGAAGAGTAGCATTTGTGATAATTTAGTTAATGGCTAAATCTTAAGTTATACAATATGGAACCGTTGCAAGTTATAAACATTTTATAATAAACTTAAAATAAATTTTGCAGGTAACCTTCTATCAGTCAGTTGTGTGCCATGATACACTCTTAAGCGACCATGTATCTTTCGATACATGACTGACGAGGCAGATTTTTTTTCCTGCAGTAGATTACGATTTCTTTCTACGGTAGACCAGTTGCCATCCAGGGCTATAGAACCTGTCCTGCTATTTACCCCATAGCTGGGGGGAAGAAGAAGATGATTCATACCAAGGGTATTAGCACGTAAGTGAATGTAATTATAGCCAAAACAAATAACATTCATATCTTTGTTTGGTGGCATGCGTTTTTCCTACTAATCCGCCACTTTTTGGCGGATGTGTGGTTGGTGTAAGTGGATCGCTACTCGGAATGAGAAATAGGAGAGCCGAGTTCGAACTCCTTATATTTGTTCATGTACAAATATCGCTAGGATTATTATCCCCCGCAGTTATTGTAGTGGGACTTGCTCCTGTAAAAATCATTTTTACTTTCAAAAAAGAAAAAAAATATCTAATGCAGTAGTCACTCGCAAAAGGCAATTATTTTTTTTTACACTCCGAAATTCAATTCACAAAGGGTTGATAAAAAAAATAAATCAATCATACTTTGACGTTTATAAAGAGTTCAGATTCGTAAAATAACCCTTCATTTTGGTTAATATTGTTGAAAAAATAAGTATTAATTTTAATAATCAATATTAAAATCACCTGATTCGTATTAAAAGTGTCTCTTTTGTTATAAGATTTTGTTTCTGGGTTTGTTTGCTGTTTTTTTTTGCCTCTGTAATAGCAAAAGAGTAAGCGGACGTTTCATATGGCGACAGCTTCAAGCATTTTCTTCATTTTCTATTCTGTTCGCATTCAAGACATTGATTTCTTAGATTTGAATGAAGCAAATTAGTTTATGATTAAAGTAAAATTAATTTTGGTTTTTCGTTCATCGAAAAGACCGATGAATTACAGTGAATGGAAGTTAATGCTTTCATTAAGAGATGCGAGGAAAATATTACAAAGAAGACCAGTTAGAAGAAAGTAGAAATGTCTTACGTTTGCTCGTTAAGCCATTCAGACGACAAACTCGGAACGTATTTATTGGCAGATTTCAATAAAATCGGGCGGAGCATACATCAAAGAAAGACATTGATAATATATATAGCAAAAAGGGTAGAAAAGAGAGAGAAGTATACACAAAGTTGGAAACTGATATTGTACGAATAGAATAGATTATATATATATAATATATATATATATATATATATATATATATATATATATATATATATATATATATATATATATATTCAAACATATTGTTAAATAGAATAGACAACGAATGTCTATTATGTTTGATCTAAGCTTCGTATAGTGACTTTAGTTTCGGAAGAATAGACATTCACTGTCTGTTATATTTAATAATATATGTTTGAATAATGATCTGTTGCAGATAATAAATATATATATATATATATATATATATATATATATATATATATATATATATATATATATATATACATATATATATATATATATATAAAAAAAAAACAGACCACTTTAAGGTAATAAATAATTTCACCACATTGAGCTCTCTGGATTTTATCCTCCTTAGATTTACCCATACAGATTACCTAGTTTTTTTATAAACTATATCTCTCTGTCTCTCTCTCTCTATATATATATATATATATATATATAGAGATATATATAGATAGATAGATAGATAGATAGATAGATAGATAGATAGATAGATAGATAGATAGATAATATTACATGGTCAATATATATATATATATATATATATATATAAATTCCCAAGAGGATAGAATCCAGGTAGAACTCAATGGTCAGGACAGAGTAAGAATATAATATAAAAGGCTCAAACACTAATATTCCATAATATACTTTGGAATCGTAACACTGCGTAATGTTAATGACTGACTACTCGTATTCAAGGATACCCGTCTATTATGGCCGCTAGCTAATCCCTATTGTAAACGCTTGCTCAAGCGCATTTTGTGTTTGTTCAACACCTACAGAGGCCAGCTGTGGTTTATACTGCAACTATGCTGAGCAGACCTTAGTTACAGTTTATGGCTCAGGAGCGTGTTATCTAGCGTGATCAACACTCTGAACCAGGCCAGCACGCTCAAACCCTCAGTCATGATGACTTGTAAATTCGTGCTAGCACAGCCATTACGGCCCTAAAGGTTCTGTCTACTCAATTTCACTCAAAAGGCTTTGGTCCACACGTAGTATGGTTTTCACACACTGGCATTGTGACTTTGTTCCGTATTCGGAAATTAAAAACATCCCTACCGCACACTAAGACATACACAGAACGCACACACTCAGTTAAGCTGAAAAATCGAATCATCCTTGATAATAGCTCAAGGTATAGCCGAAAGCGCTCGGAAATATAAAACATTTGGACAGTTCTTACACACCCTTTGTCCAGAAAAGAAAGCTCTTGTTCGAACACAAGAAAAATTAAATAAAAAAGCTTAACTGTAGTACCTTGTCTGTCGTTTTTAATGAAACATGCATAAAGGAAGGATTGCTGCCTAAATATATATATATATATATATATATATATATATATATATATATACTGATATATATTTATGCAAAATGCCTACTATTTGCATGTGCAACTTATTATATTTTTTTGAAATTTTTTTTTATTTGCACACTCACACATATATAAGAACATATATTTAAGGTTATGTACCTATCTACGTATATACATCTATCATGTATCTAACTGCATGTGCATATTTCTTTGCTTATATACTTATATGTGTGTGCAACTAGCGTAACTTTTATCGTCGTGGAAGTTGGATTCGACGAGCCATGTCCTAGTTTGTTGCATTCACTTTCGCGCTATTATTCTTGTGAAACACATCAGTACATCTCCTCTGACCCACACGGAGATCTATAGATTAAATTGCCAGACGAAGAGAATGACACGGGCAGACAACTACAGGACCGCCAAGATAGGGCGGTAGAAGAAAGAAAAAAAAAAAATGGACTAACCAGAAAGCGTGATCATCTGCAACAGACAAAGCCTAAAATGCGAGTTACGAATTGGAGACATAAACATCAAGCATGCGGGGAGGTTTTATATTGGGAAGCGCTTTGTGAAAAGCGCAACACAGAGATCCACATACGCATTGGCCTAGAGAAAGAAGCATTCGAAATGCAAAGCAACATGCTGAGAAACGGGGGAAAAATCGTTAGAAACGAAGAAAAGGGTGACGGATAGCTATGTGTTATCCATATAAACGATAGGGAATGCTGGACAATCTCCCCGCGGTTAAAGGAAAAGCTAGAGACAGCAGAAATATGGTTCAATAGAAGCATACTGAAAATTCCACGGACGCAGCGTTTAAGCAACAAGGAAGTCTTAAAGAAAACGGCAACAGAAAGAACACTTCCACTCAAAACCAAAAGAAAGCAGCGGAAATTCCTCGAATACTTAACGAGGAAAGGAAATGACTGGAAAATGAAACCGTCACGTGACATATTGAGGAAATGATATATATAGGAATGCAGTAAGCCACTTACCTGACGAACTTTTGTGAATGGATGGCGGGACGGAGTTCAGGGTCCATAACAAAGGGAGAAAAACTGCTAAAAGTCATATTGATAGGATGTTGTTGAGGGCCTGAAAAACGCGGTACAAGAAAAAGAGGATGACTTCAATTCCAAAATCTTAAAGAATGCTATGGTTCAACACTCCCCTATCTTTTCCAAGAAACCATGGCAATTTATAGATAGTAAAAAAATAGATACTGGCAGAGATGCGATGATCACCTACATCTTGAGGAGACATATATATATATATATATATATATATATATATATATATATATATATATATATATATATATATATGTGTGTGTGTGTGTGTGTGTGTGTGTGTGTGTGTGTGTGTGTGTGAAAAGTGTATATAAATATAAATAGATATATACATGTATAATTATTTATATATTATATGCGTGGTACTTATTAGAAAGCGCTCAATATCAGAGATATAGCTAATTAATTTGGTTGATAGATGTGAGTTTGTGACAAACTCACATCTATCCAACTAAATATATATATATATATATAACAAATATATATATATATATATAATAAGCAATTCATCGAGTCTTGAAGAAACCTCAACAGAATGCAGACAGCACTGGACGGTCGTTTCGTCCCATATTTGGGACTACATCAGCAGTGCGCATCCACCACCGAGAATTGAAACCCAACGTCATACCAACTGTCCTAACGGGCCTCAGTGAATTACTTAATTATAATTATCTCAAATCCTCCTAATTTCTATCACTTGTATATCCTTGCTTGAACCGGCTTCTAATGCTCTGGATCGAGCGGCTTGGGGATAGTAGTCGTGGCTCGTGGGGGCACAGTCCTATGGGTAAAAGAGAAACACTGATGAGTTCCACCACGGAATATGTGATCAAACGGCGCTATATCGAGTATGATTCCCTACCCCTTTGTCACCGAGGTCCATTGGTGCAGTTGGTATGACGTCCTGGTTTCAATTCTCGGTAATGGATGCGCACTGCTGATGAGTCCCAAATATAGGACGAAACAGCCGTCTAGTGTTTTCTACATTCTGTTGAGGTTTCTTCTAGACTCGATGAATTACTTAATTATCTCAAATCTTCCTAATTTTTATATTTACGTGTATATATATATATATATATATATATATATATATATATATATATATATATATACACGTAACAGATGAAGTAAAAATTCAGTTCGTAACATTTATTTTTTAAAAAGTGCTCAATACAAAATAGATCAATATAGTATTATTATATTTTTTTTTATTATAAGAGATTATAATAAAAATATTGATATATCGCTAAAAGCTTTCGTGTATCAATACTATGATTGTACTTCTTCAGACAATGGTAAGTAATTGGTAATTAAATGATTTTAAGGAAATTTAAAAACAAAGTATTACCTCTTTTCCGAAAGTTAAAGGCTATAATCGTGGGTATGTATTGATTAACCAATGTCAGATCTACGCTAAATAGAAATGTAAGGTCAGTGGATGGAGGTGGGTAAGTTTTTTTTTTTTTCATGTCACGATAAACCGGGACATAGACATGTCATCATTGACGATTGCAGAAAATATGTCAGCGATTTATGTAAGATCCACACTTAAATTTATCGGAAAAAATATATATGCGATTTCAAAATGTTTTTTATTATAATCTCTTCGAATAAAAATATGTTTTCATTGAATGTCTATTTATTTTTATACTGATATCCTTTCCAGTGGTCTAATCAGTTTCTTGATGTTAAAATGAAATTCATCAAGGAAGGCACCGTAGTTTTTTCTAACCCAAGTACTTTCGATCTTTGCCAAGATCGTCCTCAGGGGGTAAATAAAAAAAAAGATAAACTTATTGTAACTGCGATAAAATCTGCATTGCGTTGTGATGATGATTTTAAAAAAATCATGCGTGAACGCGATCTGTTATAGTGTTATAGACTACGAAAAGTTTTTCTTCCTCCGTATGAGAACGAATCCTTCGTCGTCAAAGTTGTTATAGAGTAGTTTCACAGTGGAGGCTTGTATTTCACTAAGTCGGTTCTAAAAAAGGTTCGACGTACAAAACGTTAGGAACTTGTTATAAAAGTTAATGACGTAACAAATCTAGTTGTGGTGGTTGATACTTTAAAGTCAGACATCGATGGGACAGTCTATTAACAATAGAATAGGTATGTTCCAGTATAACCTATAGTCATTTTGAAATTTTAATTTATCTCTTGTAGTTAAAGAATTTTTACAAAACAAGCGTTTCAATATAAGTTTTTTTGGTCGAAATTTATAAAAATGCAAAATGTCTGTTTTATATACTTCAATACTTGTCTATATTTACATGATTATTGTATATCATTATTTAATTAGTTTCAATCATTCATTACTTTTGATATCATATTTGTCCTAAATTTTTTATTTTTGTTTTATTTAAAAGTCCTTTATTTATTCTATCTATGGAAAATTCAATTTATTTACTTCTAATTCTAAAATGCTATCTGGAGAATTTAAAGAGGGAAAATTATCATGAGATTCAGGATAACTGACATCCCCATCTTATGGCACGTGGAATTAGAATCTATTTCTGTTTAGTTAGCGATCGAAATCAAAAGGGTTCAGTTCTAAATTTCCAACCACCTCAAAGAAGGCCGGAGCGTCAACGGCCGAAACGTTGTGACAAATATATCTATCAAATTTGAGGACAATAGTCCGACTAATCTATCTATATACTTCAATACGTTGCTTATAAACTCGAAATAAATTTGTTGATTTGTTGGTTAGTTGATTTTTATATAGAGGGCCATGAGAATTTGAAATATTTGTTTATTATTTTCAATATCTATCTTTGTTCAATGTTCAATATATATATATATATATATATATATATATATATATATATATATATAATATATATATATATAATTCTTATTACAAATATTTTCATGGCAATTGTTCTAATGCACTATCTTCCCTGATGCCCAGATTACACGAATTTAAGCGTGTTAATAGATTGACATCTTAGCCTAACCCTTTTAATGTTGAAATAGTTAAATGCAACTGCCACTTCTACTCTAGCCGTTTCTTTTCTCACGCTTCTCGAGAGTGGGATGCCATTCTTCTTACTTGCTTCCCTGATAACTACAAGCTTAAAAGATTTAAGTGCAGCGTCAATCGCCATCTTCTGTTGCCTTTATCCCCGTTCTCACTTAATCCTTTCCTCGATCCCCTCTATACACAGTCTTCACTTTCACTCTCTGTAAACCATTGCGCGCTAGTGGCACTCACGCCTTGCTTGCAGTGAAATGCTCAATATATATATATATATATATATCATTCGCGAACAGTACTGTTTCGCTGTATCACAGGTCTCCAGTGCGACTAGACATCCGAATGCCTCAAACCCGATGAATTTGATGTCAGTCAGAGTTTCTACCATTAAGCCATCATCACTCGGCTGAGAGAAACAGCTAATTCTAGGGTATTGTTTTTACGAATGTAAACAAACGCTAATCAGTCAGAAGGCTCCAATTCATTTTACTGAAGAGCTTTGCATTATCGTGGGTAGGTGTTGTTTATAGAATCAGCCTATCTCTCAACAGTACTCAAATGAAATATGTTTTCAAGAGTTTTATATATATATATATATATATATATATATATATATATATATATATATATATATAATACCCAAGTATATGATTGGTGTATACGGAATAAACCATTTATTTTACATTCAACATCATCACTTGATAAGACACCGGTGTTGAAACAAAATGGCTATTTTTGTAGTGATTTTATAACATATTTATGTTATAATTTTTTAAATGAATAATTATATATATATATATATATATATATATATATATATATATATAGTTAGACCAATAATTGTAAAAAACCTTAGATTTTACGAGTATATTTGTAATACCTTACATATGCGACGGGATATAAGAATAATAGTCGTCTCTTTATTTCTTTGAATATTCAGATTATGGAAAAAAAATTTTATCCGGTTAAAGCCAGTTCTTGTAAGAGAACCACTCTTTCCCCCACCTACTGTCTGGTCTCTGATCACAGGGCAGACGAACGCTGCTTGTCTGATAAGTACAAGTGACCCTAATAGTGTTCAATGGTAACGCCTACTAACTTTCATATGTCAACACGTGACTTAATCCCTGACGGTTTTTTTTTTTGCGCGTGTTGGGATATAACAACTTCACTTAGCTGTTTGCCTTCAAAGGAATCGGACGTCGCCAAAATTGGACTTAGCTGTTTGCTTTTAGAGGAATCGGACGTCACCAAAAATCGAATGACCGACGAAAGAATCATGAACGGTATTCTCAAACCCAAGTCGTCTATACTCCTATGGTTTATCTGCGTATACAAATCGTCACCAGCAAGAATTGAACGGCGTTAATCAAGGACTTATACCAGGACTTTGTCAACTCCACCTTTTTCTCTCGGAGAATTGAATTGACATCTTTTCTTTCGAACTTTATTTCTGATAACAATCGATCGACATCGACCCCTACAATTTGTAAGTCTTTACATGTTTATATATATATATATTCTATAATCTGCTGTCACTATTTTTGTCTGTATTTCGTCGCGTTGATATAGGTTTGATCAACCAATTGTCCCCTCATCCCTTTTACTATTTAGTTTTCTTTTCTTTTCTTTAATTTAATACACTGTATATTTTATAAAGTATTTTTATTATATGTTCTCGTGTCGTCTTCTTTTGTTCTGTGTCTGCATATTGTTCGTTTTCTCACTGCGTTCACCGATTCCGGAATTTGAGAATTGCCCTCCCATCGTTCTTTTCATCAATCTTACATTGAACCCTGGGATACTCTTGTTTATTTTTTTTCTCGTTACGCTGGGTATTGTAGTCCCAATAAAACTAAAAAATTATCAAATATAATATATATATATATATATATATATATATATATATATATATATATATATATATATATTGTATAAAATCGATGTTTAAAATATGGTCAAATTTATTCGTTTACCAGAGAGATAATATATCTATTTAATGGTGTATATTGCAAACAAATATAAATACATCTTTATATATATTTTCTCGAAGTCTCCTAAGGTTATGTACTTTATCCGAATTTCGTCAGCTTGGGAATAATTCAAAACTAGGCAGTATTATTTAATTTATGATTTCTGTTCTGAATCTTTATTGGCGTTTAATTTATTTTCATATACTTCATCCTTTTCAACAAGTTTTGCACAAGTTTTGATTCTCTGCTCTGAAATCAGCTGCGTTTCGTACATGAAAATAAGCTTTTTCCCACTGTAATCTCCCTGCTTTTTTAACAACGTTTTATATTCGCCAGCGAATATATATATATATAAGTTATGAAAAACTTGGTAATCCGTATGGGTAGTCCCAATGAGGATGAAATCCTGAGAGTTCAATGTAAGTCCAGAGCTAATATTTTAAAGAAAAACAGACCACTTTAAGGTTCCATTATAATAATTTATTTCACCAGAGCCCTTTTAAAGGACGCCGGATCATTAAATAGCACTTCCAAAAGATGAAACGAAAAATGAAATGAAATGAAAATTGATGGGTGTAAGGTTTTGTAACTTAACAGAGAGTGTAATAAAGAGTGGTTAGAGAGACATGGTAGATTTTAGGGAGGGTTTAATTTAATATCTCTCTCAATCATACTTAGTATTGGGGGAGGAAGAGTGACCAGACCTTGACCTATTGAAACGATTAACTTAAAGGAAGTGATATTTTGAAATGGGAGGGGAGCAGAGAGAAAAGAAAAAGAAAAAAGGGGGAAGTAAAGAGAGAAATAGGCTGTAAATGGGTTTTATATATGAAGGAGATGTGTGGTAAGTTTAAGCTATTTATGTAAAAAATAGATTTTAATGTTTGATAGTAATTTAGATGTCTAAAAATATCCACGAAGAAATTAATTTGATGCTTGCTAGCAATTTAAATATTTAACTTTTTTACAAATAATTTAGGGATTTAATATAAGTCAAATACTGTATTTATTAACACATTCATAGAGAACATTAAAAAAGTTTTAAACTATAACAGTTTGTTTACCCGATCAATAGTACTCTTTTAATATTGTAAAAGACATTTAAGGTAACATTTTTATCAGTTTGAATCTAATTTATGAATTTAATTTGTAATATATATATATGTAATTTTTAATATATATATATATATATATATATATATGTGTGTGTGTGTGTGTGTGTGTGTGTGTGAAAAATGTGTATAAATATAAATAAATATAAGTATGTATAATTATTTATATATTATATGCGCGGTACTTATTAGAAAGCGCTCAATATCAGAGATAGAGATAACATGTTTGTCTGACGATCGCTAAAGCGTGAAACCCAGGGTCACAAACTCACATCTATCCAAACATATATATATATATATATATATATATATATATATATATATATATATATATATACTTGTAATCTTACAAATATAAGAAATTACACTTGTTCAGAAAACCTTAGGTGCCTTGATTTGTGAAGAAACAAACCAATACCAAAGGAAAAAAAAATGGTACAAAGAAAAGAAAGAACAGAGAACATGTACGTTATCCGAAAATAATCTTCTAGCATTAAAGTACCGAGTCAAAGAAAAAAAAACGATACGAGTAAGAAAATTAACTAAATAAAGTGCTCGATACGCTAAGTAGATATAAAGTTGTTAATCCTAAAGAGTCAGACGAACCTACCACGGTTTCATCCAACCGTGGTAGGTTGACTGGCTCTTTAGGCTTAACTCATATATATATATATATAATAGCTGGCCATTTCCGCCTACTATAAGATTACTATAAGATATTATAAGAAAGCATTGAGGGAACAGCGGAATAGATTGAACGCTGGGTCAACCGATACACACCCACTAGTTGTGTAATACTCTTCTGTAATACTCTTACTGTTTAATATATGATATATCTGCAACACTTGTTTTGATATTTCTTTAACCATTTACTTGGTCAGAACATCTTGGCGACGAAGGATTCAAAGAAACAGACTTCACGTTAAATCATAAAAAAAATGCCAGTGTCTACAACAGTGGTGAAGAAAGGAATTCTAATCAAACTCTACGACAAAAGGGCATCCAGTGTTAATTACAACATTGACAGTGAAAAAAGAAACTCTTCAAAACAATAGGAGTTCTACAAGTTCAATCCAGCAAATATATATATATATATATATATATATATATATATATATAATAGCTGGCCACTTGTATTCGATATTATCCGTCTACTAGGGCGGCTAGACATTCTCTAATTCAGACCCTCGCTTAGGCACAATTGTGTTTGTTCAACACCCACAGAACACACCTGTGGTTTATAATCCAATTATGCTGAGCAGACCATAGTTACTGTTTCTGGGAGAGAGCGAGTAACGTGATTAACAATATGAACAATGCCAGCACACTCAAAACCCTCGATCGACGGTACCCCAAGTGTTCCCTCTACCTAAGTGTTCCGTCTACCCAATTTCCCTCACCCGTGATATGGTTTTCAGGCACTTTCCTAAAGTGCCGCACGCTGGGATCCAGAGCATTAACATCAGGATATCTCCTTCAAATCAACCGTAGTGAGATTCCATCCTGGGTCTCATGGTCAGAAAGCAAACAGAATGTATATATATATATATATTAAATTCATTCCATTTTTTTTCTTTCTCTATATTTTTGTATTAACCTCATATTCAAATATAATCTTGTATAACTGATTGTAGTTTAAACTTAGCTACGTTTTTATTTATTTTTTATTAAAAATTACACAAATCTTTCATCGCTGATCAGCATCTTTTAGCTGACCTTGTAAATGTTGAAAGGAGATACTTTTCAAGTTATTTAATATATATATATATACAGGGTTGCTCAGTGTTTTGAGGACATTTGAAGAAATTTAGTAAAAAAACATCATGTACCGGTTCTATCTGAAAAAAACATATATACTACCCGTATATATATATAAGTAGTAATTCGTTGGTATAATCCATGCGAGTCATATTAACAACACATAGAATATGAAATGTGTCAAAACTGACTCCTAAAAGAGCACTCAATGTTTATTTTCATTAATTAGAGCAAGTTTTCTTCATGATTCGAATTAAGATATCTTTAGTTAATGCCCATTTTCACCTACGAATTTTAATTTAAAACTTCGGAGGATTTTTCAAACTGTTTACGGTATCAGTTTTTAGCTAGTTGTGGAAAAGAGAGGGAAGATGTTAAAGGGCACATAGTGGGAGATATGGCAGAAGAACGTACCGTTACATGAATTATATTATAGGGAAACTGATGAGCTGACCTACATCCTAATGGTCACATGGTCAAAGTTTGATTCAACGGGAATCCACCGAAATTAACAAAAACGTAAAAAAACAATTAAGAGGTAATTTTGGTAAGATGAAAGAGAGATAATTCAGAATTAATGGTGTATTAAACTCGTTCAGATATTAGAGCTCAAAGTTTGGGGGTGTGTTTTCAAAGATTTGGAGGGAATTTGGATATATATGCGTAGCCATGCATTCGTCCACGTTAAGAATATCTCTACTCGCATAACCACCTATATTGACATACGTTTAGATACCTACACCCATCCACATGCATATGCTAGCCGACAGGTATCTACAAATACTCTATGTTAGGATGAAACAGTTTCGACGGATAATAAAAGGAGTTAAATTAGAAAAACCTGAGAATTAACTTAACAGTAACCGTAAAAATAAGCGTGGTAAGGCAAGTTGCTAGACTTACCACCATTACTCTTTAGCATCTTAATAAAGATAGATTTAAACACATTCCTATCTCTCCCTTCCATCTCTAATTTCGATCATATCTGTCGTCCACCTTCTCTCCCTCTCTCTATCACCTTACATCAACTTAAAACTACCCCTAAAATACTTGTATAAAAATAATAATGTGTCAATTTTTAAACCATTTTCTTTTATGGTTGGAAATGCGATCTGACGATCCAGGAAAAAATCACATTCCTGGGGAAATAAAATATAATCAATGGACCCTTAAGGTTGTCTGTTTTTTAATTAAACTGGCATATATATATATATATATATATATATATATATATATATATATATATATATATATATATTATGAAATGGACAACGTCCGACAATTATTTTAAAACATTTCTATGTTTATACATTCTTTTTATAGAATATTATATTTATATGTTTTCATTTACTTAAATATTTACATCTATAAAAAAAAGAATGTATAAACATAAAATGTCTTAATATATATATATATATATATATATATATATATATATATATATATATATAAAGGAAATAAAATAAAGGTCATCCTCTTTAACATTATCTTATCATTCTCTAGGATTCTGATACATATTTGATCCCAACAGTTCAAATTGAAATATATATATATATATATATATATATATATATATATATATATATATATAAAGGAAATAAAATAAAGTTCATCCTATTTAACATTAGACTCGTCGCGAAAAATTTAGGTGTCTTGATTTGCAAATAACCAAACCAAGGTACAAAAAAAGAAAGAAGAACCTGTACGTCAGCCGAAAAATAATCGTCTAGCATTCAAGTCCAAAGTCCAAAGAAAAAAAAACGATACGAGTAAGTGAAATAACTAAATAAAGTGCTTAATACGTTAAGTAGAGCAAACCTAATTAAGCCGAAAGAGCCAGACAAACTTACCAAGTTTTCACCTAAGCGGATCGTCAGCGGAGGCTGGCTTATATATTGCATAATAATATAAATTATAATCCAGATCTAAAAAAATAAAGATTAAAAATAACGAAAGCCCTAATAATAAAAATGAAAACTACAAACTCAGCCACTATGTGCTGAAAGTGTTTGGAAAATAAATCATTGATATAACTTCAGACACATACATAAAAAAAAACCACTCATTCATTTTAAAAAGAAATCGTATTTGATAATGGCTAAAAGAATAGGCAAAAGCATTCGGATATGCAGAACATATGGACAGTTTTTACACACATTGTGTCCACAAAAGAAAACACTTATACAGACCCAAGAAAAATTAAATAAAAAAGCTTAATTACAGTACCTTGTCAGTGATTAACGAATATATTTGTGTACGTGTGTGCTTTGTTAAAAATGAAGAAAACTACTAACCACTTTATATGAAAATATTGTTTGAATACGTTTTGTCTCAACTCAATACATTTTGATGGGCACGTTTCTAAATGATGCACATTTGGCGAATATTTGATCTCCAAAATTATTGAATTAACCTTAATTAAATTGATTTTTAATAATTCTTCGCTAGGCGATTCATCTAATGGGCATGTTATTTTTGTTTTGTTTTTTTTTTCTTTTAATATTTTTCAACGAATCCTTCCGCTTTATCAAACACAGTATTGCCAAGTGTTCTTGTTTCTTTTATGTTTCGAAGGTTTACATCCGTTCACCACAACTCACTGTTCATTGTAGCTCGAAGCAATATTTGATTCGTTACCATTTCTCCTCGTACTGACTCCACCATCCATTCACACAAACCTTCTGCTTTTCCTTCCCTCAATATATCTCGTGAGTGTTATATTTTCCAAACCGTCTTTCTTCATAATATGTGCAAGAAAATTTGACTGTCTCTTTCTGACTTAAAAAATAAACAAAATCAAATATTCTTCTTGCTTATGTCCCTGGTAAACTTAGATTTCTTCTGTAGAACAACATATCTGTCGTTTGAAGTCATTTCTTAATATGTAAACAAATTGTCCAGCTCCCCTGCTTCGTAGGATAGATATCACATAGCAATTCTCTTGTTTTCTTGTTTTTAATAAAAAACATTCTGATTTCTTAATAATCTGCTTAGTTTCTGGAAGGCATTTTCACTATAAAACAGACCATATCTTTGTGTCTGTCTGTCTGCGTGATAGCTTTTCAATCGAGATTCATCCAACCGATTATGACCAAACTTGGCAAATACATTGTACAATGTAAGAAATAGGTTCTTAGCGTAAAAAAATTGGTAATTTCTTTAAAAATCAATAATCCATAAAGCCGATGAAATATCGATAAGTTCAACTTTTTTCCTCCGATTCTGTTCAAACTCGGTATGTAGGTTAATTGCATCATGACAAGCTCAATGATACCTAATTTTTATTTCCACGCCACTGTTTTTTAGCGAAAAACCGCGTAAAACAAAAAATCGATTACAACACAAATTGATTTCAACTCAAATTTTAAACTATAAAAACCCTTAATTTTCAAGCAATCTAATACAATCTTCACTCAATTGTAACCAACAATAAGTTGATTATTTAAAAACCATTTAAACTGATGATTGAGTCCCCCAATATAGTAAAAACCAGCATCAATAGCGAAAAATGGAGATTTTTACGGGTTTCTTTCTTATTTTCCGTTGATCTTTTAACCAATTTTCATCACACTTAACAATTGTTTTATAAATGTATCCTCTTTTACAACCCTGGTGGGACACTGACAAACTGAATTTCAAAAACTCCAAAATAATTTTGCTCTAAAGTGGGTCTTCATGTTCCCTTTATGTCCTTGGCTAACTTCGATTGAATAAATACAGACTACTTCTGTTATATCAGTAACTGCGTTAATTCAAAATGTTTTTTCATGAAAGTACTTTAAAGTAATGGAAGAAGATAGACTTTGTTACATCTAAACATGATGCTGTTTTTGCTCCATTCTAACTGAACGCTTTTTTCTGACCGAGCAGCTGGGTATGGCTGTTAGTTAACGAATATATTTGTGTACGTGTGTGCGTTGTTAAAAATAAAGAAAACTACTAACCACTTTATATGAAAATATTGTTTGAATACGTTTTGTCTCAACCCAATACATTTTGATGGGCACGCTTCTAAATGATGCACATTTAGCGAATATTTGATCTCCAAAATTATTGAATTAACCTTAATTAAATTGATTTTTAATAATTCTTCGCCGGTGGATTCATCTAATGGACATGTTATTTTTGTTTTGTTTTTTTTTTTCTTTTAATATTTTTCAACGAATCCTTCCGCTTTATCAAACACAGTATTGCCAAGTGTTCTTGTTTCTTTTATGTTTCGAGGCTTTACAGCCTGTCGAGACGCGGGCGATCATAATTCCTCACAACTCACTGTTCCTTGTAGCTCGAAGCAATATTTGATTCGTTACCATTTCTCCTCGTACCGACTTCACCATCCATTCACACAAACCTTCTGCTTTTCCTTCCCTCAATATATCTCGTGAGTGTTATATTTTCCAAACCGTCTTTCTTCATAATGTGTGCAAGAAAATTTGACTGTCTCTTTCTGACTTAAAAAATAAACAAAATCAAATATTCTTCTTGCTCATGTCCCTGGTAAACTTAGATTTCTTCTGTAGAACAACATATCTGTCGTTTGAAGTCATTTCTTAATATGTAAACAAATTGTACAGCTTCCCTGCTTCGTAGGATAGATACCATATAGCAGTTCACTGCTGTTTTCTTGTTTTTAATTAAAAAAATCTGATTTCTTAATAATTTGCTTAGTTTCTGGAAGGCATTTTCGCTATTTCGATGCACCTGTGATTTTCTGTTACAGTTTCTGACGTTAGCTACATAGTTAAATTTCTGTTTCTGTCTGATTCTGATCTCTCTAATTTTGCTGTCTCTCACGCAGAACATGAAGGCATGAATCGTGTTCTCCCTCTTCACTTTCTCATCAAAAGATAAATTATTTACTAACAAGAAAAATGAATAAAATGTCTTCAATTTTATTTTTTCTTGGATTCCAAAGAAATCCTCTTAAAAACCACGAGGTCCTTTTTAAAATAAAACCAAATATGTAATATTAATGTAATAAAAAATTAAATCTAGAGATAGCACCTTAGTCCACGTTAAAGTTCTTCCTAGAGCCCACCCGTACTAGCGTTCTTTCCATTTTCAAGATACAATCTACAAAATCCACTTTCTTGATCATCATTAGCGGCGATGATTCGTTCTCTTTAATCTCGCTCACGGTCTGAAATCTTGAGTTTTTTGGCAGTAGTTTCAACGTTGTGAATTCAAAATTCGGTTTGGATTTATTAGTGCTAGCTGACAAGGATGATATGTTACTTTGCCAAAACACCCGTCACGATACTTCGCTGATATATGCGCACAGTAATTGAGAATCGTTACTCAAAGTCCTCGCATTCCCGACTGATTTAGAAGAGAAATTGTTCCGCATCTAAGATCCGGATTTGTTGCCAAACCTGTGTAAAATTATTCGGCAAATCCCCAAAACTTCCATATTCTTCTGTCTTTGTTGCACGGGTTTATTCACGACGTGAGTGATTCTGGATCTCCAAAACTCTTTGACTTTCTGCTACTCCTTCTGGTTCCTGTTCTGCCAACCATTTACACAAACTCATTACGTGGGTTTTTAACTTCTTTTCTCTGTCCTGATTCCTTTCAACATCTCTTCTGAATGCCAAATTCTCAAAGACTTTGAAAAACAAATTATCAGTTTAGACGCCATAATAAAATTTGAATTAAACGTTTTAGTTTGTTTACGAGAATTCACAGTAGATTAAAACCTCTAACATTATGAATAACAAACACATATAATAAGCCTGTGGTGTACATGCATGTTAATGTAGTGACACTACTTATCAATCACAGTCAGTAATCTATTATCCATTGCTCTTTTCTTAAGTTCAGCGTCTACAATTTACCATGTTGTAGTTTTTTTTTTACCAGAATGAAACGTTTAGAGCAATATGCACCTTATAAACCCTTCAAGAAGACAGAAAATGGCGAGTGGTGTTTCATTTAAATTTTTGAAGATCGTAGTTATCCAAGAAACACGTAAGCTGAAAAGAGTTCCACAGATGTGAAGTTCGAGAAAAGAAATTGTTGGAGTAAAAGTAACAGTTGCATTTAGCTATTTCAACAGCAAAGATGTTGGCACCATATGCCAATCTAGTAGCACGTTTAAATTTATATATTCGGGGCACCATGGTGATACTGTAAATAGTGCATGAAAAGGTTATAGGCAATAGATGAAACCAGAGTTACAGCACCTGAACAAAGCTTCATCGAAACAAATTAAGCAAATTATGTAATATTTTTTTCGGCTGATTATATATTACCTCATAAATAGCGGAATAAGCTTTAGGGGATCCAATAAAAAGACGAAATTTATTAAAAGCTAAAAATTACGGGAAATTGTAATCCAAGATCCCAACGTCCTGATGGGACACGTTAGAAAGAAGTACACAACTAATGGCAAGACTATTACTTGAAACATATTGAAATAAAATGATATTAATTCGCTTTCAAAACGAAAAAAAATCCGAGAAATCCGATCCAGTTGTATTTGCTTTCTCATCAGTCTCCATTTAGTTTCAAATTTTCCATGGTATGTTTCAAAATTTTGAGCTGACGAAACCATTCTTCTTCTTCTTCTTCTTCTTCTTCTTCTTCTTCTTCTTCTTCTATGCGTCATGTCCCTTCAAACGATGAAACATGGCGATGTCGAAGCAGCTCGTGTTCAGAGTTGGGTTTTTATCAAATATTGATAGCTCCATTGACAGCAGGAAATTTAAACATTTTTTTTTCTACAGGGAACATATCTGTCAAAATTTCTCGAATATTACGTGAGCGTTTTTTTATGTAATGTTTAACTACCCAATAATCTTTAAAAATTAAGAAATTTCTAAGTAATCTAACGTTTTATTGAATTTTATGTACTTTGGCTTAAAATTTACTATAAATAGCGCTCGTATTTTCCAATAATGCTGTGTATGGAAGTAGGTATTTATAAACATCAGCACGTTTATACGCACTAAAAATTCAAGATTCTTTTTAAAATGCTGGCATTCGCTGAATTGTAGTAAGCTTTTCAATTGATGATTAGTAAATATAGTTTTTACTTAATAACAATATCACCTAACATTTACAAACTCATACAGAATTTTCAAAGATTTAAAACTTTTAAAATTCTTCTAATTATTTTTTTAATGAAAACAATTCTTGTACAAATTCATTACTCATCGAAATTTTGTTTCTTAAGACAACAGTGTCCATGATAAATCTTATTCATAAAAGTAACTAAAAGCTTTTTTAAATTTAATAATACATTTGTTTTATTGCATGATTTATTTTACGTTTCAGAGCAGATTTTCAATTACTGGGGTTCCCGTTTTACAGAAAAACATTGATGATTTAAATTCTTCAAGGAGTTTTTATAACTCATATAACAAGCCGTTCAAAAAAGAATTTCTCGACACTTCATAAATTAAATAAGTGAGGTTAACAGAGGTAAAAATATTTTTTACCAAGATTTCAAAGAGTTCGAAGATTTTACTAAGAATTCAAAGAGTTCGAAGATTATACTAAAATTTCAAAAAAGTTCAAAGATTTTACCAAGATTTCAAAGAGTTCGAAGATTTTACCAAGATTTTAAATAGTTCAAAGATTTTACTAAGAATTCAAAGAGTTCGAAGATTTTACCAAACTTTCAAAAAGTTCAAAGATTTTACCAAGATTTCAAAGAGTTCGAAGATTTTACCAAGATTTCAAATAGTTCAAAGATTTTACTAAGAATTCAAAGAGTTCGAAGATTTTACCAAAATTTCAAAAGTTCAAAGATTTTACCAAGATTTCAAAAAGTTTGAAACAATTTCATTAATTTGTAAATGAGCATAAAAATTTCATTAAAATAATTATTGATTTTTGCATGAATTTCCAAATCAGTGTGTTTTTCATCTCAAAAAGATGTAAAAATTTCCTATGCTACTTTATGGTCGCCAGCTAGCGCAAGAAAAACAAACATTTTAACGAAAATTTTGAATGTTCTAAAATGGATGAAAAATATAAATTAATAATCCCAAAATACTTTGATCTTTTCTTTTAATAATAATTCACTAATTCTGAGTTTGTTTTTGTTAACCTTTTATGCATTTTTTTCATAATATATGTTCATTTTTTAAGCGAATCTTTGGCGGTACCTACATATATATATATATATATATATATATATATATATATATATATAGAGAGAGAGAGAGAGAGAGAGAGAAAAGAGAGAGAGAGAGACGGGTATTTTTCTTATCTTTACACACACACACACACATATATATATATATATATATATATGTGTGTGTGTGTGTGTGTGTGTGTGTACTGCGTGTGTCTGATGAGAACTACCAAAAATCATAAAATTCCAGTATTCCGTCTCTTTGCCTTTCTGTTCCCGATCTCTGACGCGCGCGCGCGTGTGTGTGTGTGTGTGTGTGTGTGTGTGTGTGTGTATTAATTAGTGCATATACCCGTACCTATTTTTTTGGCGTGCGACTATAGTTTCACTGGGTGGTGTTCCCAGTTCGTCAGGAACACCAGCTCACCGTACAAGCCTGCTTATATTTGGCCGTTTTCTGGTATGCCTGACGAACTGGGAACACCACCCAGCGAAACTATAGTCGCACACCAAAAGTGAAGGTACGCGTAAATGCACTAACTGATATATATATATATATATATATATATATATATATATATCCCTAAAGCGTTTGATAGGGTTTGGCACGCTGGCCTTCTTCATAAGCTTGAAAGATACGGCATTTCAAGACGATTATTTGACTTAATAAAATCATTCATGTTAAACCGAGAATTAAAGGTCCTCTTAAACGGGTTCTCCTCCAGTTCCTTTAATACGAACCCTGGTGTTCCCCAAGGCTCTATCCTGGCGCCTACACTGTTTCCGATCTTCATCAACGATCTTCCTGATGTCATCAATTCCCAAGTTGGCATCTACGCAGACGACACTCCCATTTACTACTGCCTCAATAGTAAATCCGGCATCGCTGACAAAACTAACCTGGCCGTAGGTCTTGAAAATGACCTCCAATCTGTGGTTGACTGTGGCAGGAAATGGCTCGTGAACTTTAATGCCTCCAAAATGAAACTGCTCTCATTTACTCACCATAGACAACCCTCCCTGTCTCCCATCAGAATGGGTGATATCCAACTCCACGAGAGCGCTTTCCTGCGCCTGCTTGGTCTCACGCTTTCCATTGACCTGAGGTGGAACAACTACATTGAATCTATAGCTTCATCTACCGCAAGGAAAATTGGTTCTCTTTGTCGCGCCAGTAGGATTTTTTCTCGCCTAAGTCCATCCTTCATATCTACAAATCAACCATTCGTTCTTGCATGGAATACTGCTGGCTTATGTGGTCTGGTACTCCCATTATTCATCTCGAGATCTTCGACAAAATCCAGAGACGGATATGCAATGTGATAGGTTCTGATCTTACATCTCGTCTACAGTCACTTTATCACAGACGTGCTGTTGCTTCCCTCTCTCTTTTCCACAAATATTTTCATGGCAATTGCTCCGACGAGCTACATTCACTGGTTCCCAAACTTCATGAATTTAAGTGTGCTACTAGGTTGGCATCTTGGACCCACCCTTTTACTGTCGAAATGGCTAAATGTAGCCATCTCTTCTACTCCAATAACTTCTTACCGCGCACCTTCCGTCAGTAGAACTATCACATAATCTTCAAATATTCAAATGTAATGTCAATCGACATCTGATGATGATTTCACCTTGATCCCCGTCCTTCTCTTTATCTTTTTCCCAAACACTTCTCTTTACTCTTACTCTCTCTCTCTCTCTCTCTCTCTCTCTCTCTTTCTCTCTTTCTCTCTTTTTTTAACCCCTTGCATCCTAGTGGCACTCTTGCTTTGCTTGGGGTGATTTGCTTAAAAAAATGAAAATTGCAAGCCGGAAATATATTCCGAGAAAGAAAACGACGCCGTGAGCTTGTAAGTTACCCTATGTGGCAGCTGGCCCGGGTAAAGTCAGATAAGAGGTCCTGGCGAGGCGAGGTTTAACTCCTGGAAGCTGACTGACGGACTGGCTACTTGATCCATGTGACTGCAATGCATAATATGCGTAGTGGGAATCGCATATTGCTAGCTTTCTTTCATACCGAACCGTGATCGAGGTAGAACGCTAAACATAGCGTTCCAAGAACAGACGCACATGGCTTAGAGAAGACACATCACTCGCTTTTTAACTCACCAACTATTTCCTCATTTTTACACGGTCCATTAAAGAACATTCCTTGAATTTACACTTTCTATTTTGAAAGTATCCTTGAACATTCTCCATAGTAAAAGTAAGATAGAATAAAAGAAAATCTATCGCACTACTTGTTATGGAACGGTTCCTTGTACCACGGTGATAGTCCAAGGTAGAACCAATAAAGAAGAACTCGAACACAAATATGGAATAACACAGATATATTACAAACAGGAATATATACAGAGAAGTAGAAAGTGTTAGTACGAACAATCAGGTTTAGTAGTAATTGTCGGAACGCGATTCTGTTTTGGACTGCCTCTGACTCGACTGACTGACACGCTCTGACTGACTTCTGACGGACCTCACTCCAGACTTCAGACTGAACAGTATTTAGTCACCCCCCACGAGGGCATCATGTGGCACAAGGTCGGTTTAACGTGGGATCTCCGAGCCCGTGGGCTCAGCCAAAATGTGCTCTTTGAACCCGTATAAATGGGTTCATTGTCGGTTTACCTCCCCGAAAGAGACTCCGCCCTTCGGCGTAGCCTCGTTCGGGTTCCTCCCCGCCCGAAGGCAGAGAGTTCAACCGATCAGCCTTGAGACTGAACTCCCTGCTTCCTCTTGAGGCGCAGTATTTCTTACGTATGGAATAGTCTATTATGTTATTATGGGTAAGGACCCATAACACTCCTCTTGTGTATTTTTTCAACCAATTCAACACTCTACAACTTCTTAACCTCAAAACCCCAACCAAACACAACTCCAAAGCAAACACAACTCCTTAAGCAATATATTCTTAATACGACACTGTTTCTTGCAAATATGTTATGATATGTGAATATGAATAGAGATACTTCATTTTTTTTAAACAGTGAAATTAATGTCTACAAGCTGAGGGATATTTTCTTTCGTAATACTTTCGACCGCTAAGCCGGTAGAGATTGCTATCTCTTTTAAAAATACAGGGTTGTCTTCTCACGTGTACCCAGTAAATATAATGATTATAAGAATAAGAAGGAATACATTTTTTTAATTTATTAATTGCTAACAATTTTATAAGCAAATCGATATATGAGACTAACAACGGTCAAGCGTATGACAAGATTGAAAAAATTTCGAAGTAAGGCTTTTTCCTTCGAAAAAGTGATTTCCTCGCACAAAAAATCGTTTAAACCCATTCATTTCTAAAAAAATTTTGAAAATAAAGTTATTAATTCTACACATCGAAATGTCCCATTGAATGATGTGAAATTCTTCAGGAGTTCAATTGAGACTCGCTTGCGTATGATGGTTATACCTGGCTTAATGGTAAAGCACGCTTAACTTGAAAGTGGTTCCACAAATTTAAAAGTGAATCCAGATGCGATTCTCATCAGGACGCCTATTATATGAAGTAAGACTTTCGATCTCTAGACCGATAGAAATTGACTTTACAGTTTAAAAAAAAGGAGAGGCCATCTCAAAAGAATGAAATGTTTAGAGTAATACGATATCTTTCGTATACACCCTTGTGCAAATTGAAACAAAATGAATAATTCCGTTATTATTTCCTGTTTTTTTGTATTTTCCCAATGAAACATGACCCACTGCACATGTTAGTACTTTGTATGTCCATTCCATGAAGTCGTTCCTTGCAGATTGACCACAGATTCTTGATTGCATTTAAATCAGGAGAGTTTCCGGGCCAGTCTAGTACTTTGATTTGCTCACTGGTAAGCATTGCCAGTGCGTTCATGAAGCGTTAAAAATTTTCGTACGCTTCCTTTGGTTAACGTCCATCGCAGACAGTGGCTGTAGGAGAACTAATCGACAGTCGAGACAATAGTATCTGGGCGTGATAAAAATATGATGCAATTACGGATGACGCAATATTTTTCAAGGCCAAACAAATTTCATCACACACCTCGAAAATAGATTCGTATTACTGAGCACCACTGCAAATGACCCAACCTGAGGAAAAAACAGCGAACAATTATACCCTTGCACTCCAGTGGGTATGTACATGTTCTAATGTAACAGTGCGTAATAAATAAATATTCATTGCTCTACTTTTTTATTGAGCCCTCTTTTAAATTAATGTTTTGAACGTTGAAATTTTACTCTCCGTTCTTTTACATTTGGGTATATATATATATGTGTGTGTGTGTGTGTGTGCGTCATTCGCAGAGAGTATCACAGCTCCTCAGTGCGACTAGACAACCGAATGCCTCAAGGCCGAATCGAAACCCAACCGATTTGGTGTCAGTCAGAGCTTCTGCCACTAAGTCATGTTCACTCGATAGAACGAGTCAGCCAAATCTAGCGTATTGTTTTTACAAAGGTAAACAAAATGTTTATATATATATATATATATATATATATATATATATATATATATATATATATATATATATATATATATATATATATATATATATATATATATATATATATTTTATATATATAAACTTCTGATTGTTCAGGTTTTAAGGAATCATTAATGTATTTAGTGTTTATTTGACGTAGTTAATTCAGAAAATACCCAACCCCAATTAGGTCATTTACAATCATTACGAAAAAATCCGATGCTAAGAAAATTATTTCCACACAAGCTTCGAACAATCGAAATAACTATACTTGCCTCTAGCTTCAGACACTTAATTTTCGTCTCTCAATGCGGTTCATTACCTGAAACGGCTATTTGAACTGATATACTTCCCAAATCTCAGGTAGAATTCTCATGTAGCATAAATCGCAAAAGATGCTGGTAAAATGGTTGATGCTGGGCAGCATTGTGGATGAGTATTTCCCACTCTACAGCCTCTTTCCCACATTCGAAACGTCGCACACATATCATTAACTATACCGATATTACCATGACAAGTATTCAGACGAGATACATAGAACATTGCAACTAGCTAAAGCCCACCATGCCACATACACAAGATAGAATTATCTTCATTCATTTCTTATTCAATTGCGAAGAAGGAATTTCCATTCTCAAGAACCTCTCCTTATGGAAAATATTCCCGAGTGGGTGCTTTCTTAATCATTACAAGCGTAATTTATTCAAGTCGAGGGTCAACTCCATATCTTCATAATCGGTACTGAGACTTTTACGTGCATAAAACAACCTAATTCGATAATACTCTAACAGAAGTGGCTCTTGGAATTTGTAGTGCATGAAAAATATGTAACTTTCCGACAAAAAAAAATTATCTTGTCTCCAGTCAAGAAGTGATTTTTCGACAAACCAATTAAAAAAATGAATTTATTTGTCGAACCCAAGTCGTGGAAGATATTCTTTTGAATCAAAAGGTCATTTTTTTGACAATGTAAAAAGGAATTTATTACTGGAATCCAAGACGAGGAAGATTTTATTTATATTCAAAACCATTTTTCGACAAAACAAATGAAAAATGAATTCATTAGTCGAATTCAAAACGAGCAAGATCTTATTTCCATTCAAATGACATTTTCCAACAAACTAATTGAAAATTGAATTTATTAGACGAATACAAAACGACGAAGATTTATTGACATTCAAAATATCATTTTTCATCAAACCAAGTGAAAAATCATTTAATTATTTGAATTTAAGTCGTGGAAGATCTTATTTACATTCAAATGATCATTTTCCGACAAACCATATAAAAAAGAATTCATTAATCAAATTCCTGACGAGGAAGATTTTATCTAGATTCAAAGGGTTATGTGGAAAAATGAATTCATTATCGAATCCACGTTTTTCAAGATATTATTTACATTCAACAGATAATTTTTCGAGAAAAAAGTAAAAGTAAAAAGGATTTCATTAGTCGAATCGATGTCGAGGAATATCCCATCTACATTGAAATGGTCATTAATTGAAAACTAAATTCATTTTCGAAATCCAAGACGACGAAGGCCTTCTTTACATTCAAAAGATTATTTTTCGACGAACCTAGAAAAAAGGAATTCTTTTGACGAATCCAAAACGGAGAAAATCTTCCTTACGTTCAAAAGATCATTTTTGGACAAACCAAATGCAAAAAAAGGAATTCATGATGAGGAAGAATTTATTTACATTGAATATACATTTTTTGTAGAACTAAGTGCAAAAAGAGGATTCATTAGTCGAATCCAAGTCAAGGAACATCGTATCTGCATTCCAAATTTCTATCTAATTGGAATCTACTCAGGGGAAAAAATATACTCTCTATTTTGGTGGATTGAATCAAAATTCTTTATTAAGAAATCCTGGAAATCTGCTACTGCGCAAAAGATTGCACTTCAATGACGTACTAAGAAAGAAAAAAACATCCACTTCTCTTGGAATAATGTGCCCTATATGGACATGTTTTGTTTACAAAAAAAAAGACAACATGAGAAATAAATATTTCGAATCAGTCAATGCGACAAGGTAAATTTCTCATGAGAATTCTGTTATGGTAATTTACCCACGCACGCATGGAATTTGTGTAATGAGTGTCCAGATAATTTAGTTTTGAAAATACAAGACGTTTCTAGGATTTTTCTTAGGGAATGGTTTCTAGTATGTCCATAACCTCTTCGATTGCTTCTGCTGGTAGTTTCTCTACGACATAGCAGTAACGTGCTCTCTGGGAAACGATTTATTTGGCATTAAAAATCCCTTGCATTTGTATAAACCACGACTTTGTTGTTTGCATTATAAGCGAGTGCATTTAAAGCCGTTCAATGGGACCGCGTTGTGTCCCATTTTAGTGTTTTTATTTCTTTTTTAAATGTTAAAAGTTTGTTTCACTTGGTATGAATATGGCGCATTCTTTGGAGAGGGTGAAAGAAATAGCTAAGGAGAGGGAGCAATGTCTGTAGTAGTAGTAGTAGTAGTAGTAGTAGTAGTAAAATGCCTGTAGGATTTCAATGGATAGGAATTGGTATGACGGTAAATGGCTGCGAGGCACAATGAGGGTGTTGGGAAGTAAGAGTTCCAGGAATTTGGGAAGGATATAAGTAGACATCTTTGCTTTTTGGCAGTTGTGAGTTCACGAAACATAAAATTTTAATTTTTATTATTATAAAAAAAATGTTAAAGATCTATGTGTAATTGTGTAGGTTGATTTTTATACACTTTTTGAGAAAAGTGTATTCTTTTGAAGGCCAGGTGGTTTGTGTGTTTGATGTAATGGAATAACCTGGCACCCCCATGTGTGACTAAACTATAGGTAGTAAATGCTTATAAAGTCAACGGACTACGTGAGACTTGCTGGAATGTACGACTCCGATTTGCTCAAAAACTATTCGACCTTCCAAACAGCAGCACTTACTACTGTTTTTTTGTTTTGTTTTGTTTTTTTGTTTGTTTTGTTTTTTGTTGTTTTTTTAAGCATTTCACCCCAAGCAAGTCGGAAAGCCACTAGCACGGAAGGGGTTACAGAGGATTTGGAGCGAGAGCAGATAGGAGTAATAGAGGAAAGGATGAGGAGAAGGATAGGGGATAGATCAAGACAACTGGAGATGTCGATTGACATTACATTTGAATAGTTGGAGATTATAGCTCTCAGAGAAACTGGAATAGGGAAGGGAGTTCCACAAGCGAGAGGTGCGAGACATGAATCTACTGGAGTAGAAGAGACGGCTACATTTAGGAGTTTCGACAGTGAAAGGGGGAGAGAGTGATGCCAGCCTCGTAGGGCGCTTGAATTCATGAAGTCTGGGAACCAGTGCAAACAGGTCATCGGAGCAATTACCATGAAAGTATTTACAATAACCTTTATTTAATTATCCACCGTGTTGTTCCAGTGATATTCCTATCATAATATAGAATATAATAGTGTTAAAATTTATGCAAATTATATGACCTTTTAGGCTCAAGCGGTGAGACCGTCAAAATTGCTTGATGTGATTAGGATTATTTTTTTTTTAATACTTTGAGAGGTTTTTTATATAAATTGACCAATGAGACACAAGTTTTTTGGCCGTTGTGAAATTTTGGCTGGAGCCGATATGATGGTCACATTTTCAATAAAAAAAGACTGAGGATGAAGGGAGAAGAGAGAGAAGGGAAAGAATTTGCCATTGACGAGAACTGAAAGAGCATTAGCATCCTCACATCAAGGGGCGGTCTAGCCGGAAGGTCATAAATCAGAGCTTACAGATTCGAGGCAGATCTCTACCCCAAAACATTAATCCCTCATGAGCCTATCGGTGAATTCCTCACACCGAAAATACAAGTGAACTTTGTGGCAATATTCTAAGAGCCCTTGAGAAAACAGGCCGAAACACACACAAAAAACTCTTTCGTGTTGAGACGTTCTGTTTGTGTAAACTTTTAAGAACAGAGGTGGGACTATTTGAAAAAATTATGTCTTGTGCCATTTTGTTATTTCTTTCTCCAAGTTTTTTTCCTGTTTTTCCTATTTTTGATTGCATTAATTTTTTGTATATGAATTCGTTTCTTATTAAACTAATTCTGACATATTTTTCCTTGTTTCTGTGGGTCCCTTTTTGTGTTACCTCAGAAAATGTTATCCTGTCTTTGAGACGCACAGAAGGAAATTTTTGTGCAACACTTGTATTCCTCCTTTTTTTCGTAATTGTGCAAACTGTAAATAAATGCATTTTCCTTTTGAAATTTTAAGCAGTGTTTGTCTTGATTTTTAAAATTTTGCGCATCTTGTGGCTTGTTGTTTCGACCAGCTGAGTTTTGTGTCTGGAACAATGACTTGGAGTTGGTATGAAAGTAAAATTGTTTTAGAAACTCAATATGATTTTTTTTAATCAGATCTCTGTAGTCTCCATTGTAAAATTGTTAATATTACTTCAAAAAGGCATTTTGCGTTTAATGTTGGGTTGGTTCTCGTCGTCCACGAGTATTTTCGTATATATAAATATTGAGGTAGGAGATTTCTTCTCTTCTTTTGAACTGTATCAATGTGAATGAAGCAACCAGCACGATACGCCTAAATGACAGTATATATTTATTTCCTTCTAGTTGCCGTGTGGAAGGTCATGTCTACAGCTCCTTGTTCTTTATATTAGGCACCGCGCCTGAATTTTCGATACCAAAGATTTAAAATTATTTTTTTTTTAAATTAAAAAGCATTTCTGAAGCTTTCACTTTAATTGAAAGATAAATGATTAAATTTACTATTTCTAGTAAGCGAAATACTCTGGTGCATTTCAAATAGAAATTATATTGATTGGAATCTCAACTTTTTGTTCCTTTTCACAAAATCGGCCATTTTTGCCACATTTGTAAACAAAACTGAATTCAAAATCTTCCAGAAATAAAATATAATTTTCTGAAAATTTATTTGAAAAATATTAATATAATTAATTTGATTTGAAAAAAATACTATTTACTTTAAAAAGACAGAAATAAATAAACGGTGATTACGCGCTTAACGTCATCGTTTGTCACTCGTAGATAAAGCGATGATAAAATTTGTCATCACCTTCACTTGTGACAAGCAATGATAAAACCTTTCAACACTCTTACTGTTGTTCTACGGAGACTTTATCTGTTAAAACAATTTAAGAAAATGACGGGTGAGCGTCTTTATTATATAATTTTTAAGTATGCATTCTTCCTAAAAACTGTTGGAAAATATTATCCGTAATTTAATTTTAGGAATATTGAATTTAAAATTTACTATAGTCATTACTTATTTTCTGATTATGTCGTGTATGGTCAACCATATTTACAAAAGTGGCAAGTTACGTAATATTTTATATCCAGAATTTATTTTTTTTTTAATATTGAGGTAAATAGCTTTTATTTTTATTTTTATAAAAGGTGATATCACTTAACCGGATTAAAGCAATGCAGAAGTTTAAACGACTTATAATAAATTATTATAATTAAAATTTTAAAAAATGAAAACAATGTAAAAATTCATTATACATTGAATTTTTTCTTACGACAATAGTGTCTTTAATAGATCATATTTATAAAAGTTTTTTTTCATTAAATAATGTCATAGCTTTATTTCATTTTTTTTATTTTAAGATTCAGGGAAAATTTTTAAGAAATGAGTAGTCGTTTGAAAAAAATCGATGATTTACATTCTGCAAGGTGTCTTGCTTTTAACTTAAACAAATTTTGAGATTGCAATTTAATTTCTGGAAATGTCATGTAATTAATGAAGCGGTGGGTAAGACATGTAAAAAGATTTACCAAGATTTTCTAAAAAAAAAGTAAAAAATAACTTCATTCATTTGTGAATAAGTCCTGAAAGTTTCATTAAAATCTGATTATTATTGGATTTTTGCAAGAATTTCAAGGTCAGTGTGATTTTCACATGAAAAAAGGCGCCAAAACACTAATGAGAAATATTACGTCGACCACTGAGGTAAAAAAAAAGGTTTTTAACCAAGATTTCGAACGTGCTAGAAAGGATTTTAAAAAATTAACAAAATTATACAAAAAATACTTTAGTCTTTCATCTTAATAATAACATAAACATTTTGACGATAAAGCTTTGTTTTTATTAAGTATGGGGTCTTCTTTCACCAGTTGATGCAGTTTTTTCATCGAGCAAATAGAGGTACCTACTTTATATTTTTTACTGTCGGTATTTATCTATCCACCAACGAGGATAGAATGTGGCACAAGGCCGGTTTAAAGTGGGCATCTCCGAGCCCGTAGGCTCGGCTAAAAATATAGCCTTTTTGAACCCGCCTAGACGGGTTCAAGGCCTGTCTACCTCCCCGGACGAAACCTTGCCCTTCGGCAAAGCCTCGTCCGGGTTCCTCTCTGCTAAAGCAGAGAGTTCGACAGACGAACGCAAGATTGACACGAATCCTACTACTCGTCTATTATATTATATTTATATTTTTTTACTGCCCCCCCATATGCACACATTGTTCTGCTAGCCATTTATACAAGGTAGTTCGGCAGGCTACTTGCCTTATTTACATTGTTCAGACTGTAGTCCTCATCTTTATTGTCATATTCACGACGTTTCGGCCGTTTTACGCTGCGGCCTTCTTCAGGTGATCGGAATGTCGAACTGAACTCTTTATTTCGTCCACAGGGGTAGATTGATCTAGTCCACGTGCCATGCCTCTTCCGGGTGTCTCAGTTATCTCCCTTTAACTCAACTCTACAAGTTTTTGTTCACCACTGCAGTAGCAGGGTATTGAACTCACAACTGTTTGGTTCAAGTCACTGGATCCAACGAACGCTTTTATCCACTGGGTCATGTATCCTCTGGTTCTGTTGTCTTCGATATCTCCTGTGAGTGTCAGATTCTCTGAACACTTTTCTTTATTATGTCCTAGAAATTTCAACTATCTCTTTCCGATTCTAAGTAAGCGTTTTCATTTTCCTTAAACATTGTTCGCTACTTACATTCTCTCATCATGTTAGTCTCAGCATTCTTCTGTAGAACTACATACCAATATGAGCACTGGTAAAAATGGTTGCTGAAGACATTAGATTTATAATACCCAGAAATTCATACACAGATGTCCTCAAGGACACATGGTGGATAAAGGCGTTGATCAGTGACAGGAGCCAAAGAGTGTGAGTTCAATACCCAGTTAAGGCAGTGGAGAACTTTCAGAGAGAAATTAACAGGAAATAACTGATAACTGCCATCCATTAATCATGAACGTGGAACTAGAACAGCCTACCCTTGTGAGCGAAATAAAGGGTTCAGTTCGACATTCCAACCACCTGAAGAAGGCCGGAGCATACAACGACCAAATAATGACAACGACCGTAATAAATATAGCGACATGTTCGAATAATGTAAATAAGAAAACTTCCATTCATCTGTAAGCACGCTACTTCTGAATGTACACTGTCGAACACGTAAAATTTCTCCGGAAAAAATAAACCCCCATTATAATTTTAGCGTTGACAATTTGTGGCTTTCTGCAGGAATTATCTTGCAAATATTTTGGTTGCTTTTTACAGTTAATAATCAATATTTTAGTTTGTTACCTGCTTGGCTTCGCCTTCAAATGCACCGATTTCAAGAATGGTTCTTGTTTTGTAATCTTTTCTTCTTTTTTTTTTCTGTTAATATTCCGTTGTTTTTCTTACTCTTTTTTACTCTGCCTTTCCGTTAATTACTTCCTGATCCTTTCGCTAACTTCAGAAATATTGCATGATGGGTTCAGACTAATCTTGCGCGTATTTAGTTTATTTCTTTGATATATTAACTTTCCTCGTGAATATGATTCACCCCGCAGGAAGTGTTCTTATTATCAATATCTCTAACCTTGGATGCCAGAAAAGTATGTAGGTTACAACAAGCTATTTCATTCATAATTTAGTTGAAAAATACCTGCTTATCTCCTCAGCAGATTCACACAACACAGGATGTTATATTTGTCCTGAGCTTGACTTCAATCAATTTCAAATCGACGTAAAGGTGCTTCCCTGCGTTTTTTGGTTGTAACCTAGAAAAGGCTACTGAATGAGGAATAACCAAAACGAAGGTTGGAAATGAAATGGTAATCTTTATAACATCAACAAAATACAATACTCGCCAGCGGCATGAAGTAGGTAAACCACTGCTAATGGCGGGCTACTTAGACAGCATATTATCCCTACTTACAATAGTGCGCAAAGTATTTATTAGGATTGGAACATACCCATTAGTGTTCATAGGTACGGTATATAACCCTGTGATAGATAGATAGATAGATAGATAGATAGATAGATAGATAGATAGATAGATAGATAGATAGATAGATGAAGTGACTGTGTGTTGTAATCTAGGAAAGGTTATTGAATGAGGAATTGTTGATCATGATGACGACGGTCGTCTTTGAGTATAAAATCCAGAGGTTAGCAGTGACTATTTCGAAGACAGTAGGGAAGCGTTGTTCAGGTTAGCAGTGGATATCCCGGTAAAAGTAGCAGAGCGTAGTTCTTCCTTCTGTTCCTCTTCGTCTGGCAAGCTGGTACGTCCATTCGGATAGAGTGAACAAAATTTTATACACGACGGATTAAATATTCTACGTCTTCTGATTGGTTAACCTTCTATTGGTGGACTATAAAGTGAGTCAAGTCATTTGGGATAGCTCACGAGTACATACGTATACACAAAAAACTGCAACAGGAATAACCAAAACGGAGGTTGGAAATGGAAATGGAAATGGAGATGGTAATCTTTATAACATCAACAAAATACAATGCTCGCCAGCGGCGTGAAGTAGGTAAACCACTGCTAGTGGTGGACTGCTTGGACGACATATTACCTCCTCTTACAATAGTGTATTGTAACATATTTATGAGGATTGGAATATATCCATTAGTGTTTATAGGTAAGCTATATAACACTTTTCTATAAATAATTTCATGGTAATTGTTCCGATGTGCTGTAGACTTTATGAATTTAAGCGCAGTATTAGTCTAGCAACAAGGTCATATCAATTTACAGTTGAAATGGTTAGATGCAACCGCAAGTTCTATGCTAGCAGTTTCTTCTCTCGCACTTCTCGCTCGTGGAACTCTCTTCCGGCTTCTTGGTTTCTAGTCAGGTTTGATCTTCAAAAATTTAAATTCAATTTCAATAGTTATCTGCTGTCTTCCTGATTACTTTTCTATTCTTTTCGCTCCTTAAAGAGGTCTCTCTATTTTTCTTCCACATTCAGTGTCTTCGTGGATTTACTGGTTTGCATGGGGTGGTTTTGACTTGAAAAGAATAAATGTCGCTTATGTTTTGTTCTTTTTTTCATTGTTTGATTTTCTTTCTTCTTCTTTTTAACTTGACGAACTCCGAACACTGCATTAATATATGGATAAAACTGTTGTTAGTTTTTTTAATATCATTTCACCCCAAGAAAGGCAACAAAGCAACTAAGATGCAAGGAAGTGCTGAGTGGGAAAGAATATAAGAAAGACATTATTAAGCAGCGATAACAATAAAAGAACAGAAATTAAGAAGTCAGACGATAACGGTTGACATTGCAGTTAAAGTTTTGAAGGTCAATTTAACTGAAAAGCAAGAAGCCAGAAGAGAGTTCCACAAGCAAGAAGTGCAAGAGACGGAACTATTAGCATAGAACTTACGGTCACACTTAGCCATTTCAAGTGTAAAATGATGAGACCTAACCGCCAATCTAGTACTACGCTTAAAATTCATAGAGTCTAGCTGCCATAGAGGAAAGACGATCAGAACAATTAGCATGAAAGTATTTATAGAAAAGGCACAGGAAAGCTACATTACGGCGATGGGAAAGTAACTGAAGCCAATATGGCAGGTCGGGACCAATGACATTTCAGATTCTTCTTTGGGTTTTATCAAAGATATTTAAATAAATAGCAGGTCCACTGACTATATGTGACAGGAATACATTAATCATGGACAAATGGTAGACTTATAGATATATAAGAAAGATTCGGGAGAGAAAACTTGTCAAGCACAACACAGAGAACCAACGTTACTATCATTAGAAAGAGCAATTGATTTGATATAATATTTCCACTTCATGTCACTGGAGAAAACGTTAGGCCTAGAAGGCGCGCACGAGTCACTCTCCTGGCGGTTAGCACCAGCCATGCTGATGAAAAGGAGAAAGTTTTCTCTCGGGCGATTAATCGAGAGCAGTTTCGTTTTGGGGAGTTAAAATGAACAAGCCATTACTTACGTCAGTTAACAAATACACGTCATATTTTGGATTAATTGTCAATTTGACCTTATCGAAGCGATTAAACTTATTATTTAGACAAGTAAATAGTTATAACATCAACACAGATACAGAGTTGGGAACTGATGATATCAGGATGGCCGTTAATGAAAATTAGAAGCAGTTATATAGAAACAAAGTTTCACTGCTGACACATGTGTTTGAACGTAGATCACCAGGAAACAAACACTTCCTATTTCATTAAACTAGGTAGATCGCGTGACCATAGAGAAAACGTATATAGAGAGGAAGTCGCGTGACGTCTATTTGTCATTTTCTATTCTTGTCTATCCTCCCTTACCGTGTTCGCTATTTCTCCTCTATCCTCTATACTATACGGATCTCCATTTCTTAATACTATTTCATTATACGAAGTACTATTAGTACAAGTTATTATTCTAATACGTCTGATACGAGTATTGTTTAACGGTGTATTATAATTAGTATCTGCGATTACAAAGTCTCTACTACGTTGGCATAGACGACGTATCAAGCAAGTACACGTTATCATCACAATAGTGTTAACAAAATGTCGTTTTGACGACATAAAAAAGCAACGTAGGTCCACGGATAGGGCTTTGGGGAACAGCTGTCAATTAATGCAAAAAGATCTAGAAGATTAGCCGTTCAATCAACTTTCATTTCGATCTCATTAAACTAGCTAGATCGCAGATATATAGAGGAAATCGCGTGACGTCTATATGTCTTTTTCTATTCTTGTTTATCCTCCCTTACTGTGTTCGATATTTTTCCTCTATCCACTATACTATACGGATCTTCATTTCTTTTCAATACTTTTTCACTATGCGAAGTACTATTAGTACGGGTATCATTCTAAGACATCTGATACGAGCATTGTTCAACAGTGTATTATAATTGGTATCTGCTATTACAAAGTCTCTACTACGTTGGTATGGACGACGTATCAAGCAAGCACGCGCTGTCATCAAGACAGTGGCAACAAAGTGTCGTTTTGACGACATAAAAAAGCAACGTAGGTCCACGGATAGGGCTCTGGGGAACAGCTGTCAATTAATGCAAAAAGATCTAGAAGATTAGCCGTTCAAGATAACTTTCATTTCGCGATTTGATAAGAAAAACTGAATCAGTTCGAAAATTCGTCCAGAAATACCAGAACCTTTCAACTTGTGATAAAGACCAGCATCCCAAACAATTGACAATTCCTTTGATATATCCGAAGCGACAACCTGAACTTTACCATTCTTATCTAAAGCTTGAAAGACTCTTTTATCGTTAACAAATAAGCAATTGACCTAGAGAAACGAAAGCCATAGTTCTTAAAGACTGGAACTACAGTAAGTAATTTCCAAGAAGCAGGGAAAAAAGAATCAGCAAGCCACTTATTGTAGAGTTTAGTTAGTGATAATTCTCTTCTTTTTTTTTACTTTTTAAAAATATTCTCATGACTGATACAACGAAAAGAAATATGAATAAACTAGTAAAACAAAATCACCTACCACCTCAAACTTTTCTTCTTCAATATTCGCGGAATACGTACCAATTTATGTAGGGTAGAATCATTTTCCCTTGAAACGTGCTCCAGATATCCTCGCATTTTGCGGAACTAATTTAAATTCTTGTTTCCCTCGCAGTGAATGCTTTGTTATCGAAAAAAATCCTAGCATACATATGCATGACCTTGGTGTCTATATCTGCGAAAAACCTTCCAATTGTAATGGAATTGTCTCTTGAATCCCCAGATGATTCTTTGATGTGCTTTCAACCTTAGGTATTGCATTCCGTTAGCGGTCTCTTTTCCCTTTATCTCTAGACTGTAGTAATAATTAAGACAAAACTGACAAGATTATTTGTCTACTGGCATTTCAATGTTTGGTGATTGTAATGCTCATCACGTCAAGTAGCTTAATTATTCCGATGCTACTGATATTACCAGTTTTCAGGCTTTTCCGTTGATCAATCTCTTAGTCAAATAGTGGATCTTCCTCCATGTTAGTCTCAGCATTCTTCTGTAGAACTACATAACTGTTAACTCAAATACTTCTGTTCATCTGTAAATCATTTCCCTTAAAAGGTGCTCTAGATAGCTTCTCACTTTAAATTCTTGTTTCATCATAGAAAAGTAGAAATCAGGAGAGCAAGAATCGGCAGGGCACTTATTGTACAGTTTAGAGATAACAGTCTAAGAGCACATATTTTAAGGACTATTATGGGATACCATCAAATCTGAATGCTTTGAAGGGATCAAGTTTAGAGATGATTGCAGAATTATTTGCATGACATTCAATAGAGACTAAGTTTTAAGTGAAAATTCAGGCAAAGATATTGCATGCGAATCAAGAGTAGAATTTCAAAATAATTTATAAACCAAGCATTCTGTTTTATCAGTAGAACTGGGATTAAAAATGTCCTCTTATTTAAGACACTATTGCAGAGACACCAGTAGTCACGAGAACAAAAGTTGTTAGAACCCATACGGCAACTCATTTTAGCCGCAAGCGATGGCCTAGTCTGTTTTATCACACGTTTACAACAATTACGGGCAGACATAAACAGGCGTCTGTTGTGAACCAATTTATCATGCTGGAACACCCGGAAGAAGTGATACATGCGGGCTATAGCGGCTGAACAGGCCAGTGTGACCCACGGAGAAGATTCTGATGCACTGATGCCAATTTTAAAACCAGAAGAAACTCCTACGGTACAGTTCTTAATAGGAAGCTTAAGAATCTCAATTCAAGTGGCGTCTGGAAAAAAATTATCAATCAGTATGCTAGTAAAAGAAAGCAATCTTGCGAATAAGAGGTCCATTTCTAGTAGACAACTCAAAAGAGATATGAACAGATACTACTGCGTGATTCGAAATGCCAAAAGGACAGAGTTGTGATGCTCGATAAGAGCTAGATGAGGAGGTAAGAAACAAATCAAGTAAAGAA
This sequence comes from Acanthosepion pharaonis, assembly GCA_903632075.3. NCBI lineage: Eukaryota > Metazoa > Mollusca > Cephalopoda > Sepiida > Sepiidae > Acanthosepion > Acanthosepion pharaonis. Next base: position 316,871 of record CAHIKZ030001976.1, read on the forward strand.
ACATGTTCATCTTGTTGGAAATTACCTATTGTAGTTGCAGTCTTATGGCTTTCGTTTCTCTAGGTCAACTGCTAAATGTATTAACGATTATTACTGAAAGAGTATATCAAGCTTTCGATAAGAATGGTAAAGCTCAAGTTGTTCCTTCGGATATATCAATATCGGATAACTGTTGTTATGACAACGCGTGCTTGCTTGATACGTCGTCTATACCAACGTAGTAAAGACTTTGTAGTCTCAGATACCAATTATAATATGTCGTTGAACAATACTCGTATCAGACGTCTTAGAATAATACTTGTACTAATAGTACTTCGAATAATGAAATAGTATTAAGAAATGGAGATCCGTATAGTATAGAGGACAGAGGAGAAATAGCGAAAACAGTAAAGGAGGATAGACAAGAATAGTAAAACAAAAAATAGATGCCACGCGACTTCCTCTATATATAAATTTTCTCTATGGTCATGTGATCTGCCTAGTTTAATGAGATCGAAATGAAAGTTGTCTTGAACGGCCACTCTTATAGATTAATTCAACTGTTCCTCAGATGCCTATCCTTGGACTTACGTAATTGAAAATTTTCATCAACTTTTCTGATGGCATCAGTACACATCTCGGTATCTATGCTGATAACACAACAAACTGTCCAGAATGTGGCTAAGACTAAAATATAATGTGGCCTCAAAGTTGCCCACCCATCAAAAGTATGAACTGGTTCAAGAACAATAACTTAAGGTGTTTTGAGCAGTGTGGAGGAATTTCTTTTGCCTTGATTTCTTATAATCTTCCTTATGTAGTAACTCAAAATATGAATAAACTTTGGCTTCGCTAGTCACCAAAAGGAATTACTAGTAAGATCAGTCAGTTAAGTGCCATATGTGATACATATTTGGACGATCATGTTTCTTTCGATTCATAACAGACTAGGCAAAAGATTTTTCCTGCAGTAGGTTGTCGTTACTTTCCGCGGTAGACTGATTGGCTACAAGGCTACATGACCCAGTCTGTCCTCTTATTCAACCCATAGCTGGGAGGGAGAAAAGATGGAGACATCCGTTTTCATATTTTTCACTCTGTTTTCCGGAAAGATATAGTTACATTGAATTATGGCATCTGGAAGACAGCAGCCCGGAATAAATCCTTTTAATGTGCGCCTGGTAACGTAGTATTTCCTAATTGTAAGAAAAGAATATATGACGGGCTGCTGAAAAGTCGTCGGCCTGATTAATTTCTCTAGAGCCGTATGCTGAAGCTCAGTTCTTTTGGATATTTATGAGGGGCTTCAACCCACTATACAAAATCAGGTCACTAATATACTTTCCATGAAAAGTGTTTAGGCGAATTCAGTCAGCTAAGCGCCGTACGTGATACACGCTTAGGCGAGCATGGCTCTTTCTTTTTATGACTGACTAGACAGAAGATTTTTTCCGCAGGCTATCGTTACTTTCTGCAGTAGACTGGTTGCCAATCAAGGCTACACAGCCCAGTCTGTCCTCCTATTCAACCCATATCTGGGGGAGAAAAGATGGATTCATTAGATAGTAGCTTAAAATGACAGTTTTTCCTCAGTCCGTTTACTTTTGTTTTCTCTTTTTTTTTATTTTCTTTTTTAACCTTTTCACTATTCACCCAACTCCAGATCTCCAATATGTAATAGTAATAAAAATTATTATAAATACATAAGGGAACCAGTAGATTATATTCTATTAATTTTTAAACAAATTGTGGCATTTCCTAAGAAGGTGAAATGAAGCAAACGATTAAATGCTCTTATTACCACTAGTGTTAAATATCTCTTGTCGCTTTCTCCCTAAATACGACCATCTTTTTCAATCTTTTACCATAGACTTAACCCCCTTCACACCGTGAGGTTCCATATTGTGTGTTTTGTTAGCCTTATTATGAATTGGGATTGATAGTGGAGTGGTTTCCTGTTGCCTTCTCCACGGTGATTTATCGAGACACCACCTCTGATAGAATTGGAGATCCTACCGTAATTCAGCATTGGTGGCCACAACCTGACCAACATAAGATATGCAGACGGCACACTACTGATAGCAGACACAGAAAAACCTCCCACAGAAGGTAGCGAGGGAGATCGAGAAGAAAGGACTAACCATAAACTACAAGAAGACAAAATGAATGGTCATCAGTAAAAGGATGAGCCCGAAATGCGATTTGCAGTTCGAGGACATTAAAATCAAGCAAGCGCGGAAGTTTAAATATCTAGAAAGTGTTTTAACGGAGGACGGTAGATGCGACGCTTAGATCCGAAGACGGATTGGAATGGCCAAGGATGCATTTCAAAAGCTGGTCATAGTATTGCTAGACAGGAGGATTTCTTTGGTGACAAAAAATAAGAGGAATGAGCTGCTCGTGGCATCTGTCTTCCTATACGGCAGCGAATGTTGGACAGTCCCCCCCCAAAGATGAAGAAGAGGCTCTAGGCAGCGGAGATGTGGTTCTGCAAAAGGGTGCTAAGGATATCATGGAGCGAGCGTGAGAGCAACGATGAGGTCTTGGAAAGGATGCAAACGAGGAAGAAGCTTATGCTTAGCATAAGGAAGATTCAGATGAAATTTCTGGGACACGTGATGAGAAAAGTGGGCTTGGAAAATCTGATACTCACAGGGTGAACAGAGAAAAACAGGGACAAGAGAAAGCAACGCATGGCATACTTAACGGGCTTAAGCAAGTGGATACTAGAACAGGGTCTGGGAGAAATAACAAAAAGACAAACATTATTGAGAGCTACAAGGGACAGGAAGATGTGGAGGGCCATGCTCTCATACGCCCTGAAGGGACACGGAGCATAAAAGAAGAAGAACTCACAAGTTGGCCAAATATGATAAAAGAATTACTCTTAGTTGTTATTTTTTCACTTTCAGCGGCTGGAACTCCAACCTAATGAATCTTTTTCTTTCACCTTCTTTGCATGTTTTTTTATTCAAACGGAAACTACTCTTTCAACTAAGTTTTTATTAGCCTCAAAGTTATTTCTGCGTTCATGCACTCATTAGTAAATGCCAAGCAATACTTTATTTTGCACTGTATTGAAAAGTTCTTCCGTTGCGTGTGTCTTTGTGCTCGACAGTGTGAGTCGAATGAACAAAAGCTTGAAAATAGCTATTCAACAGCTTTTATTTCTGGTTGAAAGAGAATGCAAAGTACTAGTATTTTGAGAGGAAAAAGTGGGGTATCCCAGCTTCCCAGTTAACAAAATTTTTAAGTACAGTGGTTGTTTTGGTTGAGAGATTTCTCCGCTAGATCCCAGGAGAGGAACGAGTGTGAAACTGCTCGGAAAGGTCTCGTCTTTTGCAGCATGGGTTTTGTGTAGTTTTCCTTTGGTAGGTATCTCGAAGGGAGATTTATCGAGAGCCACAAGGGATAAAGAGAAGTGGAGAGCTATGATCGCCTACGTCCTGAAAGGACATGACACATAAAAAGAAAGAATCTTTTACCCATCGGCCAGTATTTGACCTTTTTTTCGGTGAAAAATACACAAAATATTTACAAAGATATACGTATAATTAACACTATTTTTGGCGAGCGACTGTTCTTGCTAGCAAAAGATGTTTACAAATCAAAATATTCACGTGCACATTCAAGAATAATTGCTTTTTAAAAAATCAGGTACGAGGGAAAAAGGAAAAATGCAACCAACAGAACAAAGTAAAATAAAATAAATTAAAATTAGAAAATAAATATAAAAATACTTCTTGTTTCTTTTCTGAAACTGAAACTTTGAAACTGTTGCTAATTAATAATTCAGATTAATCAAATTATACAATTCCATAAACACACACACACACACACACATATATATATATATATATATATATATATATATATATATATATATATATATAACACATAAAATGCAGTTGAATAATGAGAGTACGGAAGTTGGAAAGATAAAGATTTTCAATAACAGTTGGAAAAACAGGATTTTAAACGAAGAAAAAATTGATAAAGATAGAAACAAAAAATAAAGTGAAATAAAATTAAGAAAAGTAAGATGGCGGGCGAAGCTCAGGTGTGGGATGAAAGTCAAAAAGATGTATTTTGGTATCGACCTTAGACATCTGTTTATGTATTAGCAACTATTAAGATTTACTTCAGCATAAGTTGCGATGTCTATAGAGCGCATGATAAATTTACGCAATGTCACTACAGATTTTCACTTAGGTAAGCAAAAGACAATTTTTAACAGATTTGTCAGTCAAAAGACATTCAAAATGCAAATACAATAAATGCAGCCCTCAATAAAGATTTTTTTAAATAATCCAAAATTAAAAAATAAAAAAGCAACGCTTAAACCTGTAAAAGAAGGGATAAAAATAAAATAAATGTCAGAAACGGAGAAAAAGAAACCTTAAAAATATATCAAAAACAAATATTTCAACGTTTGAGCCCTGGCCACAACTTTACGGTTGAACAGTGACAGAGAAAAAAGAATTAATGCCCAGCAACTGGATGAACAGTGGTAGAGAAAAAAGACTTAATATTCAGCCACCGGATGAACAACGGTAGAGTAAAAAGACTTAATACTCAGCCACCGGATGAACAACAGTAGGGAAAAATGTTTTTATACCCAGGTACCGGATGAACAGTGGTAGAGAAAAAAGACTTAATATTCAGCCACCGGATGAACAACGGTAGAGTAAAAAGACTTAATATTCAGCCACCGGATGAACAACAGTATTAAAAAATGTTTTTATACCCAGGTACCGGATGAACAGTTGTAGAGAAAAAAAAGACTTAATATTCAGCCACCGGATGAACAACGGTAGAGTAAAAAAGACTTAATATTCAGCCACCGGACCGGATGAACAACAGTAGGGAAAATGTTTTTATACCCAGGTACCGGATGAACAGTTGTAGAGAAAAAAGACTTAATATTCAGCCACCGGATGAACAACGGTAGAGTAAAAAGACTTAATATTCAGCCACCGGATGAACAACAGTAGGGAAAAATGTTTTTATACCCAGGTACCGGATGAACAGTGGTAGAGAAAAAAAGACTTATTCAGCCACCGGATGAACAACGGTAGAGTAAAAAGACTTAATATTCAGCCACCGGATGAACAACAGTAGGGAAAAATGTTTTTATACCCAGGTACCGGATGAACAGTTGTAGAGAAAAAAGACTTAATATTCAGCCACCGGATGAACAACGGTAGAGTAAAAAGACTTAATATTCAGCCACCGGATGAACAACAGTAGGGAAAAATGTTTTTATACCCAGGTACCGGATGAACAGTTGTAGAGAAAAAAGACTTAATATTCAGCCACCGGATGAACAACGGTAGAGTAAAAAGACTTAATATTCAGCCACCGGATGAACAACAGTAGGGAAAAATGTTTTTATACCCAGGTACCGGATGAACAGTGGTAGAGAAAAAAGACTTAATATTCAGCCACCGGATGAACAACGGTAGAGAAAAATGACTTTATTCCCAGCTACCGGATGTTCAGTTGTAGAGAAAAATGACTTAATGCTCATCCACCGGGATGAACAATGGTCGAGAAAAATGACTTCATGCCCAGCTACCGGATGAACAGTGGTAGAGAAAAATGGCTTAATGCCCAGCCACTTGTTGAACAGTGGTAGAGAAAAAAAATTAATGCTCAGCCACCGGATGAACAATGGTCGAGAAAAATGACTTTATGCCCAGCTACCGGATGAACAGTGGTAGAGAAAAATGGCTTAATGCCCAGCCACTTGTTGAACAGTGGTAGAGAAAAAAAAATTAATGCTCAGCCACCGGATGAACAGTGGTAGAGAAAAATGTCTTAATGCTCAGCCACCAGATGAACAGTGACAGAGAAAAATGACTTTATGCCCAGCTACTGGATGAACAGTGGTAGAGAAAAAAGTCTTAATGCCCAACCACTGGATGAACAGTGGTAGAGAAAAATGACTTAATTCCTAGCCACCGGTTGAGCAGTGGTAGAGAAATATGATTTAATACTCAGTCACCGGTTGAACGGTGGGTAAACACTTGTAACTATGTTTATATCTCTCATGAAATATTTCATACCAATTATTTGTTGAATTTTGACTCAGGAACTTAAGCAGAAGGATTAAAATTGTTTAGGAACGAAGGGCTTAAAGGGTTAATAAAAAATCAGTGCATTTACTTAAAATATATTTGTAAAAATAACGTATAAATAGAAAATATATCAAAATAATTTTCTCTCTTAATATTTTCACGATTTTCATTTTACGAGCTCACGGATATATTATTCACGTCTATTTGTTGCTAATGTAGGTTATTGGTTTGTTTGGTTTGGTTTGGTTTTGTTTTACGGCATATCAATCTCAATGGGTCATTTATTGCCGACAACTTTTTTTCTCGTAATATATTTTTTTCTTCAAAAACTTATAGCTGGTAATATTTTCTCAAAAACCTACTGCGCCAATAGTTTTCTTGTTTCTTTGGGTTTTTTAAAAAACCTATTGCTAGTAATATCTTCGTTTTTTTCTTCAAATATTTATTTCTGGTAATAACTTTTTACAAAGTACTTATAATGCTTTTTACCTCAGTTTCATGGTTAACTATTTGCCCATAGCTGGGACCCTAACAGGTGCTACCACCCAGAATCAGGGTGGACCTGGGAACACCAACAATTAAAAGGTGGTTCCACACTCCTCAAAGCCTCCCGGTCAGAGGCCTTGCTGTTGGACTTATTTTGTCGTCTTACCCTGGACGCGGATGTTGTCTGTCGCCATACCCAGGACGGCAATTATACTTGAGTTGTACTTTATATTTTTTTAATAATTTAAAAATATATTTTCCCTATATAGCTGAATTTATTGTATTTGCAATCTTATCAGTCATTTGGATGACGAACGAATCTGTTAAAGAGTTTCTTTTGCGTGCCTAGCTTAAATAAATTTCTTTAAAATTAAAAAGTGCAATTGCAACACATAAACTTGAAAAGGAAGAGTAAATAATAATTTAAATGCAAGGGTTAATAATAATATAAAATTCTGAAACGGGGCAAATGAAGCCGTAAAATAGATTCAGAACAAATATTTTAACCCTTTGAGCCGTAACCACCGCTTTACCGGTGGTAGAGAAAAATGACTTAACGCCCAGTCTCCGGTGAAACAGCGGTAGATAAAAATCACTTAATGCCAAGCTATAGGTTGAACGGTGGGTAAACTTTTGTAACTATTTTTGTGTCTACCGTGAAACATTACATATCAGTTATTTGCGAATTTTGACTCAGGAGCTCAGGCAGAAGGGTTAGAATTGTCTGTAGTTTTCATTTGTTTTGTTTTTATTTTTTTATCTTTTTAACATGAATTTTTTAACATTCCTTGTATTGGTCAAACAGTCTCTTTTAAGTTGTTATTTGAGATAAGATCTGGATGGATTCATGCTGCTCTGAATTCCCTTGGTCAGTTTGACTGTTTTATTGGTCCTGGAGAGGAGATGTGTCTGTGTGTTATTTGGTTTTTAGGGAGTGAGTGAGTATGATGTGTGTAAGCATGTATATTCATGTGGGTGTGTAAGTGTGAGGCCTCAACACCTTCGTAAGCATGTCTGTCTTGTGTGGGTTAGAAATGTGAGTAGGTTTTGATTTGTAGGATTATATAATAATACTATCTATATGGTTAAATTTATGATTAAGCCCGGCTGGATAGTGCGTTTTTAAACGTTGTATCCACTTATTTTCTTTGAGCTCTAAAACTTTTCTAATATTATCTACTCTAGACTTTTTTATTCTCTCAATTATAGTGAATTTGGTATGGGTTTTAAAATCTTGTTTTTCTAGGCGGAAATGTTATTCTACAGGTAATAATTTTTCATGAGGAATCAACATAATTCGATTGCGATAATTATTAATTCTGTAGTGAAATGGCCATTCAGATTTTCCTACATATTGTTTCTGGCATAGGGTGCATTCTAGGAGGTAAATTATGTTATGACTTCTACAGTTAGAATCGTGGTAGATTTTGAAAGTAGATTTAGTGACTGAGCTAGTGAATGTATTCATGTGTCTAATGTGGTTGCACACCAGGCTTATTTTGTTGTTACATGGTTGGGAAAATCCTGTTGTTTTTGTTGTTGGTTTATTACGGATTACCTTGTCCCCTGAAATGTGGTTACTACCTATGATTTCTTTTAGGTTCTTAGGTCTATGATATGCAAGAAGGCCGGGTTCCTTAATACAATTTTTTAGGTCTGGTTTGAGATGTAGTATTTCCCAGCGACTTTTGATTATTTGGGATAGTGAAGGCAGCGTGGGGTTGAAAGTGGTTACTAGAGGGATGCGGCTAGATTTATTTTTAATCTTGTATATTAGGGTGTCTTCTCTAGGTGTGGAAATTGCTTTATTTATTTGTTCTCTGATTAGATGTTGTTTATAGCTACGTGTTGTGAATTGATGCTCCAGATTTTCAATGTGTTTATTTAATTTTTCCTTGTTGGAACATATCCTTCTGAGTCTAAGTGCTTGTGAATAGGGAAGGTTCTCTTTGAGGTGTTTAGGGTGGGAAGACTTAAAGTGTAGATAGTTGTGGGTGTCGGTGATTTTAGTGTGTAGTGTCGTTTGTAGTTTCCTGTTTTCATCTATGTAAATGCGAGTGTCTAAAAATGTTACTGATGTTGTGGATTTTTCATAGTCAAACTTAATTGAGTCGTGCACTGTGTTTAGGGTCATAAGGAATTGGGTAAGTTTGTCATCACTACCCGTGTATACAAAGAATATATCATCGATATATCTTGCATAGAATACGCAGTCGCTACCAATGAGAGGATAGATATGGGTCTCCTCAAATTTCTCCATAAATATTGTAGCATATGATGGAGCTGCAATTGTGCCCATGGCACAGCTTCTTACTTGCAGCTAGTGTGCTCCATTGAAGTTGAAAGTATTCAATGTAAGAATATGCTCCATGAGTTTCATGATAACTTCTGTGGAGGTGTCTTGTTTTCTTCTTTTAGTAAGGGCTTCCTAAAGTGCGGTTAGCCCTTCGATGTGTTTAATGTTTGAATAGAGTGATCTTACGTCCATAGTCACTGGAATAGCATTCTCTGGAACTGTTTGTATGTGATTAATTTTCTTTAATATATATATATATATATATATATATATATATATATTTCGCTAACAGTATATACGTGAAGAAGGGTTGACGCAAAGGTTACTTAAATGATTTTTTAATAGTAATAATTTATATAAATAAACATTGACTTCATACTACAAAATTGTTTAAAATCTTTGATACAAATGAAAGTATCTTAATAGTATTAAAAATGCATCTAAGGACCATTTGGGCCCACCCTTCTTCAGAGATAAACGGTTAGCAAAAATCATGTAAGGGCCAAGTAGGGTAGGAAACTACAAGGAACCGATATTAAAAGAGAAAATTGCTTTATATATTTCTGTTGCTTCTTCAGTTTAGTGATCAATTTTGTTCGTTTTTTATTTTATACGAATTATATTGGTTTCGCAATTGGTTGAAGAAGAAATAGCGAAAAAAAACTGAGAATTATTAGTGTTTCAGCCACGAAAAGGGAACGGCTAAATTTCTTCTTTTGCCAACAGAAGGAGGCGGGGGGTCTTCCTAATTTGATTATAACTGCCTCAGCAATTCTCAATACATGCCGAGAAATTATCCTGTCTATACGAGTTGCGTTCAAAAATATTCGACTTCATTCTTTCCATCCCAAACTCATGTTGCTTTGGTAAAGTTCTTTGGGTAGAAGGTGGCGCCACCTTTCCTGCATATGTGTGAAAGTTTTCGCACAGATAAGCCACATCACTTCCCGACTGTTATGCCTATGAGGCTGGCATCATCTCCCAAACGAAGGATTTTGACCACACGAGATTAGTTTGGGCGGGAAATTTTTTTAAAAAATCTCAGAATGATAGTGGGCAAACTCATGACAATATTGAAAGACGTGACACCTTTCAATGAGCAGGAAGTTCTTCAGGCAAATAATGATTTTTTTAACGTGGATATCAAACTTATAAATAAAAAAGCAAGAAGGAAATGCGGAGGGGAATAAAAGAAACGCCAATTACAGTTTATATCAAAACGTTAAGGATAGGGAGACATTCGGCTTTCAAATTTGAATTTTAATCTCTGATGTATCTTGATGATAAACATATATATTTTATTGCACTTATTTTTAAGCAATTTTAGTTAAATGTTATTTCTCTTAGTTTTGAAACGAAATTTCTTAGATTACCAATCAGTATCCCAAATTATTCACACCGTATTTTAGGATTTTTTTTTTTTTGTAAATAGTTTGAGTAAGTTATTTTAATCACTCTATTTAAAACGTTTTTTTTAAGTGTATTTAAGAATAAAAAGGAAAGTTATAAAAAGGGAAAAAAGATCAAATAAATAAGAAATAATAAAAAATTTAAAAGGGGGGAGAGAAAGAAAAGTAAGTCGTAAGACGAGCCAATATAATAACGCGTATTTTTTTGTATTTTATATATATATATATATATATTATAAATTAATTGATTTAAAATATGGTTTTTTAGTAGCTAATAATTGATGCAATGATACTGACATAATACCTAGACATCCCTTGTCCAATTCAAGTAGAATATTCTATAACCATGGAAACGTGATTTTTAGCTGTGTTTTTTAAAACCCAGTAATTTTTAAAAAACTTCACTTCAAAATTCGCTTGAGGATGAAATGGAACTAATGCTTTTAATTTAATTTGAAAAATTAAATTCGGGGCTTTTTAGCTTCTATTTTTGAAAACATGGTTAGAACTGAAACAGCGGAAAAAAACATATTTTAAATCAATTAATTTATAATATTATGCTCTTGAAATTTACATTTGAAGCACTATTTTGTAAAAATAAAAATATCTATAAGAACATCGGATATATATATCTTATTTCTTATATTTTATATATATATATATACATATATATATATATACATGAATTATTCACAAAAACTAATGCAAAGGTTAATGATTTAAATGGCGAGACATCCATCATCGCAAACAATTCAAATAATATAAAAAACCTCCGAATCCGTTATGAATGAAATGATCCTTGTTTATATAAATTTCTGCCGTATTAGTTCTTATTTTTACTACAAGGTTTCGTCTGTTTCTACAGACATCTTCAGGTATGGAATAGATGTTGTTCTTGTTTTTTCTCTTAGTAATAAGAGGACAACGAAAATATATGTATTGTTGTATCCCGAAAATGCTATTAAAAAAATGAGTTATTGTTTTTGGAACGCGCCAAAGCAACGCTGAGTTTGATTTTAATTTTTTTAAAGGTTGTGCGTTCATATAAAATATGGTGATGAACAAATTTTTACTGGTAAATTTTTCTGTCAAAGTGGCATGAACTATATTGTTCAATAATTACAGTAATGTCGCACTTATTATCCAAAAGTCGCACTTGGATCAGTTATTTAAATTACGATAAACGTGCAATCAATTTACAAATACATGAATTATTCACACAAAAAACTAATGCAAAGGTTAATGATTTAAATGGCGAGACATCCATCATCGCAAACAATTCAAATAATATACAAAAACCTCCGAATCCGTTATGAATGAAATGACCCTTGTTTATATAAATTTATATAATATTTATATAAATTTCTGCCGTATTATATATATATATATATATATATATATATATATATATATGTTCATTAGTTTGATTTTTTTTCTTTTTCTTAAAAAAACCCACATTGTCTTGGGGGCATGTAGGAAAATCAGTTCAACCAAGCATACCCGATTTATAACATCAAATAGCCCAAGTCTAGACTTGATTAGCTGCCGTTTTCTGGAGAAATTTATATAAATCACGTTCTAAAGCTAGTAGTAAATTTACTCTGAGTGCGGTAAACTTACCTTGTCAGAGGATAAGGACAGACGAGTTCTCTATTTTGAAGGGCAGAGTCTCGTCTCGGGAAATTGATTCCGTTTTTACGTGATCTATAGGAATTTTTATATATGAGCCTACGGGCCTGGGATACCCCACTTTAAAACTCGGCCTTGTGCCACATCTTGCTGCGTGGGGTAGCGGGTAAATGATATTTACTCTGGGTGTGGTATGCTTACCTGGCACATGTCAGAGGTTATCCCCCAGACGAGGCTCTGCCGAAGAAAAGAAGAAAAATTGATTATTCGACTAACTTAGAACACATAACTAAAACAATACACACAAAAACAAAAGAAAAAGATACATAATTTGGTTTTACCCACCTTATGATAATATAATAAAAACAAAACGATGAAAAATATTCTTTAAATTAATTGAAAAACATTTCCCGAAGAATAGTAACCTATCAAAAAACATTAACAAAAATACTATAAAAATCATTTATAGTTGTATGAATGATATGGAGAAAATAATAAACATAATAAAAATTTAAAATAAAAACAATAGCAATTATAACAACACACATCTGCAAAATAGCAGTAATAATAATTGCAATTGTGGAAATAAAAATAAGCCTCCACTTAATAATAAATGTTTAACTAATAATATAATATATAAAGCAACTGTATCAAATATCATCACAGAAGAAAAGATTTATATAGAAGCTACCGAGACCACTTTTAAATAAAGATTTAATAATCATATGGTATCATTTAAAATAGATAAATATGCAAATAGCACAACATTATCAAAATATATAGAGAGTCAAAAAGAAAAGAAAATACCTAATATAGTTAAATGGGAAATGATAAAAAAGCACCCCCATATAATATTACCAGTAGGAAGTGTTAATTATGAATATTAACTCTTAATAATCAAATTCAATTATTAAATAAGAAGAATGGGATAATGGGTTGATGCTGACATATTAACAAATATTTACTTTGTTACTTTAATAATAATATAACATAAAAATCAATTAAAATATTAATTAAACATATTAATTAATAATACAAATGTAATATAGAATTTTATAATTTAATTAATAATACAAATTAACAAATATTACAATTTAACTAAAAATATATAATATAATAACTTCTATATAAACCATAAAAAAATTAATTAATTTCGAAGAAAAAAATTTACAACTGGAAGAAAGATCTACAGTTGAAAATATGAAAAACGTAAACAAAAGCAAAGTTTCAGGAACGTCGCGTGTATAAAAGAATGCTAAATTTATAAATAGGCACGTGTACAAAACGGCGTAAAATAAAAGCGGATTGAAAAATACACGGAACAAATTGAAAAAATTGAAAAAATTGGAAATATCGTTTAAAACCACAGCCGCTGAAGACTGGCAATTTTACCATGAAATTCGATTCAAATAAAAAAAAAACTGATTATCTGAACGTTAAGTATTCTTTTAATATTTAATGAATTGCTGAATCTGTAATTTCCTATTTTCTTGCTGAACACTGAAGATCTTAATACCATCATGAATTGTACACCTTCACGTGTCATATATATATATATATATATCTGTAATTTCCTATTTTCTTGCTGCACACTGAAGATCTTAATACCATCATGAATTGTACACATTTCACGTGTCATCAATATATATATATATATATATATATATATATATATATATATATATATGTGTGTGTGTGTATGTAAATATATATATATATATATATATATATATATATATATATATATATATCCCAATTGTATGACACTAGCTGCTTTTTATCACTTGAAATATGTTGATATATTCGGGAATGTTTCCTGGTAAAGTGGTGTAAACCCTATCATTTTTGTAGTTGACCATAGTCTCCGCAGGGAAAACTTTATCATCTGACAAATGAAGCCCCTTGTAGTGTCTTAATAAACATATTATCAGCAGCAGCTCAGAGTGTATAAAAACAGGCGAATCTTTAAGTAACTCTCTTTTCTTGTTTTTCCTCCTGTCGCAGTATGTACCATCAACTTTTCACACCGAAACAAAAAAAAAAAAAGGATCGTGGACGCTTCACATATAAACACACCTACACAGGGCAAGTCACACCCAAATACATTAAAATTTTTCGTTGTGTATTCCATTTATTTTTAGGTAAAGAACTCTTAAACTTTGCTTTTGATATTTTTGAAATCTCGTATTGCAGATCAATCAGTCTATGATATTTTGTGCATGTACTATTTCACCATCATTATTTCATGTGAAATGTTCTCGTCGAAAACTTACACATTAATTATAGAAAGTAGCCAACACAATGAAACGTTTGTCTGTAGCATTCTCTATCTTCTCCAGTATTCCCCCCTCTACCAAGCGGTTTTTGCTTGGAGATACTTGCGAGTGGGTGTCGTCATTGAATCGTGTATGGTTTTAGCCATAAATCCTCCTTTACAATTCTCTTTTACAATCCTCCTTAGCGACCTATACAAAATATACTTCTCTTTTGCGATCTCTCATTCATCTCCCTGGATTTCTCTTCATCTCCCTTTGTGATGACTTCCGTGACTACAAAATAAACGGTTTCTTCCAGGAATTGGATTTGGTGAGGTTTCTTTGCTCTTCTTCAAACTTGTCCCACGCCTAAAAAAACAGTTTTTCTGGAAAACATTTTAACTGTTTTATCACCATAAAATTATTTATACCAGCCATATTCAATGTGACAAATCGGACTTTTACCACATCTAAGCTAAGCTTAGAAAATCTTTATAATGATAAACTTCCACTTAGTGTAATAGTTAGCAAGCTTAGGCGACGGAGATGTGGTTCTACAGAAGGATGCTAAGGATTTCATGGACCGAACGTGTGAGCAACGATGAGAGGATGCAAACAAAGAGGAATATACTTAACATCAGGAAGAGGCAGCTGAAATTCCTGGGACACATAATGAGGAAGGTGGGCCTGGAGAATCTGATACTCACAGGTCGAAGAGAGAGCAAGAGAGACAAGAGAAAATGCATGACATACCTAGCGGCTTTAAGTAATTGGATGACCGAACGAGGTCTGGGGGAGATAACAGAGGAAAGGAACTTGTTGAGAGCGGCAAAGGATAGAGGGAGGTGGAGAGGCATGATCGCCTACGTCCTGAAAGGACACGACACAAAGAAAGAAAGAAAGAAAGAAAGAAAGAAAGAGAGTTCGATCCACCTAGGGTACTCCACATTTTTGACCTTGTGCCACATCTAAGCTACGCTTAGAAAATCCCTATATTTGGACGCTTCAACGTGGTGTAATAGTTAGTATGCTTCTTTCGCTAGAACAATTACAACTGAATACTGATTTTGATCCTCACTGGGTGCCCAAGAGTTTCGGCCTTGTGCCACATCTTAGCTACGATTAGAAAATCATTTTTTAGTACTTCGACATGGTGTAATGGCTAGCAAGCTTGTCTTGCAAGATCACTTACGAATAAGCAGTGAGTTCGATCTTTTATTGGGTGCTCTAAATTTTCGGCCTTGTACCACTTAAAAGCTAAGATTAGAAAATCATTTCTTAGCATTTCGATATGGGGAAATGTTTAGCAAGCTTGTCTCGCGAGATCAGTTACAAGTGAGTTCTGTCCACACTGGATTCTCTACATTTCCCTGAAAACATACGGCAAGAAAATCATTGTTTGACTCTTCGACGTAGTGTATTGATTAGTAACTATGTCTCGCTAGATCAATTACGACCGAATACTGATTTCGATCCTCATTGGGTGTCCCATACTTCTAGCCTTGTTCCACATGTAATCTACGTTTAAAAAATCATTTGGGGCACTCGACGTGGTGTAATGGTTAGTAACCTTGACTCGCTAAATCAAATGCGACTGAATTTTTGGGTTACAAATAGCGATTATCTCCCTTTCATCGAGATAGTCACGAGGATCATGTGACAGCCGGTGAATGACGTCAGGAGGGAGACTGTCAAGAGCAGTTGTCATGTTGATCCCAGAGATGAAGGACGTCCTTAGGCCACAACAGTAGGTCTTCCAGGGAAAAGCGCACAGCCTAACCCAGTTCAATGAGAAACCGTTGTAATCCCAAGTTTTCCCTTCGGAAAATATAACAAGGTTCCCCTTTCTTAAACATTGTTTGTTGAGATGTATGTTTTATTTTCTTTGCATGGGACACACACACACACACACACACACACACACACACACACACATATATATATATATATATATATATATATATATAATTTTGTGTATGACCTACCATTATAAACTTCTCTGTGAACTAAGCATGCATGCTATTCTTTTTTCATTTAGCTATTCTGATCTGTCTGTGAAATATCAGTGTTATATCCTGGATATAGCAATGCACCTAATGAGAGAAATGTATTAGGGAAAACAAATATTTTTTTTCCTATGTTCTTGTTACAACACGTTCATACACTGGCCACACCAGGAAGAGGTCCACTACTGGACCATGTGAAGTCAATACAGTTCACAATGGAAAGAGAAAACCACAAACTAGCATTCCTGGATGTACATATGAACAAGAAATGGTCAGTATAAGTAGTACCCTACAACATGACAACTACCCCAGGTACATGACAACAGCTCCAACAAACTAGGATAGAAGAGTCCAGGAGAATAATAACACTCGGAAAACAACCTCGGTCTGCCTACTAGGATCATGACTGGGTACCCCATACTTTCTACATTGTTCCACATCTATGCTATGCTTAGAAAAGTCTTCTATTTGGGCATGTGGTGAGATGCTTAGCACCATTGTTCCACAAGATTGTTTATGACTGAATAGTGAATTCGATCCTCGCTGTGTGCTCCACAATTCGGCCTTGTGCCTCACCTATGCTTTCCGTCTTATACTGCATCTAAACTTCGATTAGTAAATCCCTATCATAACGTTACATTCCTTAGAGACAATCATTCGGACATTCACTGCTCTGGACTGGCATGCCCCATTGTACAGAATCGAATCGTCCTCATCGCCCCCCTATTCCATTGGTAAGAAGTTCCACTTATTCGCCTTCTTCCCGATAACCTCTACTTTGTGAAACTATCTCCCGAGAGAATGCTTCCTAAATTTTTACGATCTTAATCCCTTCAATTGTAGAGTTAATCTTTATCATCCTACATAACATCATAATCTCCGTTTACTTTCTCACTTTCATCCATATGTCGCATAGCCCCCTGGTGGGGGTGGTCATCGGCGTCAATTTGATAATAAAGTTGCGTTCTTCTCTCACGGCCAGTGATCCTTAGTTTTTGAGTCCAAATTAAAAAAAAAAAACACGGAATTTAAACTTAAAATTATTTTATTGACGTTCATATCGACATGTTCTATCTATCCAGGATGGGTCGTTCCCCGCTCCACTGGTGAGCCGTTCCAGACACGAAAGAAAACACGTTTACTTTACAATCTAGTTCGCCCACCCTCTACCTTGGGTGGCTCTTAGACTTTGTATAAGGTGAATATTTATTAAAAGAAAACGTTTGAGAGAAAATAGAAAATTGTTCGAACCTAAGTTTGGAGAGGAGTATGCAAAAATATATTACGACTTGATTTTATAAATTTATTGTACTGAATTCGACTTTTTATTTCGCTTGTCTTCCCTTAATTGTCTTCCCTTAATCTTCCCGTGTAACGGTTATCAGTGAGTAAATTGGATCAGCGTGTCGTGTTCAAATTCCAACCGAGTCTGTTACCTTCAAGCTGACTCCAATGTCCCTGGGAAAGGCGTGCGTGCTTCTCTCCTTCTCGGGGTATGGATTAAATAAACAGGTCCACAAGCCTTTCTAGCATTGGCTGGCTACCAGTCTAAGATAAGGAAGACCCACTGTTTAAAACCGGGGAAGAGGTAATGGGAAACGATTCTATTATATTACAAAACAGGTTATGGTAATTCTAGGAAAATAAGAAACCAAAAAATAAGCCATATTTCTTACCTTCTGAGAGGACATGGCGTTTATAATATTTTTATGTTCATGGAAGAGATATGACACATTTTGGGAAGTCGTAAGAAAGTTGTCTCTAGTGTATAAAAGTTGGATTTATTCAAGAACGTTATCAAACAGAATAGCCTTATTAATTAATAGTTGTATGTGATTTACAAAAAAATAATAAATATAATTCCTTGAATGCAGAATTTGTCTAATCCATTTTTAAAGAGGATTACTGACAAGAAGAAATGGTTCCATTCAGAAGATGAAATATCTGGTTAAATTAACATTTGATGCTAATCTTTCGAAGTTAGGAAGCTGAAATAAAACCCTGCTATTCAACCTTCTTTTTAATCAATTCATCCCAAGCAAGGCAATAATGCTGTTAAGATCCACTGGGAGTGAAAGTGATGAATTTAAAAGAAACTGGAAAACCAATACTACACACACAAGAAATAGGGGATAAACATCTACTATTGTTTAATCAATTCATCCCAAGCAAGGCAATAATGTTACTAAGACCCACTGGGAGAGAAAGAGACGAATTTAGGAGAATCTGGAAAACCAGTACTGCAAAAGAAACAACGGATAAATCTATACTACTGCTTAAAAGACGGGTGAGGTATGTGAAACAGACGACAGGCGAACCTATTTACTCTTATTGAGAAAAAAGTGAAGAATAAATAGTATATAAATTTCGAAAGTTTAGAGGGAAACTTTAAAAGAATCAAGTTGAACTACAATTGAGAAAGCACCGGTAAATCAATACTACACAAGAAATAAAGGATAAACATCTTGTTTAAAAGAACCGGGAAGTCTGAACTAGACGATAGGCGAAGATATCTACTTTCAAAAGTTTCTTTTATTGAGTGTTTCAGGTTTTGTACTCTCAGACTTTCTTCGACGCGCGTTTTGTACTCTCTTTCTTCGATGCATGTTTTCGTACTTTCTGACTTTCTTTGATGACCGTTTTCGTATATCCTGACTTTCTTCGATGTAGGTTTTCGTAATTTGTGATATTCTTCGATGCAAATTTTGTATTTTCTAACTTTTTTCGATGCACGTTTTCGTACTTTCTGACTTTCTTTGATGCAAGTTTTCGTACTGTCTGACCATGTTCGAAGCACGTTTTCGTAATGTCTGACTTTCTTTCACGAACGTTTTCGTAATTTCTGTCTTACTTCGATGCACGTTTTCGTAATATCTGACTTTTTTCGATTCAGACTGGTTTCGTACTGTTATTTTGATTTTTTTTGATTGCATGTTTTCAGTAATACGATGTCTAATGACTTACTAAATTTCCGACAGGTTTTCGAGATACTTTCTGTCTTCCTATCTTCGATGCAAAATGCAAATTTTCGGAAACAGCTGTCTGACAAAATTTAATTTATTTTCTTAGAAAAGATGAATTGAAATCGCCAGAAATGAAAACGAAAAAGATTTTATGATAGAAAACCTTGTTATGACAGGAGTACTGAATAGAACCTGATATCCATGACACAAAACATTGTTTACAATCGTTATGAGTCTATCGATTGGTGAATAGAATTTTATTATAAACAATTGTCTTGTAAATGGAATTTTTAAAGCATTCTGAATGTAAAATAAAGAAAAAAAAGTGTGCAAGACAATAAGAAATACTACCTGCAAAAAAAAAAAGTGGATGTTTGTTTTATCGGCTGAAAAATGTAAGAAATCCGATCCCATATATAATAAACACACACACACACACACACACACACACACACACAACAACCACACACAAAAACCTGGGTTTTTTAACCTAAGTCACTCCACGGAATCGCTAAAACATAGAGCATAGTCTGATGAAAAAAGACGCTAAAGTTTATGAAAACAAAATTTTATCGTCAAAATGCTTATTTTTTTTATGAAGAGGATAGACTAAATTTTTTTAATTATTTTTAAAAAATTTTTCCATCTTTTTAGAATATTCTAAATTTTGATTTAAAAACCTTGTTTCTCTTTGTCGCAACAAGGGGTAGTAAATAACATAGATAATTTTTAGCGTTTTTTTTTTTATTTACACATTAATTTGGAAAATCTTGCAAAAATAAAAAAATAATTGTCAGATGTTAATGAAACTTTCAGAAACTATTCACAGATGATCGAAATTATTATAAATATATTTTTTTTTTATTAAAGTCATGGCAGAAATATTTTTTTTATATTTATTAACACCCCATAACTAATTTTATGAAAAACTCTAGAAATTCGAGACCATCGGTTTTAGTGATTACAATAGTTAAAAGCACAAGGCTTTGAAGAATGCAAATCATTTTTTTTTTGTTTTTTGTTTTTTTTGGCCAACGTACCTGAAAATCAGCTGTGAATTGTAACATACAAAACTCAATAAAACAAATATATTATTTAGTTTCAAATGCTTTTATTTGTTTTAATTTGTTTTTATGAATATGGACAATATTTTCTGAAAGCAAAAAAATTTTTCAATGAAAATTGAATTTTTAATACAATTATTTCTTATTTCTTTAATTTTAAAAAGATTTTTTAAAAAATGTTTAAATTGAATTTTAAAAATATTTTAACATTAGTTAAAAGCAACATCAACCTTTCAAAATGTCCGTGTGAGATTGTCATTGTCTAGCGCTTTGAAAATTGTATAATTTGGACCAATCAGATTAGCCATGGTAATTAAGAAATGTAATTTTTGTGTTTATAGTCGGACAGTAATTATCAAGTACGGAAGACCAACCAGAATACAATTTAGTTGCATTATTTGAGTTCAGCATTGTTCTCCGCTGTTAAGCCCTTTACTTTTTGCGAAACACGTATGGAGAAGTTAATTTGAGTTTTCAATTTCAACTGAGAAGGGTACCTACAAGTAACAGTATCATCTTATGAAATTTAACTACTGCTAAACTTTAATTTATATGATCTTATTTTTATATTAATCTCAGTTATGACATTTTTCCATAAATGAAATATCAAAATTAATAATAAAATGAATGGAAATACAAATAACACAGTAAAATGTAATAAATGTACATAAAATTATAGTATTTTTTATGTACACTTCTGATAAAATTTCATAAGAAAGGTACCTAAATTAATTAGATACCTTTTTTCTTATGAAATTTAATCTCACTATTAACAGTCTTATTTTTTTAATTTCTTTATATTTTCCAAAAGCATCGTAAACGTAAAAATGAAAGCTAAGTACAAAAAAAAAAAAAAAAAAAAAAAAAAAAAAAAAAATTAGAGCGCTGAAAGTTTTCCTTAAAAGTAACAAGGTAAATAATTTGTTCACTTAAATAATTTCACTTCCTTCCATCCGTAGAAAGAATTCTCCTCCCGTAAGTTATCTAAACGTCATGAATGTGCCTTTCGTCAATCGTCAAGCGACGCGAAAGGTTATGACCTGCTTTGTTTTATTTTCAAATTACATTTTTTCGGTGCAGAAGCTAAGTTAAGCTTGGTTCAAAATATTTTAAATAAACAGTATAATATCTGTTTTTTATTAAAATCAGTTTTGAAAAAATGATAATTGATTTTTAAAAGAATATCAAAGTAAGATTTTAATCTTTTTATCAAAGAAAAAAAATGATTGAAAAATTGATTATCTGCCTTTTTTTGACCAAAAAAAAAATATTTTTAACGAAAATTTCAGACGTGCTAGGAACGATTAAAAATGTAAAAAATACCCCCAAAATACTTTGATCTTTCCTCTTTAATAATAATATGAACATTAGACGATAAAATTTTGTTTTCGTCAAGTTCGGCGTCTTTTTCATCATGCTATGCTCTTTTGTTTACATTTTCGTGGGTGAGTTGTCCCCTTTCATTCTCACGATGTGTCTTAATCGTGTTTTCAAATTGATTTTATTAAAAAACAACTGTATTTTTTCCCATTTTCGGCCCCGTTAGAACCACCAAAAAGGTAATTTTATGTAGTCCTGTGAAGTTTTGTTGAAATCGGCTAAAAAATGTAGGAAATTCGATCCAACATATAAACGTTACAGACACACACACACACACACACACACACACACACGTTTTATTTTTATAAGATATAAGATATATATAGCGTTTATTATTTTATTGTCTGTAGTATATATATAGTGTATAGTATATATCAAGACCACTTTTAAATTTGGTTCATTTTTTTAAATTGATAAATAATTTAAATGACAAATATGTCACGCCAAGCAATTTTCAATGTCATTTTATTAAATGATATCAAAGTCCGAACCAATAACTACTATAAAAACAGTAATGAAGCTGTTTATGAAAAATGATTTTAATTTTAATCAATTATTTTAACCCGGATATAAGAAGAAAAAGATATAAGAGAAACCCGGATATAAAACAAAATTTTTCTGGTCCCAAAATGTATTTTCTATGATTTTTTAATAAAAACAAAATAGACCAAACCGGGATATAACAAACTTCTCAATTCCGGTCCTTCGACAACTGATTTTATATTTAGGATTAAACTGTATATATATGCTATATATTTTATATATTACTAAATAAATTTAGAACAGTTCATAAAAAAAAAATTTTTTTTTTTTATTATATTATATATATAAATTTTTCTTTTCAACCCCAGGCGGTATTAGATCCTATTTTCATGCTTGAAACCTCAGACATTAAGATTTTGACATCAGTTTCCATTTAAATATTTGAAAATAAAATACATTAATAAAAATTATCTCTCTCAAGCAATCAAATAAATACCATTAATGTCAAATATCTTTAAAGTTTTAAATTACTTTAAAAATAAAATTAAATTTATAATTTATATATATATATATATATATATATATATATATATATATAAATATACAAAAAAAAAAAGGCATTGAAACATTATTTTTATTCCATGGATCATAATTTTATCATTGGAATTACGGATAAAAAAATGACGATCCAATTCATCAGATATATAAAAATATAAAAAAACATATTTATCCGGAAATAAAACAGAATTTAGAGAAAGTCAAAGAAGGAGGGATTTAGGACCTTAACAAATAGAATTTTATATTATATATTTATATTCTTATTTAAGTAAAAAAATATATGAATGTTGTCGGATGTATAATTGTTATAAAAGATATTTCAAATTTCTTCATGACATACACACCATAGAAACGATTTAATGTCAGAATAAGACTTTTTGAAAAAAATCAAATATATATATTAATAAGTATATTTATTAGAAAAATATTATTGGGGGAGAGAGATGGGACGAAGGAAAAAAAATTTAATTTATTAAAATTTAAAATAATGATTTGGTTGTAATTGAGAAAAATTTACAAATTAAATATCGACTACAGGTTAAAAAATCAAATATAAAAATATAATATATATATATATATATATTATATATATATATTTATATATCAGGTCATCCCATAATTTCTGTCCGAATTTTAACTTTTTTGTTAAAATGAACGAAATTTAAAGAGTATTTTATAATGTCTAATGGAGCTGAACATTATTTTTATGTTTAGATGCATTTAAACTGATCAAATTTTATTTCAGAGAACAATAAAATTAAATTTTGTTTGATTAAAACCCTGCTAACATGGAAGTACCCAAGAATCATTTGAGGCACATAATGCTTTATGAGTTCAAGAAAGGAAACTCAGCAGCCGATTTTGGCTAGAAACATTCACTCAGTTTATGGAGAGGAATGTGTGAATGAAAGAACTTGCAGAAGATGATTTGCAAAATTCAGAGGTAGAGATTTCACCCTTGAAGATGAAGATCGAACCGGACGTCCAGTTGAGTTTGATGAAGAGCTTCTTGAAGCAGCCCTTGAAGAAAATCATGCTTTATCAGTTGAGGATTTGGCAGTGGTTCTCAGTTCAAACCATACAACTGTTCATCGTCATCTTCAACAACTTGAAAAAGTTCCTAAACTTGGAAAATGGGAACCTCGTGAATTGTCTGAAAACAACCTCAAATCCTGAATTGACATCTGCTCTTCTCTCCATTCTCGCCAACTTGTTTCACCTTTTTTTTTGGATAGACTTGTGACTGGCGACGAAAAAATGGATCTTTTATCGAAATGTTAAGCGTCGTAGACAGTGGCTTGGTAAAGGGGAAGGACCCCAGCCACAGCCGAGAAAAGGGAACTTCATGGGCAAAAGGTTCTTCTTTCAATCTGGTGGGATCGCCAAGGAATAATCCACTTTGAATTCTTACCACCTAATGCAACAATTAATGCTCAAATATACTGTCAGCAATTAGAGCGTTTGAACCAAGCTTTGAGAAAAAAAAAGACCTGCTCTAGTGAATCGAAAAGAGGTGATGTTTCATCAGGACAATGCGCGACCCCAAACAGCAAGAATCACGTCACAAAAAGATCGAAGATTTTGGTTGGGAGAAAATTCCTCATCCACCTTATTCTCCCGATCTTGCTCCTTCAGACTACCATTTTTTTCGTAGCTTACAGAATCATTTGGAAGAAACAGCTTTTTGTAACACAGGAAGAGGTTAAAACTGACATTTTTGAGTTCTTCGAATCAAAGCCAAAAAAAATTTTACAGTAATGGAATTAGTAAGCTTGTTAATAGATGGAAGGAAGTCATCATAGATAATCAGGGAAAATACATTGTTGATTGAATCTGTAATTAAATGTAACATTTGGTCACTTGTTTTTTTATTCAAAATTCGGAAAACTTATGGGATGTTGTCGATATATAAAAATATATATATATATATATATATATATATATATATATATATATATATATATATATATAGATTCCCATTTGGTTGGGATGTAACAACAAAGAGATAGATCAAAATCGACCATCATAAAGACTGAAAAATAAAATTGACAAAGATTATTGTTTAAGGTTGATTCGGACACGCATGTCTTAATTTTTTTTTTTTTTTTTTGTTTTTTTTTTTTTACGAATTGGTCAAGTATAAACTTTCCATCAAAAACATTATTTTCAATCGCTCTGAGGACGTTCGAGAAAAAAAAATGTATCCTTGTTGGGACATGACGTCAACTACTATACTTATATAAGATTTTAGAATTTTTTTATGGGGTGACATTCTTTAAAAAATAAACTGAATTAAACCTTCTTCATTATTTTTTAATAAACATTTATCGAATTGTGATAAAGGAAATCAATTATTTTACAAAAATCAAAAAGGCATAACCCTAATATGTACTGGGTACGATTGATAAATTGTCGTCAAAATTACGCAAAAATGAAAATAACACTGACATCTCATTTTAACAGATACATTTTCCAAAATTATACTAAAATATCTTGAAATACTAACGAATAAATTTATTCCATAAAATCACCATTGCCTTCAACCACGGCCTCCAGACGACTTCGAATTATCTACAAATCTTCTGGACTGTCTCATATTTAAGTTGGTGAATGCTGCCATAATCCTTGCCTTCAGTTCAACTTTGGTACTACAAGAAGTTCTGCCGATCTCTTGCTCAACTGCACCCCACACATAATAATCAAGAAGATTGTAGTCTAGGAAGTTAGGTGTCCGAATGTAAGGCGTAATGTGGTAGCAAAAACTGTATGACTGCCATGACTGGGTTATTCATCTTATTTGGCATGGAAACTGTTAACTCTCTTTCCAGTAATAATGGGAGTTTCCTTCCAAATTCTTTAAAGTAATGTGCAACGTCAACATCTTGATGATGTCATTATTTTCTCTTCTCAAGTCCAGTGGCTGTTATCGCTCTTTCCAGAATTGATAAGAATTGATTATTTCTAACCTTTTTCTGAATTATTTTTAAAACGACAACTTCTTGATTATGTATATAATTTTCTTTTCTTCATTTCATTAGCATCTTATCGCTCTGTCCAGGGGTGATTGGAGTTTAATTATAAAACATTTTTTTTCAGAAATGAATATATGTTGATTGTTGTCATTATTTTTATTCTCATATCCAATAAATTTATACTAAGTATTGAGAGTTTTTTTTTCTGGCATTTTTTAATTATTTTATACATCTTGATTAAGTCAAATTAATCTTTTCAAGTCCAGTAAATGTTATTTCTTTATTAATTATGGATTATAAAATTCATCATAATTTTTTTCTTGAAGTAATAAACGTGAAATAATATATTTATTTCAGGATTGGTACATCATAAATTCCAAAGCTGTTAAATAAAAATTCCAGTATGGATGGGAATTCCAAATAACTAAAAATTTGAAGTCCAAAACATCAACCTCTTGATGATTCATGATTTTCTCTTGAAAAGTCCAGTAATTGTTAAAGAAGGAACTTGATAATGCTTTCCTTCCTAAGATGCAACATTAAAAATAAATTGTAAAAACTAACATCTTGATTATAACATTAATTTCAAAACATTTTAGATTTTGTAGTTTAGATGGGACTTGTTATTGGTTAATTTTTTTTTTTTCGTATTTCTAAAATTTGTAATTGATTAAAACATTTTTTCTAGCATTTTCAACGAATTTTTTATTTTCTTTCCATTATGGTCCACCATTTGTGTTTTGGGACAATGGAGTTTTGAACACAAGAAATTATGTAATTTAAATTCTTTCATTTTCCATTATACATTAGAATTTTTCAATTATTGATGTTTGTACTGACTTTTAATTTTATAAAATTTTGGAACTTAAAACATTTTTTAATCATCAAAAATTAGTTTTCTCAAGTCCAGTAGCTGTTATCGCTTTTTCCATTATTGATGGGGATTGATTTTTAATTTTTATTTGTAGTGTGGAACGTCAACATCTTGATTATGTCATTTTTTCTCTTCTCAAGTCCAGTTGCTGTTATCACTTTTTTCCAGTATTGGATGGAGTTTCCTTATAACCTTTTTCTGAAGTAGTGTAGAAAGTCAACATCTTGACTATGTAATTATTTTATCTTCGAGTTATATGTGCTATCCATTTTAGTCGTTGCTGATGTTGATATTTCTTAAGTTTGTGTGGTTTCTTTTACTTGATACCATGTAACTCTTGTTTCTGTTAATCTGTAGCTCCTGACCATAATGTTAAAAGTGCATTGAAAAAGAATGTGTTTATGTTTTAAAATATATGCGTTAATCAATGAATAATGTTTCCAATCTGGTAAGAATATATTGATGACCTTTCTTGATAGTACAGACAAGTATATATGAACTTAAATGGAATATAAATTAAACAATACACTCAATGATCGACACTTTCATGTTTATCCTTTTACCTGGAGAAATCCGTTTGAATAAAATTAGTGAATATGCTTTACTCAGACAAAGATGCGTCAAAAAATCTTCAATGGTTTTTCTGCTAATTAATGTACTACAGCGTGATTGAAAAATAACGCCCCATTTTAAAATGCTTATAATTTATTTATTAACTATAGTTTTTACAAGACATGTGTATTAGAGAAAAGCATTTAAAATGAGGTTTTATTTAAAATTCGATATGGGCACCAAATGTCGCTACCAGCTTCTCGAGCCGCCCAGGAATATCATAAAATGATTTCACCAGGAACTCTTGTGGGATCGAAACATAACTTCTTGTATTTGCCCTTCAAGCTCTTCCAAAATCTTGATTTACTATAGTAGACTTGCCCCTCTAACCACCTCCCACCAAAAAAAAAAAACAAAAAAAAAACGATATATGAGGTTGAAAGGTTTAATCAGGGATCCTGGCTGGTAACTGATACATACAATAGGAAGATATTTTTCAATCACTCTGTTTATAAAGTTTCTCTTTCTAGAAAAAAGATATTTAATAAGCTTGGGTATATCAGATTTGGTTTGATGTATTAGTTTTCTAAGGTTTACCAACCCTTTGCAGGTTATTTAACGCCAGGTAATATTTTCAGATTATAACAAATTTTTTAGGTAATGGCTTAGTGATACAAGTCTTAAAAATAGCTGGGAAGACAAGAGGTGGGTTCATACCTTACCCAATGGTATTTTGCGCGTAAATGAATATAATGAACCTGGAATTGGAACTCGTCACCTCGAGTTCCAATTCCAGGCAGACGTTATTCATTGCACCAACCGCACATCCAAGTTTACAGCACCTGATATTCGCAAACGGTCACCCTCCTCCTACTACTCCTTCTTCATCTTCATTGTTCTCCTCCTCTTCTTCTTCTTCTTCGTCCTCCTCCTTCTTCTTCGTCCTCCTCTTCCTCTTCTTCCACATCCTTCTCTTCTTTCTCCTCTTCTTCCTCCTCTTCTTCTTTTTCTTCTTCATTTACATTTTTTCTTACACGTGTCTTCCATATTGCAAATATATTTTTTCACATGTTGCAAAACTATCATTCTCATTATCAACCTATAATCGTCTTCAAGTTGAACATTTCATGTTAAGGATGTTTTG